>QEOT01007130.1:3268-30114 GCA_003123785.1 Pterocarya stenoptera | reverse complement strand
TACTAAACTTTAGTTATTGGAAATTTGAGAGAACTGGATTTATCATTCCTTCTCATGGATCTTTGTGTTTCTTTTCTATAATCCTTTCAAATAACACTTCTAATTTGTTTAAAAGTGTGCGCCCATAAATGTAAGACCATGACAACCATGGTGAAACTTATTGAATGCCTGAAATCCATTAGAGAGCATGCATTTTCTTCATCACCATACCCTGTCATAATAACTCTTGAGGGCCACCTTACAGCAGATCTTCAGGCTAAAGTAGCTTAGCTATTTTTCAGTTCCTTCTATTAGTTAGGACCACCTTTCTTTTTTGGAGTTATGGTCTAATGGTTGCATTGTTTATTTGGAACACTCAAACATTTGAAGATATGTTATTTTATTCTGAATTTGAATGTTTAAAAGAGCTCCCTCATCAGAAGAATTGAAGTATCGATTTATTATCTCAACCAAACCTCCAAAGGAGTTTCTTCAAGCTAAGAGTAGCAAGGAAAAGATGGAGAAGTCACTCGAGGGAAAGGATTCTTATGAACAAGATGATGATACGATGTGCTGAGAAAGAAAATTCACCACATAAGAACTTCATTCCTATCTGGTTTCCTGCCTATTAGGTTTTTAGTTTTGTTGGACTTTTATTAAACCTATTGCAAAGCTTCGCTAAAATTATGGATGCTATAAATTACATGTATTGGATTGAATGATATTTTGAACTAATATTTTTATTTTCTCCATTATGCCTTAAATTATTAAGTGAAATCAATCATTTTTATAAAATAAATATTATTATTTACAAATAACCATTTCATAAAACTAGGCAAATGTGCTTTGCACGTTGCTCCCACCTAGTGATATATATAAATATATAATATATTCTAAAATAATAGTCTATATATTAATATATTATATAAAAATTATAAATAGTCTAATCTGATTTAGGGGGTCAAAAATGAGCTTAGAGTTTGAAAAAATGAAAAGAAAAAAATTGTAAAGGCTGAAATATCAACCGGCACGGGCCGAAACGGCCGAAATTCTAACTGGTACAAAATTATACCCTTAACTGTACCGGTTACACTACAAAATTGGTATATTTTGGCCGAATCTGCAGATACGGTACAAAATTCAAAAATTTGGTCAAAATCCCTCAATATCTACCGCACTTTGCATCTGGGCATCTCATGGAGGAGTAGAGCAGGGGCTTCGCATCCATTTGCTGATCCTCGATGCGTTTCTTCATTTTTTTTCCTGGGTGAAAGAACTATAGCATTAGCAAGTGATGTAAGTATTCCAAAACACGACTAACATGTATATTTCAGCAGGTTGTAAAAGATGTCAAATGATTCATCTAGCACGAGTTGGGGTGGTAAAGAACCACCGAATGGTCCATTTTGCCGTTGCAATCAACGGACACGTCTAAGAGTGTCAACAACGAACGATAACTACAAAAGAAAGTTCTGGAGATGCCCATATTGGACCCTGGTTGTCAACATGGGGGTGGAGACAGGTGTTGTACATTTTTTGATTGGGTAGATGATAATTTGTGCTCTATGTGCGAAGATGTTGTTGGCCAGATATGAGATAAACTCCGGATACAAAGTCGTGAGCTAAAGATTAAGAGATCTGAATTAGAGGCTAACTTTGTGATGGAGAGGGAGCGCAAGAAGCATATCCAAGCATTGTTGTATAAGGAGAAGAAAAAATCTAAGGACTTGCGCAATAAATACAATAACTGCATATGGTGTGGTGTCATTATAATTGTTTTGGTTGTTGCCGTTATCTGCATGAAAATGTCTTGTGATGGTGATGAAGGTCGTAAGAACTTGATGATAGCGTAGAATTGATTAATGTAATTTTCTAGATGTGTATTAACTGTGGTTGTTGTTTTGAACTTGATTATTCTATTGGACATCACTTGTTATATTGACTTTGATTGTTGTATGTAATCTAGACTTGTATTAAATTTGGTGACAATAGTAGGTTGTTTCCTATCCAAAAAGCCTCAATACATTGATGTCAAATGGCGGTAATAATAATTAATAATAATGTCACCATACATATCAAAATCCTTCAATTAGAATGTCATCATAATACTATAAAACCAAAAAACTATAACTATTGTACCATTACAAAAAAAAAAAACTATTGGACCATTGCAACAAAAGTAGTATTAGTCCATTTCCTAATACCTAATGTACCCTATTTTCATTTTCTGTGTACAACAATAATCAATATTGCCAGTTTGGTCTATTTTGTTTTCCCTTTTCATTTTGGTTGATCCTCTCCACATATAAAGATGACTTTACACTCTTCCTTTTTGCACTGATGTATTAGTCTTGGCAGGAGGCAATTGGGTGTTGGGTGGCAGTTCACCAACTCTGAATTGCACCTCTCCCCTTCCAGAATTGCCCAAAGAACACAATCTTCCTTGTTCTGAATTTTTTGTATCGACATATAAGTCCACCAACATAAGTGGCCATGTACTAGTATGTGAATGGTGGCCCTCAAGTCTTGCAAACCTCCTCCTGGGTGCTCGCTTGGCGATCAACTTTGGCACACGACCCACATTGGCTTGCAGTTGATTAGTTTGGACTGCTGGACTTGTTTTGCATGTTGCCTGCGAAGGTTCTGATATGGGAATCTACACTGTTGGACTTGTTTGACCTGCTGCCTGCGAAGGCTCTGACATGAGAGTCTACAATATTGGACTTGTTTGACCTGCTACCTGCGAAGACTCTAACAAGGGAGTTTGCACTGTTGGACTTATTTGGTCTGCTGCCTGTGAAGGCGACAACAATAGAGTATGCTCAGTTTGCCTAGACTGGGTTGTTAGCTGTGAAGGCTCTGACAATGAAAGTTGTGAAATGACCTAATATCACATTTAAATATCATTCAAATGTGATATTATCAACATTCTCAACATATATGTAAATTAATAATGTACAGTAAATAAGGAAGAGTTAGCCACTAACCAATTCTTCTGGAAATGAAGCAATTGGAAATTCTGCTGCAGAAGTAAATGAAGGCATGTTTGTGTTCCGATGCGGACATTTTCTTATGTTGTGACCAACTTGCTTACACCTTGAACAGGTCATAGTCACACCAATTTTCCTCAATCTATTTGCTCTTTGTTGATCGTCCTTATTTCTTCTTTGATTTTTTTTTTTTTTTTAGACCTCCTAGGTTGTTTCCTAACCTCATGAGCAGTAGACTTCTCGTATATGGTACTGAGCCACTGATCATAACTAGGCATAGGGTAAATTAAAGGCTTGTATGCTACCCTCCACATCTCCACACTATAGTAATGGTGCACATATTCCTTGGGGTCTTGATCAGAATGCACAATACATGTGTATGCATGAAGGCATGAAATACATGTCATGTCCCATCTCAAACATGAGCAGGTCCTCTTGCCCAAATCAACCACATATTGTCTACCAGCATTGTTAACTACAAACTGATCACCTCCTGCTTAAATTGGAGTACAATAGATGGACAAGTCATGCACAAGTTCAAACTTCTCAACTATTCCAGGTGTTATGTTGTTCTCCCATTTACCAATTCCTTCTCTTTTCAACTGATACTGCCTCATCAGTTTCTTCCGTACAGTCTCCACTATAGTCATAATTGGCATATCTCATGCTTGCAGAATATACGAGTTAAAACATTCACTGAGATTATTTACTACTAGGTCAGACTTACAAGATATGTTAAATCATGCTCTAGACCATTGTAATGGGTCCATGACCTTCAAGTAGCCAAATGTAGGCTCACTGAGGGCTTTCAGTTGCTCCATAACTTTCTCAAAGTCCTTCTTGGTGTATATTGTGGCTGCCTGCCACAATTTCTCCTTTAGTGCCCTCTTATCAAAGACTCATAAACCGAGTAAGGACATTTAAGCGTCTTGTAGACAATAGAAATCCTATCTCATCATTCTTTGCAAACTTTATAAACTTACCAATATTTAGGTTCAACCTCCTTAGGTCTTTCCAAAGTGTGTTGTAGATGCAAATTTCATTCCAACTGATTTTTTGGATTCTCCAAATCAACATGTTGAACCTTGGGGTAGTTAAAATCACGATGTCCTACGTTGCCACTATCAACAAGAGATTGAAGGACATCACTTGGTGCCATATCAGATAAGGTACTTACTAATTGTCAAACCAAGCACTGTTTAGCAGCTTTAAAAAAATGAATACTAAAATAATAAACTAGAAAATAGATGAGTATTTTATACCATTGTCATCCTCCTCTGGTCACCTTGGAAATGGATCACTGCTTGAACCACTACTGTTCTGGCCTGTTCCAGGTGGCATATGACTCCCTTCATCCTCCTCATTCTTAGCATCTGAAGGAGATTGTGGCTTTTTATCATCAAGTGTCACTTCACCATCAACACTAGTGAATATTGATTGTGCAGACCTCGACCTCGATGTTCCCACTATGCTGACATCAATGTCATACAACTCATCCTCATTATTCAGCACTGCTTTTCAAAATGGATCATTAAATCCAAGGCGACATGTTTTTGCTTTCTCCTCATCATTGCTCACATCCCCTCGATGTGATGATCATCCAAATTAGACAAGTGCACTATAGTTCTTGAATGAGACACAATATACAAATTAATTACTTGTTCACCCTCATATGCAGCTACCATAAACAGCATAGCATGGTTAGATGTAAGCAAGTGAAGACCATTGTGCATTTCCAAACCAGACTATCTATGGTAGACTAGGTCACATTGAATGTAACCATACTTGGTTATAATCGTTTGTGTCTCAATCCAAGACAGCTCATCCTCATCATAAGGTTCATGATACACATCAGTTTTACCCTAACATATTCACCATTGTTGCCTATCAATTACCTCACCATGATGGACTTGAAAAAGCAACTTCCTAGTAACCATTCTACAAAATATTGTTGATTAAATTAGTATTGGACCAAACATATAAAATTAAAAGTAGTCAAACCAAGCACCAAACATAAAGTAAACAAATGGATCTATTAGACCAAACAAATAAATTTATCTCTTTACCTATGCAAATGACCACCTTTGTCACAACCCAACAACATAAAAGAACAGCATACAATAACATCTCGGATAGTTGTTCTCAAACTGAGACCAATAAAAGCCACTTAGTCACCCATCCAGCATATAACATTGGACCCACCCACGTGCAATATTGGACACAAACATTCTCAAAACTGCAACATTGGACATAGACATCCTCAAAACCGAAACGTTTGTCGTGCAACATTCACGTATAACTAATTGAACATATGTCCATACACAAATATTGAAGATACCCACAGATTGAACAATAAATAATCCGCAAAGAAGACAGAGAGAAATTCCAGATTGACTCACCTCTGCGACACCCACTATACAAATAAGATAGAGAGAAATTTGATGAAGACTGCCCAAAATGTTTAAAGCACTAAGATTGGTGCGTTTACCATGAAAAACCAATTCTCCAAGAGTTTAGGGTCGATGAAGTCACATGTCTAGTTTGGTCTAGAGAGAAAAAAAAGCTTAGGGTTTTCGAATTTGGTCTCGATGAAGTCAGAGGTGATTGTCTTTACAGTAGTTATTAGGCATGTGAGAAGTAGGTGTTCGAGATTTCCATTAACTTTAACTCTGATTGCAAACGGAATGAGGGATTGGTACATTTTGAAAATAAGTGGGTTCACTTTGTTGCAATTGTTAATTTTAGGAGCACATTGTGAATTGAGTGAAAATTCGAGGGGGCAAAGTGTAATTAACTCTAAATGGAATCACTTCCAAAGATGCATTTTTTCACATCTACACGTTAAAAAGCTTATAAATAAAAGCTCAAATTCAGAATGTCAAAATTGATATTAACCTGGAGAGGATGGAGTTGGGGCAGGGGTGGTTTGGGTGAAATCCATATACCACACATTTGGTAAGAAAAGGAAAAAAAAAAAACATTTTATTATTTATAGAATTATTTTGAAAATTATTAAAATAAGTAATAAATACGGTAGAGCTAAATTTTTTTTTTTCCTTTTTGAAAGACAGTAGAGCTAACTTGACGTGTATATTTTTTTAATACTTAAGTAACAAACGTGAGCAATCTATCTCTCATCTGATTAATTATCACTTATATACAAGAGCAAAAAAATCTAAAGATCAAAATGTCATTGTGTATGAAGGGGATATTTGGATCCTCTTTGTACCAGGTTCATGACTGATAAGCAGATCCAACTTGTTATTTTAACCTATAAGGCCCGCGGCCCGCGGGAGCATGATATCAACGAGGAACAACATTATTCACAAGGAGTTAACGTCTCAAGATGAAGTCAGTTATCCTGAGATGGATAACTCCTATAAATGAAATCAATTATCCCCTCATACTTTGTAAATGAATAGATGGTTATTGACTCTCTAGACACAACTCTGTATCTCTATAAATGGTACATGAAGGTAACAAATGTTCTCTTAAATATTATTGAGATATTGTATATTGAAATTACTTCTCTAACTTAGGCATCAAAATTTATTCCGGACAACCAGTGACGTTGGGTTGTTTAATGCAAATCGTTCGAATGGTTAGTGATGTGAAACACGTTTTTTATAGTGTACGAGGATAGAAGTTTATATTTTAATGCTTACTGATCAATTATAATTAATTTTAATTTAATGTATTTTCATGACTTTGTATATTCTTGATTTTTTTCGTTAAATTAAATGAATTTTTCTTCTAATCATCCAGACATTATACATTTGTTAAAGAGAAAAAATAAAAACAATTATGTATAATATGTAATATATAAATAATAAGTAAATTTTTTCATATAAATAACGCTGCACTCCGACCTTTGTCTATTTTATACTTAATAAAATTTTGTTTCCCGAGTAGGCCGCGTACCATCGTAGCACCGTCTCCTCTTCCTTACAGGCTTTATACGAGTTGGATTGGCGACTCCTCGTAAGTTCGCTTTCCAATTAGACGGAGAGAGGAAGAGAGTAACCGAAGGGGAAGAGAAATGTCGGGTATGGGAGACGGGTACGTGGGCACGGCCCAAGACGCCGTTAGGATCCGAAAGCTCGAGAAGCAGAGAGAAGCCGAGCGCCGCAAAATTCAGGAGCTCAAGGACAAGTCCGCTTCCGCCAACGACCAGCCGGGCCTCCTCCAGTTCGGTAAAAGTCGGGCCGAGGTGTGTACTCGATTCATTCCACTCCAAACTAAATTTCGGCTATCTAGGGTTTCTAATTGCTTCTTATATCTATTCCAATTATATATCTATATCGATTTTTGTTGTTGTTATTCTTGTAATTTGATTGAATTTTTTTCGACATGCGTATTTCAGATTCTTGAGCATGCGTTCAAGAAAGAAACTGTGGGTTTGGTTACAAGGGAAGAGTATGTTGAGAAGGTATTGTAATATATTTCCCGTCCAAAATAATGAAGTCTAATCGCTGTTTATTGTTTATTTGAAACATTGCGTAAATTCTGGCACATGTGCACTTTGTTGTAGAGAATTAATATACGGAACAAAATCGAAGAGGAAGAGAAGGAGAAACTTCAGAAGCAACAGCAAGAGTGAGTTCGTGTCCCTTTTTTAATATCAATTTTCGTGGAAATAAGTCTAATTTTTGCTAGGACCCTTTTTCTTTTTACTGTATGCTATTTATTTTGAATTAATCAATCAATCAACCACTATTCACTACCCACACCCTATGTGGCAAACCGGACCGGTTCTTGCCCCAACTCCTCCATCTGAGCCCCCTGCCCGAAGGAAGCACAATGTGAGAGAGCTTGAGGGGAGAGAGAGAGAGGTCGAAGGTGATGTGTCTAACATTTAAAAAAAAAAAAAAAAAAAAGCTGTCAGGTGTGAGATGTGGGAGTGAATAGTGGCTGATGCATAGCAAAACACATTTAATTTTACTATTCCTCATGTTATAGGGAGGAAGAGCTTCAATTGAAAAAGCGTAAACAGAGGAAGCCAAAAGGGAATTCACGGTTATCATTTGTGGATGATATCGAGAATGGCAGTGAAGAGGAGGATTGTGAAAATGGTAAGGCCTTGTTTGTTTTCACAACTCTTATCAACTCATTTCATCACATCTTTTCTAATCATTACAACTTTTTCAAATTCCCACACAAAATAAAATAAACATATTAATAATGTTTCACTTTATTGTCCTTTTTGCTGGCATGGTAAGAGGGGAATTTGTTTATTATTATCTGTAGTAATTTTTCTGCCTATCTCACTATGAGTCTATGACGTCCCCTTCTATCACTTCTGATTTTGAGGCCTAATTATTATTATCATTATTGTGAAGTTGTGCTGCATGACGAATTCCTGGTTCTGTGCGTAGCCATCTTAAAATATGCGTAGTTTAGTTTACCAAAACAGAGAGGACTTTTCTAACTCCTTCCAACATCTTTATGAAGACCATATTGCAGGACAATTTTTTTAAGGTACTCTATACTCTTATCAAAAAGTTTCAACCAAATTTCATATCTTAGGATGACAGCTGTGTAGGGGAATGTGTTTCTTGAATAAGCTTGTTGGGAATGGAGCCATATACAAAAATACAGTGAATCCATAGTAAAGTTGACTCTTTTTTTAATTTATATTTGAAGTTGGATTTTTAGAATTGCATTAGTTATTTCTGAAAGATGTTCATGTTGTTTTACCTTTTTTAAAAATTAAAAGTTGGATCAATGCAAACATCAGAAACTTCTTTGCTGTTGTCTTGTTGACTATATTAAAGTAAGTTTTAATCATTTTTTTTTTGTAGAAACTTTGCAATCAAAGAGGCTTCGGCATGGCAAACTTGGTAAAGATCCAACAGTGGAAACTAGCTTTCTGCCAGATAGGTGTGTCCTCTCTCTCTCTCTCTCTCTCTCTCTCTCTCTCCCCCCCTCTCTCTGTGGTAGTGGGACTAACGTTTGATCATAGTGGTGATGAGGGTGCTATTTCAGTGAGCGGGAGGCAGAGGAACAAGCTGAGCGTGAAAGGTTGCAGAGACAGTGGTTTCTTGAGCAGGAGCAGATTCGAAGTATCTCTGTGTTCTGAGCTGGTAAATTTTGTACAACTGCATGGAAACAAAATTTTAACTGAATCCATATTTTCATGCATTTCAGATGAGCCTCTTCAAATTACTTACAGCTATTGGGATGGAGCTGGCCATAGGCGGGTGATTCAGGTGAGTAGTGGTCAGCTGTACTCCATATACTTTGATACTGTCTTTTGTTTTCTTGTTCTGACTTTTAGGTTTTGGTTTACTTTTTTTTTAATATCCTTGTCCCTGGTTACTTTTCCCATTATTTAAGGTACGCAAGGGGGATAAGATAGGAGAGTTTCTTCGGTCTGTTCAGCAGCAACTTGCACCTGAATTTCGGGAAATTCGAACCACTTCAGTTGAGAATTTGCTTTATGTGAAAGAAGATGTTATCATTCCCCACGTAAGATCCTGTTGTAAACAATTGTTTAAAGTATGAATTTGATATTTGACTGTTGAGTATGTGTTAAATAATTTCTCTTCATTTGTTTCCGTGATTGTGGGATTGCAGCAGCATAGCTTTTATGAGCTAATCATTAACAAGGCTAGGGGCAAAAGTGGACCGGTAATGTTCGATTTTAAACTTCTGTTTTATCATTTGCTCTGTGTGTGCGTGTGTACTGGGGGAAAGAAGGGTGTGGTGACCCTGGTGGGACGTGTTTTCTTGCTTATTTTACTCATGGTCCAATTGATAGCCAAATCCTTGGAAAAAGCGGTAGAAAAATTAAAGAGAAGAAAAGAAGAGATTAGTGTTTGATGTTTCTGTTGATTGATTATCTTGCAAATGACAAAAATCGAGTTGGCTATGCCTTACTTGGAGTTGTCAGCTAGTCCAGCTTTCATCTCTTGGTTTTGAGTTGGATTTTCCCTTTCTTGATCACCAAAAGGAGAAAAAATATGTTCTGTGAAATTTGAGGAAGATGAAGTTGAAGTTATCCTGTATAACCCTGATCTATAAAAGGTCTATGTAATATATTGATTGCTACTGCCCTACATTCTTCCATGTTTCACCTCTGCTTACACAGTTCTTTGTTGCCACTTCCAAGGGTTTTGTTAGCGAATCCTTGCTTCAATTGCATATGACCAAGAAATTGGGTCCTTTCAGTCAAACAAGTGGCCTTTTTCCCTTTTAATTCTCTCTCTCTCTCTCTCTCTCTCTCTCATGTTGGAAGAGCATGTAGCCTGTCTTTATTCAAGGTGACTTATTATGTTTTTTGTTCCACGCAGCTCTTCCATTTTGATGTGCATGAGGATGTGCGAACAATTGCAGATGCAACCATAGAAAAGGATGAGGTATATTTCCTTCCTGCCTATTCATTATGGATCTCTTTTTATATCAACATCAGAAGACAGGCACAACCGAGCCTGAAATATTACCTTTCATGCTTCTTAAAATGTGGCACATGCTAATGGTGTAAGACTTAATTTAGGCCCAAAATGCTAATGTTGGGATTTTAGGATCTTGACCTCTAAAGCGAAGCTACCTGTATATTAAGAACTGGGCTGTAGGTTGAATGGCACTTTTTTACCCAATTTTAAACTATGCGGTGGTAGGGAGGCTGGGGGTTCTAATTCTGAATATTCCTGTTACACGCATAATTTAAATTTTTAGCATCTCTTTCTAACTGTATGTCTATGTTTTCCTTGAATCTTCTGACAGTCTCATGCTGGGAAAGTTGTCGAGAGGCACTGGTATGAAAAGAACAAGCATATTTTCCCTGCTTCAAGATGGGAGGTGTGTTACTCTCTCTGTCTGTGCATGAGCTTCCGCAAGTACATACTTTAGATTGACCTATCCCCTATGTTTATGGCACCATTAGCTATCAATCCAGATTTTCTATAATGCCATGGCATCTTGGCTACATTCCAACTTAGGTGCTTCAGAAACATCCACTTGAATGTTTTTCTCTGTTTAGAAGCTTGGACGTTAGTGCTATATAATAACCCTCTTGGAGTTCTTTGCTTGTCTGATGTAACAGACTGCATATTTGCTGTTTTTGTAGCTGCTTGTTTTGGAAGAGCAATGGACAGTTGTTATGATGTTCTACAGTATAACTTCTAATCACACTTTCTATCTATCGTTGGTTTTGGCAGATATATGACCCAACAAAGAAATGGGAGCGTTATACAATCCATGGGGACTGATTCATCATCGCACATGTACAGGATACAGAATTTTGTGCTTTGTTTTAAAAGCAGTGTAACCTGATTTCATTGACAGTTGCTCCAGCTCATTTTTCGTTTTGTTCTTCCATATCATAAGTTAAGTTAAAAGGAGAACTGGAGTTGGGAATTCCTTCACTACTTTAGGAAACAGTTGATGGAAATGTTTGTGATAGATTGGAGAGACTATTTCTGTGGTAATTGCAGCACCCATTTTCTCCGACTTCTATCTTTTTTGTCCTTTTACCATATATTTTTGGTATTGGAATGCAAAGAATGTTATAAAATTATGCAATGATTATGATAAATGGAGTGGTGTTGATTCTCCTTTTGGATCCCCACAGCTACAACCTATTTTCAATTTAATGAGGAATAGGATCGTCAATATTACATGCTTCCAGATGTGATTCTTTGTTTAAATTACATTTTTTTTTTACATTATTTCTAATTAATTTTAATAATTAATTTATAATCGTATCATTTAATGTAACGAATTTTAAAACAATACAATGGTATAAATTATTGTTTGAGTAGCAACAAAACGACGGCATTTTGGTTTCATTTCGCTTATTTTTACGCGGAAGGAAATTATAAAGATGCAATCACTTTTACACGGCGGCTTTCTACCCAGAAACTAAAAAAATAAATAAAAAACACTTAGTACGTAACGTAATAACCAGTTATGTTTGACCCGAGAACCAAAAACCTGTTCTCTCCTCTCCTCTCTCTCTCTCTGTGCTTTGGCATTCTCTGTTTTTATAACCCAACCCATACCTCACTCTGAATTCCCAATTCCACAGGCAACCACCAAAATTTAAAGAAAAAAAACCACATACCCAGCTCTCCTTCCCATCCTAAGCCCCCTAACCATGGCCTTGAAGAACGTTAGGGTATTCTTCCTCGCTATCCTCCTCCTCGCCTCTCCTTTCCTCCAAGGTTAGGCTCCAGATCTACATCCCACTCGCTCATCCACTCATTCGGTTGCATACGTCTGTGTCTTTTTCGTTTTTAATTCGTTTCGTATTGTCAAATTTTGATCTTGAATGTTATAAAAGCCGTTCATTTGGGTTTGATGTTTGCATGGGCGACGCCATTGCGATGATCTATTTGAAGGAGATCTGGCCCGATTTAGATTCTGCCTCTGTTTCAGTTTTGCGCTTTGATTTCATCCTATACTTCATTTCTCTTAGCTTCTGATGCGACGTTCAATTTTATATTTTCCGCGGTGTATGTACCCCCTGACTCTGTTTACTATTACATCGTTTGGTAACTTATTTCTACTGCCTTTATTGCTTTGGGAAACGAAATTTGACTTGATTATATTTCTCACAGTAAAACTTAAAGTGATTCTCTCTTTTTTTGGTAAGTAAAAGTGATTATATCTTTTAGGAGAATAAAGAGAGATGTACTTTTCAAATATTTTTTTTTTTTTTATAGGTAATAAGAGATTTTATTCCAAGTAAATATACATAGCCTAAGTACACAGGAAGCATATAAGAGAATACACCTAAATACAAGCTAAAGCAAATAGAGAGAAAACACAACAAATATTTATGTCTTACACTAGATTGTTTACCCAAAAAGATAAAGTACTAAACAAAAAATCCCCAATTTCTTCCACTGTGCGTTCACAATCTTCGAAGCATCTCTCGTTTCTCTCCAGCCATATACACTAGAACAAACACAAAGGAATCATTCTCCATTCAGTTGTATTGCCTCCATGTCCCACAACACCATGCCAACTAGCCAAGAAGTCCACCACTTGAGAAGGCATCAACCAAATAATACCAAACCTTGCAAATAACTCGTTCCATAAAGCAATCACCATTTCACAGTGAAGAAACAGGTGGTTAATTGATTTGCCATCTTTTTTGCGCATGAAACACCAATCCATCACATATAAACCCATTTTCCTCAAATTATCAATTGTTAAAACTTTCTCCAACGACACGAACCAGCAAAAAAAATGCAACTTTACTGGGNATGAAGAAACAGGTGGTTAATTGATTTGCCATCTTTTTTGCACATGAAACACCAATCCATCACATATAAACCCATTTTCCTCAAATTATCAATTGTTAAAACTTTCTCCAACGACACGAACCAGCAAAAAAAATGCAACTTTACTGGGCGCTCTAGCTTTCCAAATACATTTCCAAGGGTATGTTTTATTATCATGTCTATTTAACACCTTGTAATAGGAATTCACCGAGAACCTGGGCTTGTTATCATGAATCCACTGCATCCGATCCTCCCTGTTCAGATCAATCTTCGAATCATAGAGTTTCACAAAAAAATAGCGGCTTCACTAACTTCCAAGTCCTGTAAGTCTCTAGAAAATTCCACATTCCAAATCAGCATCTTATTAGAGGACGAGTATGAATCAGCCACAGCAGCCCCCTTGTATTTAGCAATCCTGAAAAGACTAGGAAATGCTAATTTAAGAGGTGAATCGCCACACCAAACATCATTCCAAAAGGAAATATTAGCCCCTATTCCCACTTTGAAATTAATGTTTTTAACGAAATCTCCCCATCCCAACCTAATAGACTTCCACAATCCCACCCCAAAAGCCCCTTTTGTTTCATTAGAACACCAATTTCCCCACATTCTACCATATATTGCATCTATAATTTGGTCCACAGTGCATTTCTCTCATTGTTGTATCTCCAAAGCCACTTCCCTAAAAGAGCTTTATTGAAAAGATTTAAATTCTGCACACCTAACCCTCCACTAGACACCGGAGAACAAACCTTATTCCAACTCACCAAATGAAATTTTCGAGCTTCCCCACTTCCATCCCATAAGAAATTTCTGAAAATCTTTTCAATCTTTTTAACCACCCCCATTGGGATAGGGAAAAGAGAGAGGTAATAGGAGGGTAAATTTGACAAGGTGCTTTTAATTAAAGTCACTCTTCCCCCTTTGGACAAATAAAGCTTTTTCCAACCAGCTAATCTCCTTTCAATCTTCTCAATCACCCCATCCCAAACAGCCACAGATTTATGAGGAGCTCCCAAAGGTAACCCAAGATATTTCATGGGAAAAGAAGAAAATTTGCAGTCCAGAATATTAGCCAGATTACAAATAATGCTGACTGAACCCACTGGAACAATTTCAGACTTAGAGAAATTAATTCTAAGCCCAGAGACAGCTTCAAAACATAACAGTAGAGCTCTTAAAGCGCGAAGATGATCCTTGTTAGCATCACTGAAAATAAGAGTATCATCCGCAAAAAGAAGGTGAGAAACAGTGATGCATCCCCTAGAAGCATCTCCCACTTTGAAACCTGACATAAAGCCTCTTTCAACTGCCATATTAATTGCCGTCGAAATGCAACGTCGGAAATACTCCCTTTTGGGGGAAATTTTTTCCTTCATTTTTTTTTTTATCAGGAAATGATGAAAAGTAGTTTTGGATTGCCAATTAAATGGTTTCTAACTGAAGTGTAGTGGATGCTATATTTAATTGATTAACCCTTTTTCATGGTGAACTAGTATGGTTTGCACCAGTTTCTCAACTGTTAGTAGACCGTTGAATTCAGCTTGAGTTCTAGATTTTGATCAACATGCTGGGTGAATTGGGTTTGAAGGTGTTGGGGCTAATATCTGGTTGAATGCCTGAGTTCAATTACAAGACATGATATAATTTTTCCTTGACTCTTTCATAATTGCCAGATCTTTTATATGATAGTTGCTAGGTGTCAATCGGATTCGGATTCGGATGTAGAATCTACTGAGGCTGTTGAAGAAGTGGGTGATCTTGGGATTGTAGGTGAGGACGTCCAAGATTTTGGTGATGAGAATTTCAGTCCAGCTCCTGGAGTTAATACAATCTGTGTTTTCCCGAAGAATAGTGCTCGAGGTAAGTCTTATCTGTTATGTGCATACAAGTGCCTTATTTTGTTGTTGTAGAAGATGTCTGTGTTTGATTGGATCCATTTCCTTCTTGTAGTGGTGCCAGCTGGAGAAGAGACTGAGCTGCTGGTTGGAATGAAAAATGATGGTAATTAGTTCCCTGTTTCGTTGTTATTATCTATGTGTTGAAATGCATTGGCAGTTGTCATGTTATGATGTTTAGTCTTTTCACTGCAACTTTCTTTTAATTATTGTTTAATGCTCAGTGCTTAGCTCATTTGTCTATTTGGATGAAAAACAGGGGAGTCAACTGTGAATGTCATTGCAATCAAGGCCAGCATTCATCTTCCTTTTGATCATCAGCTGCTGGTTCAAAATCTTACTGCGCAGGTCATTCTAGATGACTTAAAATTTGTTTGGATTTCTGATGTATACATGATCACTAAGCTAGTTAGTGTTTTTATGTAAGCCTATGTTGCATATCTTGTTTTTGATGACATGGCCTTGTGCATTGAATTGGTATTTTAACATTTGCAGTGGCGTGCTTGTTCCAGAATCATTTTTTTATAAGTAATAGATATTTATTAATAAGAACAATGGCGCAACCCAATTACACAGCTATGTACATAAGAGACACCTAGTTAGTAGAAGAAGCTTGTTCCAGAATCATATGGGTCACTTCCATATGATTTTAGGGGACTTAATCATACCCGGTGTATTGCATCAAAGTTAACTTTGCATGTCAAAATACCTTTTATGTTAACAACAACTACCTGGGAAGTGTGTTATGCCTTTTGTGTTCTCAGTAATGTTATTGTTTGAGTAGTGCTAATGGAGGGAAAGGAACAATTGGAATTTTGAAGATTATAAAAAGACAGTGGCAAAGTCAAGGATCTTTTGTTCAGAGTCCTATACCATTGGATGGCTGCTCAATTTTGTTTTCCTATTTTTAGTTTTTAGGATTTTTCTATTACTTTTCTTTTTTTATTTATGAGTAGGTGTATATCATGTGTGCTCCTTGTATACCTATATACCACCTTTTTTATTATCAATAAAGTTCTGACTTGTAAAAAATATTACTGTTCGAGTTTCCATGTGTTTCAGTATTTCTTTTTTTGGCATATGTTTGACATATGCTTTCTGCCTTTTTTGGTTTGATTCTCCCACTGTAATACCTCATATTTAATATAGAGGGTGGTGAATGAGATCCTACATTGTTTAGGAGGGAGAAATCCATATAGTTTATTGTGATCCCAATGAGTTCCAATTGTAACATCAACCAGTCCTTTTGGAGAATAACTACTAATGTGGCTTGAACTTTTCTTATGTGGTTACAAATGTTATTAGAGTCAATCCTAACCAAAAGGATGAGGCTGGAGAGATGTCATCTATAACAGAATGGCTTGATGAGGACATCAAGGGACATAGATTTAAGAGGGGAGATTGTAATATCATGGATTTAGAATGAGAGGATGTGAATGACATCTCATATTGCTTGGGAGGATAAGTTTGTGCAGTTTATAATGATTCCAAGAAGAATCCAATTGTAAGATTGACTAGTCATTTCAGATTATAAGCCCAAATGTGGCTTGAACTTTCTTTGGATCATCACACCCACGTCTTTATGTTTTCTATTATATTGTTGCAGAAAAATCGTTTTGTATTGTTTAAAATTCTTAAGCTTTATAAATTTCTGCCTTGGTGCACTTGTTGGGGGTGGTGCTCTTTCAGTTGATGCGTTTACTGGGGTTTTCATTATTATATCTCAGTGTGCACATGGTTGGGTGGGGGGCAGAACTGTTTTCCATACTTTGTTTCTTCTATGTATGAACAAAGCCTTCTAGATTTCTTGTTTGGCTGGTTTCAATATGTTATTTCCTTGTTTACATATATGTTGGTGTTGAGATCATAGGCTT
Organism: Pterocarya stenoptera; assembly: GCA_003123785.1. Classification (NCBI taxonomy): domain Eukaryota; kingdom Viridiplantae; phylum Streptophyta; class Magnoliopsida; order Fagales; family Juglandaceae; genus Pterocarya; species Pterocarya stenoptera. The sequence goes on along the minus strand of QEOT01007130.1, from coordinate 13,144 downwards.
TCAACAACGCTTCAGTACCAGCTTCAGCACAGTCTACATTCCCATACGTATTTGCAGTCAGCAAGTTCTTGCAGGTATTGCGTTACTGTGAACGTTGTGTTCCCAATAATCAGTATTGGAAGTTACTCCACTTAGCATGGGTTTTTCTAAAAATAAAAAATAAAAACCATGCAAATTGATGAAAAGAACCTTTTACTCGATCTTACGCTTTTCATTCTTTGTGTGCAGCCTGGAACCTTTGATCTTGTGGGCACCATTGTTTATGAAATTGACCAGAATCCTTACCAGAACACCTTCTATAATGGTACCATTGAAGTTGTTGAGGCTGGTAATCTTCTCAGCATCGAGTCTGTTTTCCTTGTTACGCTTGGAATTGCACTTCTTGTCCTCCTTGGGGTATGGGTTCGTGGTCAAATACAGAACTTTTCCAAGGTATGCACTTTCAGCACTGCAGTTTGTATTACTAGATCCTCCATCAACTATGTATCTGAGAATAAATATAATAGCTCGTTAATTTGTTTTCATTGCTAGGGTCCAATAAGCTTATGTTAAAAATGTCCTGATACAAACATGCAATTAATGTGCACTATCAATATTAGTAATTTTTTAGGATTGAAAATTTGATTGGAAAGTGATTTCCTGACCTTTCGCTGCTTGTATTTTGAACTCTTCTGTGAGATAGTGTGGCAATTCTTCAGTTATGATCTATACATAATAAAGTGAAAGGGATTGGCAGCTCATTAGATGTTTGCCTTTTATCTCTTCATGGCTACACATTGTATGTCTCTTTCATTGTTTCCTCCGTGTAATATTTCCCTATTTGTCTGCATGTACTTGATCAGAAAACTAAAAGGGCTCCCAAGGTGGAAGTTGGAACTAAGACTACAGATGCCTCAATGGATGAGTGGCTTCAGGTGAGGTTTATGCTTTACCATGACACTGAATGTTAACACAAATTGTTGTCCTGTTGTTTGTAAGTATTTGTGGCTGAGTGTCGCTATCATTATTTTTTGGGGGGTTCATACAAACTAATCTGGGTACATGCTCCCCTATAATCAATATCGAGAGTATTAAATGGAAATGGGAAACACAGAAAAAGGCTAGTCAACGTCTGTGTAGATTCTGGTCTCTAGTATGGCATATAGAATCACAAAAATCTTATGTTCCTAACTGAGAATCTTTTTTTTTTTTTGGCTCACACTTTTACTGTCCATTTGATGAAATGGTGATGACTAATGTTGATATATTCTTTTTCTGGCAATTCCAATACTCAGGGAACTGCATACACTCAGTCATTGTCCAGCAAATCAAAGAAGAAAAAGTAGATAAGCATTCTCATCTGGTTCAGCTGCACAGGCGACTTCACTAAAGTGCAGACTCCAGTGACTCACTAGGCATTTGGAGATTTTCAGAGCTCAAAAAATTGAAGTAGTTTTGAAAATCAGCCCAGAAAAGACTTGTCTTTCTGTTTGTAGTTTGTCGAAGAAAATTTTTAATTTAAAGTTTCTTGGAGATGAAGTCGAGCATTTTTGAGTTAAAACTAACGGATTGAGTTAGGAAGGATACAATTTTCCTTGAAACCAGAAAATTTTTCTTAGATGATATGGCTTTTTAATATTACAATTTTACCTTGGTAGCTTCTTGTGGGTGCATCCGGGGTTGTGTTTCCTTTCTAGTTCAAGGACTACTCATGTGATGTAGGGCGTGATGAGTTATTTTGAAGGAATTAAAGTGCAGCACGGTTTTGTCAAGAGGCTCATGATGCTAAGGTTGTTTTGCCGAATGAATACTCTGAAGTGATGACATCTATAGCCGACAGTTGGCCTCAAATTCTTCACATTCGGAGATCAAAAGAGTCTGACAGATATTGTTCCAACTTCTGGGCGGTTAATAACTCTTGGGTGTCCATCATTCAAGGAAGCTTATTCCTATTTCTTGATGATCAAACGAGATTTTCTGCGAGAGTGCAGGTCTTCTGTCAAAACATAAACCTACGTGTACGGATTAGTGGGATGAAACACAAAATTTTTATTTCATCTCATCATTATAATATTTTTAAATTCATACATAAAATATAATAAACAATTTAATTTTTTCAAATTTTAAAATAATAATAATATTAAAAAATAATATTTTAAACTTTTATCTAAAATTAAAAATTCTCATCTTGCTATCCAAACTCATTCTAAGTGCTCGGACCCCCAAAAAAGGACCAAACTTATCATTTGTGTTTTAACAGCAAATTGCATATCCCGTCGGTGAAAAGCAGATGATTTATCTGATCCATGTAATATGGGTGCGTTACACGGATTTGGTGTTTAACTGGACAAAAGAATTTATTTTGCGTAATTTCTTGAGCTGCTCGTCCTTTTTTTCCGAAAAAAAATAAATAAATTATGATGTCCAATTTGCATAGGTAGATTATAACCATGGTATTTTTGGCCTCCATAATTAAATTACCGTCATCTTTCTTTAAAAAAAAATATGAAATATATCGGTTCTCCTTTATAAATTGTTCGGTGTGACCATTTATTATAAAAGGCGTCAAAGGACCTTCCATTTAAAGGCTGCCACGTATCAATTGCGATCACTCTTGGCGTTGGTGATTTGAAGCATTTGCATTTATCCATTTTTTTGGCAGCAAATGATTGAGTTGACAAATTTGCATATTGGAACTTTTTAAAGATTTCTTTAGATGATTTTCAGTCAATTATATGTCGTAGATAATCGCTGTCGGTATAGACTGATCGAGGCGTCAGGTGTTCTAACACCCATTTGAGAATGACATTTGAATCAGTGCATCAGCTAGAGTATGATTCTAGAAATCCTTGTCTATTTGCATCTTAATGATTTCCAAACAAGGAGCACATGCACATGGTCGTTCTTGTTGGGAAGATAAACACGAGAGATATTTGTTTTGGTACAAGATTTGCTTAGTTTAGTGTCTTTGTCATGGTTCGCCTTCTTTGGCTTTTATGGGTTTCTACCTTATGCTTATAAAGTTTTTGACAGAAGTCTTGATTGGACACTAAAAACTTAAGCCTAGCTATGCTATACATTTGACTCAATTTTGTTTTACTGGTCTTTCCTAGATGTGAAATGTAATTACCATCAATGTCAACTCAACAACTCATAACTTCTACTAAAGGAAAATGCAGTTGGATGCATAATTGCTGCTTTCAGATGCCCCGGAAGCATTGTGCTTGTGTCAAATACTGGTATAGACTACCATCAATTCAATTGTTGCTTATCCCAAGTTCAGTTTTTTTCCCTTGTTTCAAATTGTTTATTATGGGTAACTCTCAACTAAAATCCACCGCACCGCCCTTCATATGCCTCTATGATAGCTTGGTCAATCCAAGTTAATCTGCATCCACCTCGAAGTTCATTAGATTCTGAAGTTCATTAGATTCTGAAGGCATGATGGTCCTTCTACAAGTTGTTGTAATTTGTCTGACCTTGCTATAGAATTGGTTGCGATATGTAGGTGATTCCCGTGAAGTTATGCACCTCAATTATGCCAATACATTTAATATACCGTCACTTTTGAGGCTTTCTAACTGTATGAGGGCTCAAGAATCAATTGCAGTGACATTGCCGGTTTTGCGAAGGCATGAAATTTTCAGGAGTCCAATCTCATGTTCCTTAAAAAGAAAAGTTATGGATGACAGCTTACTAGTAGGTTTAGAGAGAGAGAGAGAGAGAGAGAGAGCACAGAAAGATTTAGCTGTGCATGCAGTTGAGAGTTCATTCAATGGGAGATAATGGGCACTGGTGGCAAAGCTAGAAGACATCGTGACTGTCTTCCTCATACTGAAAAACTGATCTTAATGGGTTCCTATCCTCATGTGAAGCCCTTAAAGTGTGGTGTCGGTGTATCACTATAAAACAAGGCTTTTGGGACTCGATCATCAAAGAAGCATATAGCTTCTCAGCAGCTAAGTTGCCTTCTGAGTTATTTTCTTCCTCTCCTTCTATTTATTTATTTTATTGGGAGCTGAAGTTGCGGTTTCAGATGCGAAATTTTCCTTTGTGCCGAGGAGTACTTTTGTGCTGCTCGGTGATCTTGCTTTGTACAATAAGGTTCTGCTATGGTAACGACCAGACCGTCGAGGTAGTTGGTATTGGAGAATGTGCAGACTGTGAACAGAGTAACATTAAGAGTAGCCATGCCTTTTCAGGTAGTATTTTATTTACTCCCCAAGAACAATCATAACTATTGTTGATTTTAAATTTGTAGGTACATTGTTTGTCTTTTTGTTCTTCTTATGATGGGTGCACTGTTTTTTCAAAACTCAAAGTTGATTTTGCCATCATGCCATGCATTGCCAAAATGCAGTGCTGCATGGTTTGACCAGATATACCCTTTGACCTGACTGCTTTCTGAAGGGCCTCGAAATATGTACTTCCCAATCATTTATACCGTACTGTTATTATGCATTATTACCTGAAAAAGGGTAAGAAAAGTAACCAACCGATTTAGGAGAACAACAGCTCCTAGTGATTGGATTCAGGGTAACCATACTCAATCAGATCTGAAACTGTCTGATATTCTTAATTTCTTTTGTTTGGCTGAAAAATGGTCATTGAAGAGCTTTAGGCTCAACCAAATAACACATATGGAGCTTTTTGTTGCATGACTTAAGATGCCAAAAACAAGCAATAGTAGAAAACAAAAAACAACAATTTCCTTCCATTGCTGTGCAGGGCTTCGCGTAACAGTTGATTGTAAGCCAGCAGCAGGACACTTCAAAACAAGAGGGATCGGGGAGCTCAATGAAGAAGGAAAGTTCCAAGTGTCTCTTCCTCAGGATCTCCAAAAAGACGGAAAACTGAAGGAAGAATGCTACGTGCAGCTTCACAGTGCATCTGATGCACCATGCTCTGTCCTCAATGGCCTAGAATCCTCAAAAGTAATATTCAAGTCCAAAGCCAATGGAAAACACACCTTCGGGCTGGCTGGTAAACTCAACTTCTCCCCTGCGACATGCACTTCAGCCTTATTGTGGCCTAATTACCCATCACTACCCAAATTGCCACCTTGGCCAAAGTTGCCATCCTTTCCCAAGTTCCCCCATAAACATTTCAAGAACTTCGGTCATCCATTCCCTTTCCCTCCTATGGTCTTCCCCCCACTTCCACCAAAGGTCTCCCCTCCCATTTATAAGAAGCCTCTCCCTTTTCCGGTTCCAATCTTCAAGGAACCACTTCCTCCTCTAGTACCTATCTTCAAGAAACCGCTTCCTCCACCAGTTCCCATTTTTAAGAAACCACTTCCTCCTCTGGTACCTATGTTCAAGAAGCCGCTTCCTCCACTGGTTCCCATATACAAGAAGCCACTTCCTCCTCCTGCTCCAAAGTACAAAAAGCAGTGTTCTCCACCAGCTCCAAAGTACAACGAGCCGCTTCCACCTCCAGCTCCTAAGAAGCAATTTCCTCCACCAATTCCCATATACAATAAGCCACTTCCTCCATCAATTCCTATATACAAGAAGCCACTTCCTCCACCGGTTCCTATATTCAAGAAGCCGCTACCACCACCTGTCCCTATTTCAAAAAAACCACTTCCTCCACCAGTTCCCATATACAAGAAGCCACTTCCTCCTCCTGTACCTATCTTCAAGAAACCGCTTCCTCCACCAGTTCCCATTTACAAGAAACCACTTCCTCCTCCGGTACCTATTTTTAAGAAGCCGCTTCCTCCACCGGTTCCCATATACAAGAAGCCGCTTCCTCCTCCAGCTCCTAAGAAGCAATTTCCTCCACCAATTCCAATATACAATAAGCCGCTTCCTCCATCAATTCCTATATACAAGAAGCCACTTCCTCCACCGGTTCCTATATTCAAGAAGCCGCTACCACCACCTGTCCCTATTTCAAAAAAACCGCTTCCACCACCCATTCCAATTGTCAAGCCAAAACCACCAATTTTCAAACCTCCTTCACTTCCAAAGATGTTCCCTCCACCCCTACCAATTTTCAAAAAGCCACTTCCACCTCCCCTTCCAATCTACAAACCAAAACCACCAATATTCTTTAAACCATTTCCTCCAATCCCAAAGATCCCACCATTTTATAAGAAGCCATGCCCACCCATTCCTAAAGTCCCTCTTCTTCCTAAGCTTCCTCCCATTTCCAAGCTGCATCCTAAGTATTTCCCCCACCCCAAATTTGGAAAGTTACCTCCCTTGCCACCTTTTCCTCCTCATCCTTAGGCTACAGCAGCATTTGTCCCAGATGTAAGGGAAATGATGTCGTTTTATGTAATGAAGGCCAATTTGAAAATTTGTTGCTGCAATAAAGCCTTCAAAGAGGAGAGATGATCCAAATGATTGGAGAGACAGAGAAAGGTGAAGGTTTATTTATTAAATGTTGAAGTTAGAGGTGCGTGACTCAAAAGGGAAAAAAGGGCTAGAAGGGTGGATTATTCTTGTTACATCGTTAATAGGGGACTTCTATAGAGGTCCAAATGCATTTGACCATGGTAATAATTTTATTTTCCCTCTAGCTAGGAGTTATTAATCCTCCGGTTGTGATTACTTGTATTTGATATATTTCTATAATTAAATCATGTTCGGATTGCAAATTGTGCAAAAACAAGTCCATCTTATTCAAATTCTACTTGCCTGTTAGCAGAAGCATGCATGAATGCATTCTGATTCATACAGGCACGGTCGTGTCTATCTTAAAGAGGCATTATTTTTATGTGCATGCATGTGCCCTTGCTTCCTTGCATTTGAGGGCGTGAATCTAATTAAAGAACCCCCGGTCAAACCTCAATATACTTATATAGGAAGCTCATTAGGAATCTGTCACGTATTAGTGTATTACCATTGGATTGAAAGATCATTGTGGGTGGTAACAGTTTGTTTTCCCACCTACTGGATACTCCTTTTTATTAGATTCGATCATTTTCAATGTGTAAAAACTGCCTGAAAATAGTAAACCCAAACCACATCATATTATCAAACCACATGGTCTACTTTATGATTTGACTCGTTGGGCCAATTTCATGGCAGTGAGTACAGGGCGTTTGGATAGTGAGATAAGATTAAATGAGTTGAAATGATTTGTAAATAATAATAAAATTATTAGTTTAAATTAAATGAGATAAGATGAAATATTTCATCTCACCTCTATATCTAAACGGACCCTATAAAATTACATGTTTATTATCAGGCATCACCGGAATTCTTACCAAAAAAGAGACTACCAAGCTAGAATTAATGTAAAATTAGAAGATATTTTTCAAGACCACCAAACAATATTTAAAGACTTAGACCGCCCTTGAAACATCATACATATAGCTAGGGGTATAAGGAGTTCGGTCTGGACTAGAAAAACTTACCAGACCAAACCATTCAGTTCCGACCATACTCAAAACCGATCTGTTTCGATCACATAAATTGTGGACCAAAAAAATGCGGTCCAGTCCTGGGATCTATAAATTTTGGACTGGATCCGACCAAATTCCTATATCTATTCAAAAATATTTTTAATAATTTAATATATTATTTTTATATAATAGTTATATAAGTTAATAATATAATTTTCATTTAATTTATTATTATTGACCATATAAAATATTTTTTTATGAATTAGTTACATAATCCACATTAATAATTTAATTAATTTTAATTTTGTAATTTAAATAAATTTATTTTATTAATTTATTTGAAAAAAATAAGAAAAAATAAAATAAAATAATTGGACTGGACCGACTAGATCAATTGGACCTGAGCTACCCACGAGAAATTGATGGACCGAAAATTTCGATCCATCACCCTTCGATTCAAACCGATTTACACCCTACATGCATGCAGCGTCTCAATATAGAAGATAGCCTGTAAATTTGGAAGTCTAGATTTTTAGAAAGAAAGGGAAGAAGGAAGAGGTTAAGGCTGGAACGTCTGCTACGCGAGAATGGAAGCTAGAGAACCTAAGTCTGAAGAAGGGTCTTGGTTCGAAGTACAGGGAGAGAGCGATACCACTGGAATCAGTTATTCCGCAGAACTCATATACTATTTTGGGAATTTTAAGATTATATGGATTAGCTTGCATCATTTCTTTTTCCTTTACAACACATGTTTTACATATTTGCTATGGATCAAAGATTGCGACACTTGTTGAACCTTTGACAAGGCCTTGGTGATTTAGCTATTGGACTTCAAACTCAACTTGTTGATGTTGTGTTTTGCCGGCTTGGGCGACTCGACGCTGGTAGTGCTCAGGTTATAACCTGCATGGTAAAGAAAGGAGACCTCGAGGTCTGTTGTACCTCCAAAAGTTTAAGCCAGTTTTGATGTAGGGGATGAAGAGAGAAAATTATATTAATGATAAGTGTAGATGATAACTTTTTTGTCGATTGTAGGAGACGTTTATTTATACTTGCTGATCTAGTCTCCATGATAGTGGAGTATTGCTCCGTAGGAGATCGGATGTTGATATCTACTTGCCGTAGTATAAGGCACCTAGACTTGATGTAAGTGTTTTCGAGCTCTAGATTGTATTGAATGCGGCATGCTTTCTCTTCCAAGTTCCTCCTATCTCATTAATGCGGTGTACCTTCCTCTCTAAACTTTATTTCCCTCATTAATGAGACGTGTCTTCCTCCCTAAGTTTCCCTGTCTGTCACTTTTGGATAGCGAAATTTTCAGTCAGCGAGCTCATTTGTTTATTAGTTAGTGGTTTCTAGACTGTCTTTCTTGTCGCATGTTTCTATGTACTCATTCTCTTGATCTGGGCCTTCAGTATACCCGAGGCCCACCTGCCTCCCATGTATGGGCTTGGGCTTGTGTCCGACCCTGGGGCTAACATTTTTCATGGCTAGTCTGGGTTTGGGCCTAGACCTGGATCCAACCTAGGGAATAACTCCTTTCACACAACTATTCCTCTACTACCCATCTTCTGCAACTTGGTTACTACTTTTGAGCATTGCAATTTCTCCCTGACAATAATAGACTTTATGCTGAGAAGTTTCTTGATGCCGAACACTTGGTTCTTGTCCGTTGTCATCATACAGAATCATCTACAGTTGCCGAATGCTATTCTGAAGCTCCAAGATAAATTATTGTGCCTCCATTCCAATAACATTGAAGTTCTTTCTAACGCTGGGAACATGCCAGAGGACTTAGTTTGCTGAATCCTTGGATGGTAGACTTTTATCCTCAATAGATAGTGAGGGAATTAGGACTCTCCAATCCATCTGCCATGAGGGTGCTGCTAAAAGAGCAGGGGAGTTGGGTTTTGTCGACCTTGCTCATTTTCTTGAGCTACCAATGCTTACAATTTTACTTGGTTTACAGCTACGGCAGTGATATGCCTTGTTATATTAGCATTATCGCCTATTTCAAGATAATGGGATGCCAAAGAAAGAGGTACTAGTATTTTCAACCTACTGGCAATCTGATTACCCGATGTTTGGTTGCATGTGATAACTTCGCCTCACTGTTCAAATTATGCAGCAACAGAAGTCCATGCTTTTAAAGGAAAATGCTTGGGTTGGGGGACCGATGAATTGTACCTTCAAACTAATCCATGCTTTTTTTATTTATTTAATAGCTAAGAAAATGTTTATTAATAAATTGGTGTTTTAAAAAATATATATTTAAATATATTTAAAATGTATGTAAAAGAAACAAAAAAGAAGGAGAACAAAACAAAACACAATTATCAGTCAAGCAGTACAGGTAGCAGATCCTTTCCGAAAGCCACACTTGAATTCCTTCTTTTGAAACTTAAGAAATGATACGTACAAGTTTTGAATAAATAAATTTTATATAAATTTTTGCTAAAAAATAAATTTCATTTAAAAAAAAGCGTAAAAAATATTATTTATTATTAATAGGATTTACATTTTTTACAAAAAAAAAAAAA
>QEOT01007128.1:52964-70561 GCA_003123785.1 Pterocarya stenoptera | reverse complement strand
TGTTATCTAGTGTTTCTGATGAAGTTTTGGGACATGTTGTTGACTTGTCATTCTTTTTGTTATGAACGGTGAGGAACATAGCTTGGAAATATAATTTATTTTGCTATTCAATAAAGAGAAGAATTGGAATTTATCTCAAGGTGAGTTTTGTTTTCATCAACAATTTTGGCGTTACAATTTTGGTGTGAGATTAAAAGACTACATAGCTTTTCTAAGTATTCAAAACTTTTGTTTTTTGCAGGATCTATTTTAGTTGGTTAGATCACTTGAAATTGCTACTCGGTGTGAGATTAAATCATTGATGGAAGACCATGTTAATGATTTTGTAATTCATATCTTGTAATTTTGTATTTTGTAATGTAATGTATAAATAAAAAATAATGTAATATGTAGTGGATTGCATGCATTTTAGTTTTTCATTTTTATATATTTTTATTATTCTTGACAATGTTAGTATTATGCTTTTTAACTTGACTTCGAAATTTTTTTCATAAAATATAGGCTTTTATAAAAAATTATGATTTTCAACATTTTTTTAAATAAATATAGCCTTTTAGGCTTTTACATAAGGGGAATTATGCTCTTCAACGTGGATTTTTCTTGAAAAGTCTTTAATATAATATAGGCATTAAAAAAAAGTTGGGCTTTTAAACTGAAATATGGACTTTTATACATTAAAATTAAAAAAAAAATTCTGGGTATATTCTGGAACCCGGATTTCCGAGTTGTAAAAAATCGGATTAATCCGGGTTCCGGCTCGGGTCATAACCCGGTATATCCCCGCTGGAACCCAGTCCGGATTTGAAACCTGGGTTTCGGGCTGGGTATACCCGGATATCCGGTCTGGTATCCGGTTGAACACCCCTAGACTGGACAAGATTCGAATGTCTTAGAGCTGTACAAATTATTTTTAAAAATTCATTTCTTTTATAGTTGATCCTATCTTTTTTTCTTTATCAAAAGTATTAGACACCCTAGATTTATATCTAATATTATTTAAAAATGTTTGGGTAGTGAAAGTGTTTGAGAATGTTTGTGAATAGTAGTAAAAAACTAATAAAAAAATAATAATAGAATATTGAATAGTAGTAAAAAGTAGGTAAAAAATAATTAATAGTAGAAAAAGTAGGTGAAAAGTAATAATAAAATAAAGAATAGTAATGAGAGTGTTTGAGAGTACTTGAAGTACTTTCGATAGCCAAAACTAGAGAAATTATTTTTTTTCTAATTTTGAGATATTTGTTTATTAGATTTTGTGAAAATATATAGGAATTGGAAATCGATAGGTAAACATGATATGATGATACAACATTAAATTGGTTGTTTGTGCATAGAGATTTCTCATTGACCTTGTACCTAAAAAAGTAATTGGGTTTGATTTTAGGAGTGACTAGTTGTTCCTTAGAAGTAAAGTTTATATTTGTTGCCCAATTGGGAGTGAATATTTCATCTTTTTAATTTGTGGAAACCCGACAGTAGGAATAATAAATGTGGTCCATTAAAGTTAGGAAAGTTAGGAAAATGCTGGACATTCCGCTAGTAGCTCCCACAGGGGATACCGATGGTTTTTTTTTTACTTAATAATTAGTAAGTATTTTTTTAATAATATTATAAATCTTTTTAAAAAAATATTTTAAAATATTAAAAAAATATATGTAAAAAATTAAAAAAAAAATCAACTAACGAGAGTCCCAGCGGTAGGAATAGAGCCACTTGAAAGGAAAAATGCTAATTCAACTCATGAGTTTGTCCCCTCAATCTTACCACTCATACATTTTATTTTATTTTTTTAAAATTTTCTTTACTTAATGATTAGGGAAATGATTATTAGTGAAGTTGTATATTTTTAAAAAATTTTTTTCTTAATGATTGAGGTTGTTAAAAAAATCTATACAAGAAAATCAATAAAAAAAAAACCAAAATTTTTAAACTAGTGATACACCCAGGGTTGCCCGCTGGCAGGATCCTTTAGAAAGGAAAAAATTTCCATTTACCCTCGGCTTCCTCTTTTTCTCTTTAACTATTTTTTGAAGAAAAATTATATTCATCATTCTCATACTATACATCATACATAATTTTTTAATTTTTTTCTCTTACCAACTGTATGGTGTATGAATGATAAGGAGAAGAATTCAATTAGTTTAGAAAAAATAAAACAAAATAAAAATAAAAAAAAAATAAAAAAAAGTATGATGTGTGAGGAACGAGAAAGATGATTGGCAAAAGTCTTTTTTTAATAACAGTTTTGCTACGTACAACCGGCTTGCGTAATCGAGATACAACCGGCTGTACGTGGCAATACTTAAAATAAAGTTAAAACAAAAAAATTAAAAAGTAAAAAGATAAAAAAGCAAAAGCAAAGGAAAAGGATAAAGGACTTTGTCTTCTTCCTTCGGTAGCAGACAACACTTTGAAGAATTTCATTTTTCTTCTTCTTCGGTGGAGTAGCAGATCACTGTGGCAAATGTTCACACAAATTTTTCTTCTTTCTTCGGTGCAGCAGACCACAGTTTGAAGCAAAAAAGAACAGACGAAACATGAAGAGGGGAAGTTGAGATTTCTGATTTTAGGAAGGGATCTCGTCCATCTAGTTCTGGACTCAAGATCTGTGTCGTCATCGTCGTCGTCTTCGGGTTTGGAAATGCTCTGCGTCGTCGTCTTCGTTTGGGTGTCTCGTCCATCTGAAAGAGCTATGCACCACTGCTAATATCCATTTTTAAACACCTACCTCATCTTGTTTTTTTTTTTTTTTTGGACATTTTAACTTTGGAAAGGTTGAAAATCAGTGGTCAGATTGTGCAAAGAGCAAAGAGCCCACATAGCCTAAGTATTTCTATTTCTTGATGAGGTCGCCATGCAAATCTCTTGTTACTGATAATTCATTCAGCACATAGGCATCCATGCAATTCATATCTGCCACAACCCGCCAAGAAATAGAAGTACTTAGGCTTAATAAATGAAGAATTAATAAGTTATTGAGAGGTGGTTGAAGCTTCAGAGTTTTTTATGGGTTGTCTTCGGAGCTAAGATCGGGTTTACGCTGCGCGAGGAATGTGGAGATGAAACTCACAGGATCTTGAGATGAGATTGAGAAAATCAGAGGAATGGTAGATGGAGACGAAGGCGAAGTGTCTTCGTGAAGCATATATCAAATGAAACGAAGCGTTTTATTAAACCACGTAGGACACGGTTACACGGCGGTTACTCCAGCCGGTTGTATTTAGCATTTTTCTTTTAATAATTCTATTGAAAGACCTTCCACNCGAAGGCGAAGTGTCTTCGTGAAGCATATATCAAATGAAACGAAGCGTTTTATTAAACCACGTAGGACACGGTTACACGGCGGTTACTCCAGCCGGTTGTATTTAGTATTTTTCTTTTAATAATTCTATTGAAAGACCTTCCATATATCATCGCGTGATATTATTTAATTTAAAAGATAAATTTTAAAATTTAAATCTTATAAATTAAATTATAATACTTGGATGATGCGTGATGTAAAAATTTTTAAATATCATTTTTCTAATCATAAAAATTAAATTCTATTTTGTTTTATAAAATGCGCGTAATTTGCGTAGCGTAAAAATGTATGTATTACTATTTTTTTCTGACTTTTCTTTTTTTTTTTTTCCTGAGTAGCATATTTGCTTATTGAACTGTATTCTTCATATGGGGTACATACCAGATAAAGACAAGTTGCACTCTATTTTGCCGTCAACTTATGATATTCTTTACAAAATGTTATTATTTATTTTATATTTTATATTTTTTTTATGTGAAGAAAGAGAACTGTGATACGTTATAGATGTCAAAAAAGAAAAGAAAAAAATAGTAAATCTACCGACAAGTTATAAAATCTACCGACCAGATTATGTGAAGATGCGTTTAAAAGAGGAAGGGATGGAGGTCGGATGGAGAGAGTGAAGGAAGACACGAGCGAATGGGAAGCGTCCACAAGCAAAGAAGCAAACACCACACGCCAGCCCCATGCCACCACGTGCACTCCCTCACTCATGCCTCGGACTGCCACAGAGTCCCCGTCCTTTTCCACCTACATAACCCACTTGCTGCCACCACCATCACCAACCATTCTATCCAAACTTCTCACCTACCAGTTTTCCAGTACGCTCCACCTTCCCTTCTTCATTACTCTCCTTCCACCTCACTTTCCACCCTCTGTAAAATTTATATATCTGTTCTAAGCGACCATGGTCTTGGGCAAATTATTTGCAAAACGACAAGGTGGTGGTAGTGATCACATGGCGTGGAAGAAGACTGGTGTCGGGGAGCTTAGGCCCATGCTTCACTTGCTAATGCCACTCTGCATTCATTGGGTTGCTGAGGAAATGACTGTTTCGGTTCTTGTTGATGTTGTTACTCGCGCCCTTTGTCCGGATGAGTCGACCTGCACCCAAGCTATTTATATTAATGGTCTTCAACAAACGGTAACATAATATCCCTCTACCTGTCTGTCTCTGTCTCTGACTCTGTTTTCGGTCTTTTGTCGGTTTTGGGGAATATCAAAAAATGAGTTTGTTGAACTTGGCGTTTTCTTGTTGACCCGGTTTGGTCGTTTTTGGAAAATTATCAAGAAATTATTGACAGTCAAAAAACGGTTGAAATTTTTGTTTGGTTCTTCCTGAAGTCTATTTGCAAACAATGAGTTTTGTTTAAGAAAAGGGAAGTTCTACTGAGCCGAGGCAATTGTGCCTTATCCTGCTTCCATTGTATATATGCAGACTTCCTTTTGTTTTGTCTTTTCTGCATTTTCTCGACCCACTTGGTTGCCTGATGTTCTAGTTTAATAATTCGAGGCTTGATCGTGTTCTGCTGTCATAATTCTGGATTTCTTTTGGGTCGATCCGACTCCATTGTTGATCATTCGAGTGAAAGACAAGGATCTGGAACCTTTTGTTAGGGCTTGTTTGGGGCCTTGAGACACAAAATTTTCGATCTCATTTTATTTTATTTTCAAACATAATTCAAATATAAAAATTTCAAACTAATTAATACAACTTTTTTAAACTTTCAAATAGAATATCAAACACAATTCTAACTTGTTCAAATTCTCAAATAAAAATTATATTATAAAATTATATTCTTACAATATTTTATTATATTTTTTATTCAACTTTTTTTTTCTCTCCTTTCCTAAAATTTAAAAAAACTCAACTCAAACTACCTCATTACTATTCATAAACTATCTTATTAATATTTACAAAATTATCATCTCTACTCACTCTCCAAATCAGTCTAGTTATTACAGAATCTTCTCTCTTTATTTTCCTGCATTTTCACGGCTGCCAAACACTCCCCTAAAAAAAAAGGCTCGACAAGAAAAGAAAAGAAAAGAACAGGGTCCAGCAGGTTTCACAATAATATTCCTGAATAAATCGTGATCATGGCAATTTATTCTCTTTGATATTTTAAGGAATTGAAGTGATTTATACGTTCATTAGTATCTTCTCCAAACTGTCAATATCAACTTTTGCTTTTACTTTAAGAGAGATAAATGCTTAAAGAATTAAAAGTTAGTGTCTTGAATCAACGCCAATGGATTATAATGCTAACTTTACGTAAAATGCCATAAAATTACCATGTCATCCTTCTACTTTCCTGTTGGAAAATATTGCAGAGAAAGCCAATAATGGCCTAGGGAAAGTTCGATAGCCATATATTTTGTGAGCAAGTGTGCAGAATGATTCTCCTGGCGTTTACTAAATAAATAAGGAAAATGCTTGGGCACCGAGAGGTGGTCCCGAAAATTTTGTCGATTCAATTTTTGATGTTGTGAATTATTATTTTTTTAAATGTTTAAGAATATAAAAAAAATGTATAAAAAAAAAGAAGAAGTTCAAATGGCCTTGTCGGGAGCATTCCTTGGTAGCTGTAGTGCTACCGATAAATAAATCACACATTCTTCCAATAAAACGGTTGGACTGGTACAAGAGGACCGATTATTTCATGGCAAGTTAGTTTAGAGTACTCTATCCTATTAACATGTCAATTTAATCAAGCCATGGGTCATGAAATTGCAAAAATTCCTGATCTATGGTATATACTTGGAAAAATGTCTCATTTCTAAGAACTCGGTGTTTATCGACAAACCATATCTATCCGATACCTATGGTTGTTCTTTTTGTATTTAACTTTTTACTATGTAGTTGATCGATATACAAGGATCATGATAGGTTATTGATCAGGATTTAGTATGTGTTACAAAATATTATTTGGTAGATTATGCATACATATTGCTCCTTGTTTCGAAATAAAATTAATAAAAATTGAATTGATTTTAGCAATTAACTAATTCTTGTTCCTTGAAAGTGAAGTTTATATGTTGCCTGGCCTGAAGTTTATTGCTAACTTCGTCTTTAAAGTAGGTGACCAGGTGAAGTTATGAAATATGAGGCAAGAATTAAATCGTACCCCAATGTGACCAAGTTCTGTACTGTATACTGTGCCAATATATTAGGAAGGCAAAGTTGCCAGGCCCATCCAAATCATGTTGGTTTGTTCTTTATATATTGTGGTTTTTGATACTCTCGGGAGACTGGAGGGGGAAGCTGGTCCTTCAACCAGTGTTTTGTTCTGAACTGTATTTACAATTGCATAGCTTTATCACAGGCTACATGGTTACCATAACGTGTAATTATTTCTTTAAAGGGGTTTTTGTTTTAAATTGGATTTGTTATTATATTTAATTAATGGAGTTTTGCCTATTTTTTGTTTGAAAAAAGTTCTACATCATGTAGATATATAACAGAAGATTCTTTTCATATATATATATTTTTTCTATAAATTAATGTTGGAAACATACTTTTGTTGGCAGATTGTTGGAAGTTTCAAGATGGTGATTCTTCCACTTCTAGGCCAGCTTGCAGATGAGCATGGGCGGAAACCAATGCTCCTTCTTACCGTATCTACTTCAATATTTCCCTTTGGTACGTTTCTAGTGAATATTTTTCATGGCCTGGCATGTTAAAAATACAAAGCTGTTTAAGAACTATTTTAAACTGGTAATAGCCTGTAAGAAACTTCCAGCATGTATGTTAATTAGTTTGTTTCCAAGTCATGCTGGTTCTCTTCTTTTGAAGATGTTTTTGGTGTTTAAATTTTGGCCCACTTCAATGACAACAATCTGGTCACGTTCTCCATAATATTAATAATTGTGTGAGTGAACTTTGAAGTTTCCAGACAGAGTGATCGCATGGCATGCCATACTCCAATTTCTAGACATGGATGAAATTGCTGAGGTGTTTCTGGGTGTATGGAAAATGTGCTTGATACGATGAAACCTTTTGATATCTCGATGCTATCATTAAATCATTATCTATGCTGTCAATATCATTATGGGAGTTCACTTATTTGATTTTACTATGTTCTTTGTTTCAGCGTTACTTGCCTGGAATCAGTCTACGGAATTTGTATATGCATACTATGTGCTTCGTACGATTTCGTATATTCTAAGTCAAGGGAGTATTTTCTGCATTGCTGTTGCTTATGCGGTGAGAGTTAATTCTTCAGTGACTGAAAATCATGAATGGGGAATATTGGGGTAACATTTTCCCTTCCTTTGGTAGGCAGATGTTGTCGATGACAGTAAGAGGGCCGCAGCTTTTAGTTGGATTACAGGTCTTTGTTCTGCTTCACATGTATTAGGAAATCTATTGGCACGCTTTCTCCCTGAAAAATACATTTTCCCGGTATGTTGGTGCGGTAACATCAATATTAACAATAAGATCTTATTTTGCAATCATTTTCTTTTGTTAATCAGTTTACCAATTAAGCCTTTTGTTTCAGGTTTCCATAGCTCTCTTGATCTTTTGTCCAGTTTATATGCAACTCTTTCTGGTTGAGACAGTTAAACTGGCTCCCAAAAGCGATCAAGATTCATCTTGCTTTACAAAGACAATTAATATTTTCCATAAACGATTCAAATCAATGAGAGATGCAGCCACAATAGTTATAAGCAGGTAATTCTGTCTTTGCCTGAGACAGCTTAAAATGTTCTCACCCTGCTTCATTTGGATTTGATTTCTGGAATCTAGTAGGCAGTCCTTTTTATGTCACAAAACAATATATCAGACATTGCCTTTGGCCGTAATAGCTTCATGTTTCTGTTACAGTCCGACACTCAGGGGCATTTCTCTTGTTTCCTTCTTCTATGAATTGGGAATGTCTGGCATTACTGGTGTCTTAATGGTATGTTTCCTATTAGCTCTGAAGTCAACTCTGAATGACCTTATTTGAATCATTGTTAATATCACTGAAATTGACACCCATTCAGAGTGAAGTTCCGTGAAACTCAGATTTGCTCACAAGGTCATTTCAGAAAGAGTCTTGAGATATAATTTCCTGGAAAAACCAGCAGTTGGCATATGTAATGCACTAGACCCAAAAGCATAAAAAAGAAAGACAAATGGAGAAATAGGGAAAGGAAAATACCCATAGAACAGCATAGCATACCTTGTAGTAGGATCTGTTTGAGAACATGATCCGGGCATATGAGAAGATTTGAGAACAAATAAAATGAGAAAGGAATAGGAGGAGAAATCAGGATAAACTTGGAGAAGAAGCAGTAGATCATGAAGAAGTCGCCCGCCGCGGGCGCCTGGGGTGGGGGGGGGGGTTGAATCTGAGGAGTCATGACATATGGCAGCACGGTATGCGACCAAATCAACCACACGTCCTAAACCCACTAAAACACAGGAGGACATCTGTGGCAGAACTTGCTCAGAAAAAGAGAAGCTGTGAAAGTTCCAGACTTTGGATGGAATACCTAGCAAAAGGCTTTCCAAATTTATGTTACAGCACAAGATAGTCCTTTAATCTGCTCATAAGTGTAGTTGTACATTCCAACCAATCCATGCAATTGAATAATGATAATTTGTGAAACAATTCCTGATTTCTTTTTGACTCAATGATTTGACCGTGATGCAAATACCTGTGCAGTTCTATCTGAAGGCTGCTTTTGGTTTTGAAAAGAATCAATTTTCTGAAATTCTGATGATGGTTGGAATTGGTTCGATTGTGTCTCAGGTAGAGTCTACTATGGAGCTTAAATTTTCCTTTTGTTTCCCTTTTTGAAGTATTGTGTTGTTTTTCGCTTATGCCAGATTTCTCTCTAAATCCTCTGCTTGTGTGCTAAAAAATATTCGGTTTTGTGGTTTGCTTCCAGATGTTGGTGCTTCCAGTAATCAATCCATTGGTTGGAGAGAAGGTGATATTGTGCATGGGTTTACTTGCTTCAATAGCTTATGTAAGTCACCTTCTGATGCTTTTTTTTAATCCGCTCTACTCAAATACACCCCCCAACAAAAAAGAAAAAAGAAAAAGAAACACTAACGGTGATTTTTGCCGTGCAGGCATTATTTGACGGCCTTGCTTGGGCAGCATGGGTATGTATGAACTTGATGAATTTGTTATTTAGTTCTATCCTGAAGGCAAATTTTCTATGAAAAAACTAAGTAGGTTTGCAGGCGCTATTTTAGTCTCAATGATTTTGGACGTATCAGTGTGTGTGCGCGCGCGCGCGCACATTTCCTTACATGATGTATAGTTTATTGACACATAATGTTAGCCATGAAAAGATTAAGTTTTGGTACAATTTAAGTTTGAATATATTTTGAAAACCTTCTATGCTCTTAGAGTTTCATGTGCATGCAGCAAAACAGGATGTTTGTTTTTTACAAAGATTGAATGGTCAGAACAATCATCAGTGATATTCATCTTTCTTTTAAAGTTCAAGTTGTCCTTTATAAGATTGAGTCAATCAACGTGTCCATTATGGCAGAGAAAGCAAAAGATATAACTTCTTAGTAGTAATAATGCAGCACTGCCACAATGCAGGTGCCATACCTGAGTGCCTCGTTTAAAGTTGTTGTTGTCCTTGTACGGCCTGCTGTAAGTATTGAAAGCCAATTATTTTCATAAAAGTACTTGGAAAAATATTTGGTTTCCTTTTTTTTTTTTTTTTTCCAATTCACTATTCAATTCTAACAGTATTTCCATTTTGCTCGTCAAAATCTTAATATGCAGACTTATGCTATCATTTCCAAAGCATCAAGTTCAACCAATCAGGTTTGAAACATACCTATGATCCTATTACCTTGCAGTCCATATAGAAGGAGTAGTGCTATTTGTCTTGTCTAAAGAGTGTCACATTTGGTCTAGAAGATCCAGGTTTATACTTTGTTAAACAAGTTTTGAACTCGATCGTAAAAAATGAGTCAGACTCCTCAACCTGGTGTTAGTGAAAATCAAATTAAGCATGACTTGTGGGTGAGTTTTGTGTTTAGAGTAGGGTACACCTACAAAATCGATGGTTAGTCCCATTTTTTTCCCTTTTTCTTAGTAATTTTTGTCTGGTATATCATGAAGTTATTTATTGATTCAAATGCAGTCAACATTTCATCATAAAAACTAATGTACCTTTATCCATTGGTGGCAACAACCCCATTGCTTTGCATCCTCGACTGTTTTTACAGGGGAAAGCACAAGGATTTATTGCTGGTGTGGAATCAATAGCAAGTTTGTTATCACCACTTGTAATGAGTCCATTAACTTGTGAGTGGACTAAGTCAAAGTTGCAATGTGAATGTTTTGATCATTTCATCTTTTGCTAACAAAGTTCAATTTCTGTCTCAGCTTGGTTCATATCTAAAAGTGCCCCATTCGACTGCAAAGGTTTCAGCCTTGTATGTGCATCCATATGCATGGTGAGCATCTACTCCCCACACCTCTCTCTCTCTCTCTCTCTCTCTCTCTCACAACTAAACCAACCTTCTAATTTCCTCAGGTTATTGCTTTATGTTATGCTTGCTTGCTTAAACCTGACGAAGCCTCAAACTGCGTTTCGGAGTCGGGGGATGACATTGAAGCTCCACTTCTAGGTGATAGTTGATGATCCATTGATTGTAGGTCTCAAGTAGTTTGTAAATGTTTTTCTTGGCGGATAATGTAAATATTCTGCGTCCTTGAGTAGATTGATGTTATAATTATGTTAGCGCCACCAAATTTTCAGTCTGCAATTTTCTTAAGAAAGTCTCTCTCTCTCTACTACTTTCCTTAAAGTTAACGCGCATCTTTTCACTCCCTCAAGGCATTTCTTCACTTTTCTTGAGAGAGATCAAAAAAGGAAAATTATATACACTATATTACCGTCTCATTTTCATCATACTAAGTAGTATATAGCAAATTTATTATCATTAATCGATCATTTATTACATGTTTTTTTATCATCTAATGGTGATAAATGTGCCACATACTATTTAGTATGATCAAAATAGGATGAAAGTGTGGTGTATCTCATTACTCATAAAAAAATATTGTAAAAATAAAATAAGGAAAATTTTCTACACCACACCACCATTTCATTTTTATTTCACTATGTAAGATGTATTACATTTATCACCATTAGATGATAAATGGTTGTTCGAGCTTTTTCAAGACGATTTGAAATTTTGAATGTTAAAGGGAGAAAATTAATTCAATTATTTTTCATGTTTCTAAATTTTTTTAAAGAATATAAGAAAAACTACAAAATAGAAAAAAAGAAAAAAAGAAGAAGATGGTAAATAGTAAATAATTGGTTGAACCGTTGAATCCGATATGAACCCACCCGAATTTAAAGGACTCGAACACCGCCGGTTCGCCATTTACCCGACAAGTTTCTTCGAGCGCCTAGAAATATCAGCAAGACGGCAGAGTATGCAGAGATAAGAAGGCAGAAAAGCTGATAGCTTTACCCTTAGACCATAAAAGCGGCCATGGAAGTTCTCTCCCCCTCAGCCGCAACCATAACACCTCATATATTCCCAAGAAAAGCCCACAAAAGCCAACCCCAAAATCCCACTGTAAACATCAAATTTCCCAATCCGCCGAACAAAAGAAACCACCTTCATCTCTCTTTTTCTTCTTCTTCTTTCATTTCTTTTATATGTTTCTCTTCCACACCAAGTGCGACTTTAACTTCAACTACAAAGACATTTCTGACTCCCAGTGACAACCACCACTGGATGGTGCTCATGGAGGCTCCCCCACAAGGGGTCAATTCCAAACCAGAAGTTGTTAACTATTACGTGAATACCTTAGCAAGAGTATTGGGCAGGTGGGTATGTTTCGTTTTAATTTTCAGATAAAAATGTTTGCTTTTGGTCTGAATTATGCTTTGGTTGTGGTTTGAGCAGTGAGAAGGATGCTCAGATGTGTATATATCATGCTTCTTGTGATTCCCCCTTCGGCTTTTGCTGTGACATTGACGAAGATACTTCCCGCGAGCTCGCCCGTAAGTTTCTGTTCTTTCACGCTTTCTTTGATATGATTCTAGTTTTCAGCAGAATGAATCATCTGGTTGTGCTTCAATTCTGCACCATATTGGTCCTTCAGATTTTATGTTTGGGGAGAAGTTGTGAAAGACGTTTTCATTGCTACTTATGTGCGGCGAATGTCCTGTAGGTCTACCTGAGGTTTTATCGGTTAGGCCCGACCCAGATTATAGTGCTGTTAAAAAGACATACAGCGCACCAACAGGAAGTACTCGGTTGTTTCCTGTGGCGAATACCAATCACTGGCTTGTTCGGATGGACAAGCCGGGGGTTGGAGTTGTTACAAAGGCACAAATGGTTGATTATTATGCTCAAGCACTGACCAAGGTGTTGGGGAAGTAAGAAAACAAGATTTGAGTGTTTTTTTTTCCTGTTCCATTTTGTTGTAACGTTTCGAACAGAGCATCAATTTGATATTCTTCCTTTGATCACCTTGTTTTTCTTGACTCTGAAAATGGAATGGTAATTTTGTAGTGAGAAGGATGCTCAAATGTGTATATATCACGTTTCTTGGCAGTCAAACTTTGGGTTCTGTTGTGAGCTTGATGATGAAAGTGCAAGGGAACTAGCTGGTTAGTATTTTCATTTAATTTTTATTTTTTTACCACAACTTCCATTGTGATGCATTTCGTAGGTTGAGGACAAATGCTTCCAAATGTGCAGGTGTACCAGGTGTATTATCTGTACTGCCAGATAAAAGCTTTGAGTCAGAGAATAAGGATTATGGAGGTTTGTCCCTTTGTGTAGTAAAAATACATCCACTTCCATATAATGTCTATTTCTGATTGTTATTTCAATGCAGGTATCATATCCTCTGTCTTTACTAGCTTCAAACTTAACTTATCTGTTTGAGCGTAGTTGTATATGATGATATCTTTGAGATATATTAAATAAGGAAAATGCTATTTATACTTATAATTTTACTTACATAAATATAAATGGTGAAAACACTGATAAAATGGTGAAAATTAAAGAAGAAAACACTGATAAAATGGGAACGTCACTCAGTACGAATAATATTGTGCATAAAATTGTGCGTACGGGTAGCACTACTCATTAAAAAATTTAGATATAAAACATAGCCAGATTTGAAAGTTATATGATGTTGGGGTAAGAAAGAGGTGAGTGTAGGCAATCCGATATTTGTCTTGCTAGCTAAGCTGCTGGAAGTCTTGGAGATGTATTGAGGTAGGGAGATGTTCAATGTCTTTGCAAGGGAAGCTGATTTTGAAAATAATAACTTAATTACTGCCATGGTACCGGGTGCTAGAGTGTTCATGGATTAATATTTTATCATGGTTTTGTTAGTTTGCTTAAGTATGATTTAATTCCTTTGGAGAGGATCTCCACTTCGAAGTGGAAGATGACATTACTCTTTAATCTTATCTGAGGAAACTTTGCAATTGATTATTTAATAACTGAGATTATATAGCATTTATTTGTTGTACTTAAGCTATTGAAGTAATAAATCTTGATTTTTTTTAATAGGAAGCCAATTTGCAATGAATAATTTGTCATTCCACCATTTCCTCTACATAAAAAAATGAATAATCTGTAATTTAGATTTGATCTAAAGTTGACCAGTGCCAGATTTTTTCATTTTAGAGTAAACAAGGTTTATTTTGCAGGAAATTTACAGAGTGCTATGGCTCAGGCAGATTCTTCAGAAGCAAGCCAAACATCCCCTATAAAAACAAAGAAACTATTTATTACCGGTATGTTGCAGCTTGGACTTGACTTATGGATTCTTTGCTTGTAAAAGTGATTCAAGATGCAAAAGACCTCTTATTAATTTATCGAGCATACATGCTTCTTTTTGAATATTTTTTTGTTGAAGTATGCCTTTTTGAGTTTAAATTGACTTAAATCTCCCAAAATAGCTTCAAATGCAATTAGGTTTCCCATTATGGGAGCATTAATTAGTTTCTATTCATGAGATAAAAAAATTTCTTATGTACCAGTAACTTCATTTCTCCCTCTTTTCTTGTTCAATCGCTAACGACACCGTTTGGCAATCTCTTTCAATAAACAGGCCTGTCATTCTATACATCTGAGAAAACCTTACGAACAGCATTTGAAGGCTTTGGTGAGCTTGTTGAAGGTAGGTTGCAATTTTGTGCTCATAAAATCAGCATTTCAATTCCTTGGATCGGTATGCTTATACTGGTGTAATGCTTTCTCAACAGTAAAAATTATAATGGACAAAATTTCTAAAAGGTCCAAAGGTTATGCATTCATAGAGTACACTACAGAGGAAGCTGCTAGTACAGCACTCAAAGAGATGAATGGCAAGGTTAGTTTGCTGGCATCTTCCCCCCTCGGCCTCTTTTCTTATATATATATTTATATGTACATATATTTTTTTTTCATATGAATCTTCCTTGTATTTCTCGTGTTTATTACCCAAAAATGGTTTGGTTTCACTTCAGTTTTGGTTCAGAATTATAGATAAAACCATTTAAAAAACTCTCAATAATAGAAAGGCTGCCTTTCGGTTGCTGGTCCTTGCAGATCATTAATGGCTGGATGATAGTTGTTGATGTTGCCAAGACCAATCCACCGAGATACAGCAGGAGCCGTCCAAGATAGGAATAATCCCACAGATGGAGACAGAGAGACAGACGGCCCTCAAAAGTTTCAGGCTATTGCCCTCAAAGTGTTGGACTATCCTGCAAACCAGCCGCCACCTAAGAAATCTTCTTTCGAGTAAAGCACTAGTGGTGCATGTTACGGAATGCAGCATCTCTCTCTCTCTCAGCCACATCCACATGAAACTAGTTATTATAGAATGCATCGAACAATTTCTTTTTGAATTGAAATTGATGCAAGGACTTCCATCAATCCAGGGCCATAGTTACTCCGTATTTTCTTGTCTCACAAAATTATTGAATAGAACATCAATGCATGTAAAATGTTTAAATGTAACAATAGTTGGATAATTTATTGATGTAATGATAATAGGTCGAACACAATCAATCACAAAAGGGAACAAATCTTCATTTTTAGCTGATATCCAGTAATTCATGCAACAAATATACATCATGATCTATTGCAATTAGCAACATAATTATACAGTGGATCAATTACAATAATTAACATTTTATTTCCTGTTAAAGATGCCTGGCCCATAGGTTGAAGTGATCATATCTTTAAGAATGGGGAACCGAATCCGTACGAAGAAGGTGACTGTGGAACACGAACCAAACAAATAAGAGGAATTGCGAATATTCAAGAAAATCATCTTCTGAATTACGAGATGTAAGGATTCTAAAAAACATCAAGATTGAAGTTGAGGACAAAAATAGGACAAGTGGTATCAGATATCATAAAGACCCTGAACAATTTTTTGTTTTAAGGACTTTGATAAGCCCGTATTTTGGTTGGTATCATCTGGAAGAGTAAAGACAGCTGCAAACATAATCGTAACAATGAGAGCACCCACCATCGTGCATGACTTTGCTGTGTTCTTCATCCATTTCTCTCCCTTTTCCATCATGTTCTCGTAGTTCTTCGTGAACATGCAATTGTTGGGGACTTAAACCATCCTAGTTGGTACTTCCCTTAGCCTTGGGATGGACAGTTCTCTCTACCTCCTACATTTGTTAGAAAGAAATTGTTAGATCAAGAATGTTCTGAAAACTATTTACTTGGATATATAGTATTATATAACCTTAACACAGAAGAAATAGTAAATATAATAAGGTCAATGCTGCTTCCAAATTATGATTAATCTACCTAGTCCATGTTAAAATCGTTAGCTGATCCAATACTGAAAATTATATAGTGCTAGATATATATTCCAGACATGTACAAGGATATAGAAAAAGACTGGAATTGATATTCTATAAGACCATTAATCCTTATAATAAATCCCTGTACCTGAGCCTCAGCCTTCTACGGCCTGATCAAAATATAAAGATAGAAAAGGTCTCACAATATTTTATTTTATGCTTTTTAATTAACTGTCATAATATTGTTCAAGATCAGAAATGCCAACAT
The DNA here is from genome assembly GCA_003123785.1 of Pterocarya stenoptera. Lineage (NCBI taxonomy): Eukaryota > Viridiplantae > Streptophyta > Magnoliopsida > Fagales > Juglandaceae > Pterocarya > Pterocarya stenoptera. Next base: position 54,233 of record QEOT01007128.1, on the reverse strand, counting down.
GGCTAGCTAGCTGTCCCAATTTGGAACAAGAAGAATCGGACCGCATGCAGCAGGATGTTGCATTGGAAGAATTATCATGATATTTCACCTGCATGTAATAGATGTTCAATGTGGCATTGGTGTTTCTTTCACTGTACCATGAGGCTGAAAATTAATGTAGACTTACCCGAAGAAAGAGGAGGCCAACAAGGAGGTGCACAAATTAAGGATGCGGCTAAGCCAATGACATGGAGAGAGAGAGAGAGAGAGAGAGAGAGAGAGAGAGAGAGAGAGGACCTTGAACCATTGTAACTTATCTCTTTGCATTTGTAAATTAGCTACCCTTGAGATTTTATTAACCCAAGTGGAATCTTCTATCATCCCTGCCATATATAACATGTTATTTTCATTGTCCTTTAGAACCCTAAAGATTTTTTATTGACGATGCAAGACAGCAATCATAAATATGTTCCTTACATTTCTATCTCCAGTCCATAAAAATTGTCGATTCGTTTCAAGCATCTTGGAAACAAACTCGAAAATCCCGTTCTTGGCGGCCCTGCGAATAGCAGTATAAACTAGGCCTTCCATAAGTTGTTGACTTTTTGATTCTGATATCACTTTACACATGAGAAAGAAGTTCATTGTACTGGACATGGATCTTCTTCATTTTGAAAACTGCACAATTCCTCCGACAATTATCGAGACATTATCAATTAGTTAATTGGTTGAACTTATATAATTAATAATAAAAAAGAAAAAAAAACTTAAAAAATCAGTGTATGATTTTGATGGAGTGGACAGGGTATACCAAAGAAGTTGAGGACTCCTGACAATAGATAGCAAGACGTCGCTGACGGTACTGCAAAGAAAAAAAAAAAACTAAATTTGTTTGCTTATAGATCATATTAGAAAACTTTTACCCAAACAAAGCTAGCAGAATATTTCTTCTTCTACGTAGTAATTCGCAGTCTATGAATATATATATATATATGTATGTGAAATTCCATACCAAGTGATAATGGTAGAGGTGATATATGAAATCTCACGTTGTTTGGGAAGGAAAAATTCTTGTTTTTTATAATAATTTTAATATAACTCTAATTATATCATTGATTAGTTCTTTCAGAATATAACCCAAATCTTGCTTGGCCCTCTCTTCATGAAGCGTTTCGAATGAAGCTCATCATAGGCATTAATAGTGCCCCTGATGCGTAGTTCAAATAACCCACTTACTGCTTACTGTGCTTGATATTATTGTAAGATGACTTTTGCGTTTTTTTTTATTTT
>QEOT01007128.1:22524-41307 GCA_003123785.1 Pterocarya stenoptera | reverse complement strand
CAAGAAGCACAGACTTCAGAGGAATAACAACCAAGAAGCAATTAAAAAAAAAAAAAAGGAAATGGGACCTTTGTGAATGTCTCCCCTTGATTAAGCAGGTGGCAGTGGAACGATGGCTTGGGTTTTATGAAAATGGGGAAGGTTAGGTAGAGAGGAGATTGCGAGAGAGAGAACTTGAATATCAGGAAAAGGGGGGAAAAATAAGGCACGGGGGTAAAGCTAGGGTTTTAACTGTAGCAAATTATTATGGTGATTTTTATGTTGCCATAATAAGTGAAATACATAATTTTTTATGCTCGAACTCAATTGTGGCAACGAATTTTCGCTGTAAATAGTATTACTTGGAATGATATTATTTCTAGCAATTTTTATCATTTCTAGCCAAACAAACAGTACTCACAAGGGTTTAACGTTGTCCCTTTGGCAACTTTGATGAATGCCTTCTTCGTAATCGTATCCAACCCTTCTTCACCCATGTGTTCGAGTCTCTTATGCTACAGATTTGGTGATGCCTCGTCTTCTACTGCATTGAGGCTATCAGAACCAATCTTGACATGGGTCTTGTATAACGCACCGCAAATATGTCCTCGAGCGACAACCATGACACCTTGCGACAGCTTCCAAGTGCCTTTGCTGAAGTAGCTGTCATAGTTCTATCGATCAAGGGCTGTTTCGAAAATCAAGTTGAGCCGAAGGTCAGGAATGTGTCGAACATCTTTCAACACCATGGTGCAACCAGTGTTGGTTTTGATCTGCACATCGCCAACTCCCACGATCTTGAGGAACTGGTGTTCCCCATCCTTACCTTACCAAAGTCTCTAGCTTTGTACATAGTGAAACATTCACTATGGGAAGTGGTGCGATATGATGCTACTGTGTCTAGCACCCATTCAACATTGTGGCTTGCAATGTGCAGGCCCGTCTTGTCATTGGTGGAGAGTACCGCTACATCTCCCGAAAGAATGTCAATAGTTTCACCATCTTCTTTCCTCAACTTGTTGCTTTGACCTTGCTCCCTTATAAACTTACGGCAGTTTTTCCTCATGTAGCCTTCTTTGCCACAATGGTAACACTTCATGTTACCCATCTGCTAGTTTTTGCTACCACTGGACCTTCCACGTGGCTGAGGCTTCCCTCTATTTCTACCTCCACTTCTCCCTCTATCATTACCTTAAGACCTTTCTCTACTCTCATGACAAGGACATGAGACTGATTCATACCCGTTTCCTTTCGTCTGGCCTCCTCATTGAATAGGAAATCCTTAACCATCATCATAGTAAGTTTGCCATCTGGAGTAGAGTTATTGAAGGAGACTACCAGCATCTCCCAACTATTTGGTAATGAACTGAGAAGTGGCCGGGCTTGTTCTTCATTGCCAAGATTCAACTTGACGGACCCGAACTGGTTAACTAGGTTTTGAAACTCGCTAGTGTACTTGGCAACAGATGTGTCACTCTTCAACTTCAAGTTAACAAGCCGTCTCATCAAGAGGGCCTTGTTTCGAGTAGTATTAACTTGATACATATCCTCCAACTTCTTCTAGAGCTTATATGCATATGTCTCTTGGGCTAGGTGGTGAAAGATACTATGGTCGATCCATTGCCTGATTTGATCGATAGTCTTCTTGTGCATCTTTTTTCACACCTGATCTGTAAATTCATCTGGCTTCTTTCCTTCATCTAAGGGGTCAGACAGATCTTTATAGTTCAAAAGATCCTCCATCCAAGATCTCCAAAGACTGTAGTTTGAGGAAGTCAGCTTTATCATTGTGCCTGATGCTGAATCCTTTAGGGACTTAGATTGATTCTAAGTTCAAAATGCAAGTACAGGATTTTTGAGCTGGAATCTAGCAAAACGGACAACACTGTTGTGTTAGGAATGCTTATTTTGTTAGAAACAAGTCTTGTTTCGTCAAAATCGACCTTAGATAGCACAAGGATGAGCAAAAAAACAAAAAACAGGAACTCTGTCACGAGTGTAGTGCGTGGGCGCGTGGATATCACGCACCTTCTAGAGCCTAGAGTGCATGTGGTGCGTGGGTATCACGTGCAGAAGGCTCTTTGGAGCGCATGGGTGCGTTCAAAGAGTGGAGTTCATGCACTAGACCTCTGTTTGGGTGCATGTCGAGAGTGGGCTCACTCTCCGACCTTCAATCAGTGCGTGGGGGTGCGTGCAGCATCCGTCCGACCTCTGGTTTATACCCTTTTTCTTGTCTCTATGAAACGAACACAATGGTATGCTCAAATCTAGCCAGTGAAGATGTCACAAACCTCACTACATTTTTTACTCCTCCAACCGGCTCATGAACATCTTTCAAACAACAAGTCACAATAAGATTGAGGACATGTGCACTACATAGAACATGCAAAATTCACCCCCCCCCAATATGGATATATTTTCCTCTCTAACCCTATTCTTCAAATACTCAAAATGCGGTATCATTAGAGGAGACATTATCTGCTGTTATTATCACCACTTGCTCCAAACCCTATTCCTTTATTCTGGGCTCTATCGTTTTCTCAACGGTGTCACCTTTCTGATTGACGATTAAACAAAACTTAAGAACCATTTTGTGTAACCTTTAATCACTATCTATTACATGAGCAATTAAAAACATGTAGTTCCACTTTAGACCAATGTCCATGTATTAATGGTGAGGCAAACTCTTTGGCCGTTCAGTAAATCTTTTAACAAATCCCTCTCAAGCTCATATATTTTAAGAACATCTTTCACCACCGTGTGGAGAGAAGAAATGTTAAATCTAGGTTCCAAGTCCTTAGACTAGCCTTGGAACCCTTCACCCTCTACAAATCGAAATGGTAGCTTGTGAATTATGATCACAAGCTAAAGACCTTTTACACCTCTCATGCTAAAACTTCACAAACCCCTTCAATACATTAACCCCACCACTCCCATTCACCATCTTCTAAAGTCCAATATCCAATTTAGATTGATTTTTTCAAGTACTTCATTTCTTATAGAACTTTCTTGCTTTGTTCTTCTAAATGACTTTTCAATTGAGAAATGCCATGTCTTTTATAGTGATAACCATAAAAAAAAAAACACTACAATAATCACATTTTGCTTGTTGGTCATTGGGGTTACTACTCTCTAATTTTGATCTTCCACATGATGGAGATGATTTTTTTTTCTTTGGTGGACCTATGGGTGTAGGTGTAAGGGTAGTGTAGGAGATGTAACACTAGTGCTAATCTTTGGACTTGGAGAAGTATTATCATCATCGACACTAGCACAATCACCATTATCCATTTAACTTATCAAGCTATCAAACACTTGACATAATATAAAGTATAAGAGAGTTTAGGTTTTTAAAATCGCACAAAATCTAGTATCCCAAGACCCTAATCTAGGTTAGGGTTTTAGTTTGAAACCCTAATCAAACATTAAGGTCTCAATCTGAAACCCCAATTTGGAAAATGGTAGACGACACTTGAGACAACAGCCTATGGTGACGGCAACAACGACATGAGAGAGCGACGGAGACGACTCAAATGAGGTAGAGGCTTAAGAGAGAATGAAGGAGATTCGGGAGATGGGGAGAGGGAAGGCAAATCATGGGGAGGGGGGGTGAGTTTAGGTCATACGGTCCATAATATATATATATGTGTAGGCAGGCTGGTGGGATCCACACCTGGGCCCCACCCGCCCACTTGATACATTATACATATCCTTGAGGGTAAGTATTGTTTTAGTAGTGAACTCTAAAGCTATTGTGCATGTTCCTCAAACTGCAGCAGTGGACAAGTTTAACATATAAATAACACATCCATCTTTTGCTAACTCGTACCTCTTTAACAAACTCTTGTCTTTGCATGGATGCCTCATACTGTTTCAAATTGATTAGGTTATTCAGGTTTATGGATCTTACCTTCTTCTACCATGTGTATATTGAAGATCAAGGAGCCCGGCTCTTCCTTACTACATATCTCTAAGCTTGTTTTCTTATTCTATACAAAGATGTTGACCTAAATCTTGCAAAGACATGTCTTCCTTTCTATATTTCAGACCTTTTTTTTTTTAATTTTTTTTTATTTTATAGTTTTTCCAAAATTGAGGAAGTATATCAATAATGGATGAAACCGATATAGAACCATTCATTTTCATATTATGTTAATTAGTGAAATGATCAAGAGTAAGCATAACGGTAGGCCTACAATGTATCATTTTATAACTAAAAAATTTGGAAGCCAAAATTCTTACTTGTGACATCTTCTAAAAGATATTGAGCCTCACGTGTATACAAAGAATCCTTGGTGATTGCCTTGTTCTTGTAAGTGCCAAACAATGTGTTAGACATTGCATTGCAAGCATGTCCCTTGGGACTTTAGCCATGTTCTTGTTTAATCCTTGCTCGACTCTAAGTAATTATCTCATCCTCATTTGCAGAGGCATGAGAGTGGCTAGAGCATACACCACCTAGAGATTGGCTAATAAGGAAATGCATATTTTTTTGCCAACATCGAAAACTTGCTTCATCAAAGCATTTGAGTTTTACGAAGTCCACAACAAACTCTGCACAATAGTTAAATAGAAATTGTATTACAAAAGGGAGTAAAAAGTGTTTGCTTTAGGGCACGCACAATGTTGCTTTCATCAAGATAATATCCACCTCCACCAATAACAATATACACATGAGTTACTGATGAATTTGTCTTCAAAATACAATAAAGTCCAAAATAAGTCTACTATTTAATTGCATTATACGCAAATAAAATTAGACTCGAAAACCCTCCAATATTACAATTATTCCATGAGATTAGTAATCTATTTCTGCATAATAAATAGATACTAATAACTAATTTTGAAGAAATGAAAGAAGAGAGGGAGAATTTCAAAAACTTATTTGCATAAATGAACCTCTAGGCATAGGGGCATCTATTTTTATAGATGACTAAAGGATGTCAGCAACAAATTATAATTCTTTGTTTGGATTAAATATGAAAATAGTCCATGTGATTTGCTTCTAAGACAGATTAGTCCCTAAGTTTTAATTTTGACCGAATTAATCATTTCGTTACTATTTAGCTAGTCAACTGTTAAATGCCAGGTCAACTCTCATAAAAAGTTTTAAAATAATTAAAAAACACAAATATTATAAAAAAAAGAAGCAAAAATTAAAAAACTTCTGAAATAAATTCAATTTAAAATGAATAACTATGTTTTCCTTATGAGTTATATTTTTGTTTAAAGAAAGTAATGATTGAGATTTATTTTAGAAACTTTTTGAATTTTAATTTCGAGTTAAATCCTAAAAAATTATTTAAATTTTAAATCCTAAAAGTTATATTCATTTTAAATTGAAGTTTTTTTTTTTAAGTTTTTGTTTAATTTTTATATTACTTTTTTTGTATTATTTCTATTTTCTGTTTTTTCTTAAATTTTTTAGAAAAGAAAGACTTGACTCATTTTCTATTATAAATGGATTTCTAAATATTATTTTCTATTTATAAATTGATAAAAATAATTTCTTGATGTTAGAATAAGATATATCCATATATATATATATATGTGTGGTTTAAAATTGATTTTTGTTTTTTTAAATAAAAAGAGTTAGGTCAGGCAATAGCTTTTCAAGGCTACGATAACTGGCTGGTGAGGATGATCAGCCACAAAGATTGAGACATTACTAAGACTCCTACGGGTGATGCACATGTCAAGTTTTTAATGGTGCCGGTCTATGACTACTAACAGCTGACTGTTGTAATGATAACAAAAGGGTTAATTTTATCAAAGTTAAAAATATAAAGAGTAAAAAATTCGGAAGTAAAAGGCTTAAATGAGTAATTTGTTTCAAAGGTAAAGCACATGAACTATTTTAATATTTAACCATTTTTATTTTGCTAAAATGGTTTCAAAATCGTTATATATATATAATTGCACTGTTATCAGAAGATAGATGTGTTTGACTTAACTGTCACGCTTGCAAAATCGATCCAATCAGTTTGCACTGTTTCGAGTGTGACAAGGCACAACCCTTAATATAAATTTCCCATGTCCCTTGTGGGACTGTTGATGGGCCGTGCAAGGGATGATTGTGTGTCCAGGCCCGCAAGCCCATATCCTCAACAAAGCATAAAAATGCCTTTGTGACGTTGGATTGATCCAAACCTGGCAGAAAATTTAATGCTTTTGTGACGTGGGCAGAAATTGGCCACCACAGTCACCACTACCGCCATAAACAACGACTGCTTGGTGCTTTAAACACTGACCCGCTTTAAACGTTTTCTGCTGTAAATAACCGACCTAGTTTCCATAATCTTTCTCTTTTCCCATAATTCATAAATTCTAAAATAAAATTTAAAATAATATTAATAAATATATTTATAATTATATATGTTGAAAATTCTCTATGTACGTTCTTAATATGTTTCCAAAAGATTTTAAATGATTTTTTTCAAATTAAAAGAAAAAAATCAGTACATTAATTATCATATATATATATATATACACTAGCAGTTGTATAACGTACAAGGCACGTTTGCCACGTTTGATTAATTGAAAATAATGTGTCTAAAAAAGTAAAATTGTTGAAAATAATGTTAAAGCTGTATAAAAGTTCAGCTCTACAATCATGCAAAAAATGTAATGAGATCGTATGAAGCAAATCTACAAGAATATTATAAGATTTAAATTTTGTTAAAAACTCTAATTATTTACATGATTTTACTTTCTTAAGAATATTTAGCAAAACTTCATTATTTATTTAATGGCGAAATATTAGTATTTTATAAATTAAATTTGATTTTAAATGTATGATATGGTATTTATATTTTAATTATCTATTTTAAGTTAGTTTAAATCAGTGTTTAAGCTTTCACTGTTGGATCAAATCTGAGGATTCAAGATGAAGGATTATGATTTAAAAATGCAGTGTCTTTTATTTCTATGTTGCTCTCACATTTTTTCATCATTAAAGTAAGTCTCTTCTATTTTGGAAATCTTAAAAATATTATAATGGCATATTTTAGTTAACTAAGAATATTATGAGATTTAAATTTTGTTAAAAATTCTAATTATTTATTCTCTTAAAAATATTTATCAAAACTCTATCATTTATTTAATAATGAAATATTAGTATTTTATAAATTAAAGTTGATTTTATATTTTAATTATTTATTTTAAATTAGTTTATTTTGAGTATTTTAACTTCTACTGTTGGATCAAATCTGGAGATTGACGAATGGTTGAGATTTAAAGTCACAAACTCTACTTTTTTCCCTCACTTTTCTCTCTTTCCTCTCTCTCCTCCCTGCCTCCCTCCAGCTGCATGCCCCTCTCCCTCTCGATCTCTCTTCTCTTCGGCTCCTCCTAGCACAGTCGGCCGTCGTTACCGCGCCACCACCAAGCCCAGTCACCGGCGACCTTCCCCACGCCGATCTCCTCCCCCACAGACCTCTCTTTCTCTCCCCGCAACAGGTCGAAGCTCGTAGCCCTCTCTCTTCCTTTGCCTTTGATTTCGGTTTGATAAAGATGATGCATGTAAGAAAATCTTGGTGTTCTCCGTGTAAGATAGATGATTCTATATACTTGCTTTTTTATATTTCTTGGTTTTTCATGTTTGTACATGGATTTCTGAGTTTGACCGTTGTACATACAGAGGAAATTAGATGATCAGAGGAAATTATATCTATCTCCCAAATTTCTCAGCAATTTATTTAATTTGTTTTCAATTTTTAATCATCTAAAAATATTTGTGATATCTGGGAGTGATTGGTGGCTAGATTTGGGGAATCTTTGTTATCTGTTGTGTGTGATTTTGTGTGTTGATTTTGTGATCTGTTGGTGGTGATTTTGTGATCGATTTAGGATGTATAGAGGGATATAAGTGGAAGGAAATTCTGAAGATGTATAGAGGGATATAAGTGGAAGAAAAAAAAGTGTCAAACAAATTTACTATTCATTACAGTTCTAGGCACTTTCAAGTTTAAGGGAGATATATACAATGTAATTTTCCAAAGAAGGCCGAAAGAGCAGGTGAAAGCTCATATAACTAATATATTTTAAATGGTGCATAATACCAAGCAAATATATATATATATATTAGTATTGGTATTGTTATAATAATGTAATTTTCGAATGAGGTGAAAGGAACAGGTAAAAGGATCTTATATTGTCTACCTAACCAATGAACCTACCATGCATGGTGCATATATATCATCCTGTAAAAAAATCATTCATGTTATTTATATTATCATTATATATAATATAATCTTCGAACGAGAGCAAATGAGTAGGTGCAAGGTTCTTAGTATATAGATCATCATGTGTACCATTATTAGTACTGAGTAATGTTATATCTTCATACAACTTTATGCACAACATTATACGAATTGGGTGTCAGTTTTATTTTTTTAATTTTTAATTCAAATTTTAAAATCTTTATAATTTAAATAATAGTTGACACGTTAGCATGTATGATTAAGTGTCAAAACTTGTAAATATAGATAATATTTTCCGTTACTATATTATTAGGGCTTGTTTGGAGATTGAGATCAGAAGAGAATTTTTTGAATAGTAGTAAGATAATTTATGAATAGAAGTGAGATAGTTTGAATTGAGTATTTTTTTAGTTTTGAAAAATGGGGGATAAAAAGTTTAATAAAAATTATTATAAAATTAAAATATTGTAATAATATAGTTTTATAATATATTTCTTTTGAGACTTGAAAAAGTTAAAATTATTTTTTATTTTTTATTTTTTATTTGAAAGTTTGAAAAAGTTGTAATAATTAGTTTAAAAATTTTAGAATAATTAATTTAAAAATTTTATATTTTAATTATATTTAAAAATAAAATAAGATTAGATAAAAAATTTATACCTATCTAAAATCTCAAATCTGCGCTCAGTATCATTATCATTATAATATAATGGAAGGGTGTTTAAGAAGCCAAATTAGCAGGTGAAATGATTCGATTTTATATTTACCGCGCCAACTGTAAAATGTACTATATGCGCACTATCCGCGTTTTATCACGTGGTAGTTGTCAAAATGAGGGGAAAAAAAAAACTCTTGTCCTCTTCTTTTTGGCAAAAAATAAAAAAGTATTATTAATTATTCTCAACAGTAATATATATTAGAATCCTTAGCCGTCCCCTGACTACGTACTACGGCCCGGTGAAATTTTAGACACGCTGCAGTTTTGGACAACATGGGATTGGGGGACCCCAGAGATGTGTAATTACTTCGAACTTTTTTTTTTTTTTTCGGGAGCAAATATATTTTGTTTTGTTTTTTTTTTTTTGAATTTAGCAAATATATTCTGTACTGTGGTGAAGCTTAACTTGGTCAATATCATTTAGAAAAAATCTTATTTTTCTACCATATATTGCTTTTGTGCATCGAATGATCGATCGATGGTCGTCTTGCTGAAATGAAGAAGAATGTACTGCATGTTGTATGTAAAAGCTTCATTTGTTCATCATACAACAATAGTCTTCGTAAATAATTTCTGAATTTTTGGTATTTGAATGCGTTTGAAAAAGAGTTAATGAAAAACAGTACTTTCGATCCATAAAAAATCAAACATTTCTTTTCTGAAAATTTGTAATTAGTTCAAAATTTCGAAAACACCGATTTCCAATCTTACCCGACAGCTAGGATCTTAATTTTGTGCATCGAATGTGTTGTATGCATGTAAAAGCTTCATTTGTTGCATGCCTTCCTCTGATCCCTAATCTTCCTCCTCTTTGTCACATTTTTTACAATATTTTAGTTTTTCTGAAGCTATGATTTTTGAGATTTTGAATTTTTTTTTTCCGCTTTTGTTATTTTGAGCAATTAGTGTTTTTTTTTTTTAAATTTCTAACATGTTTTAAGTTTTAAAATATATTTTTTGACATATTTTAGTATTTTTAGTTTTCTGACAAATGGCAGCTTAATTGTCATGTGGCATGCCATAAATCATGATATAGGTTCTTGTTTTTCATATTATATGGATATCTTATATGTGGATATTGCTGTTATTAATTTGACTATCTTGATTTTCAAATATCAATATCGTTCAGATATTAATTTCGTTTTGTTGTTGATTGCTTTTTCTTTAATAATTCAATTGCATCATGTTTATTTTCATGAATGAGATCAATATTTTTAGTGTGATTAATTCTAATATATTTATTAATGCATGTACATTATGAAAAAGGTATATAATATTATGTTTTCACAATAGGCGTACTAATTTACGATATTTACGTATGAGTTATAACTGTGCTGCATGCATGCAGTAGTACTGTCACGATAGAATCCTAGCTAACTGAAAATTGTTTGAGGGGTCAACTACATGTGTGCGACTTGGGTGGGAAATCAAAGTTTTTGATAATTTAACGAATTTTCATACAATATTGGTCATGATCAGTTGATCAGTGATTTTATCACTTATTTGTTGTATGACGTTACTTTGCATGAAAAATTACTACTTCCACATGATAGTGCACATCATGTGATACATGTCTCCGGCCTTATCATTTTGTGATAAAAAAATCTACTACAAGAAAAAAAAAAAAACGAATATTTATCATGACGAGTTATTTGTGAAGAAAATAGATTCATTTTGGTAGAAAAATAACTCGTAACAAATATAATAATATATCAATTTATCTACATGCATGACACGTTTTCTTTTTAATATTCTTGTGTTTCTCCAGTGCTAAATCAGGTCGTTCGAAATCAAAGCAGGCTAGGAAGTCCAATAGCCCGCCTACTCGTGGACATACCTCACGGCAGCCACGTGATCATGATAGGCAACATACCTACCAAGCAAGGTGCATATATATATATATACATATATATATATATAAATATATATATCATCCTGTAAAACAATCATTGTTATTATTATTATTATCATCATCATTATATATAATATAATCTTCGAACGAGAGCAAATGAGTAGTTGAAAGGTTCTTTGTATATAGATCATGTCTACCTCACTAATGTTATGCATAACACACCATGCATGTATAAAGAAAAACCATTATTAGTATTGAGTAATGTTAACCTATGCTTTCTTTCTGGTATTCTCATTAGCTTTAAGCACTTTGATCAATTTTTAGGTGCGATAGGGCTAACCACAAAATCAACTCGATATATCAATTTTTCTTTATACATGCATGATGTGTTATGCATAGTGCATTAGCAATCAATTATCTACATGACACGTTTTTTTTAAATCTTTGTATTTCTCCAGATCTATATCACCTGGACGTTCGGAATTGGAATCATATAGTACAGGGCACCGTACTTCAAGAACCGGAAAGGAAACGGCCTCATCGTCAAGGCCGGATGATAGGGAATGGCTTAAAACTCTGAAAAAAGACATCAAAACTCTGAAAAAAGACATCAAAACTCTGAAAATAGTCATCCCGTCATTGCTGAATGGCATGGAGAACCTCCTCGTAACTGTGGAAGATCGCCTCCAAAATTAGGTTCCAGATGGGAAGTAATTTATATATATATATATATAGTATGTCATGATCAGAGAGATCATCATATATATCACTATATATATATGACCATCTAGATCTCCATATATATATATATACATACATTTATATATATATATCGATAAATAAGGAGTAGATGATCATTAGATTATCACTTTGATCATATATCGATCATCTATGTTTGTTGCTTACTGGGCGTCGCACTCTGTACCTACTAGCTAGTTTGGTTTGGTATTTAATTTCAAAATGCATATATGCATGCATGTGTTTCTAAGACTATGTTTCTCACCATCTATTCAGTGAATATATATTAACGTTTGTGCTTAATTGGTTTCTCATATAAACGTTTGTGCATATATAAATCAGGCTTTTTCCAGCACTCAAAATCGTGGCAAATATTCCTAATAATTGTTGCATTTGTTTATTTTAGGCAATTTTGAAATCACTGCATGTTCGAAGAAATTAAAGCACCACTTTTGATCAATTTCAACAATAGGCAAAAATCATCACAAAAAACTACTAGTTTGGACGATTTTAGTTTGTCACAAATGTCCCAAAAATTGACGGAAATGACCTTCCCATTTATCACTAAAATCGCTGAGAAAAGTTATTTTCGATGATATGTATCGTCGCAAAAAGTTAATAAATCACCGCAAATAACTCATTATTTTTTTCAGCGATTTTAAATTATCGTCCTTATTGTGTATTTCCAGCGGATATATTTAGCCGGAAAAGACTATTTGCAGCGATTGAAAATCGTATAAATATATTTGCGGCGACAAAAAATTATGTCAGGCGAATTTTACGCGCCTGAAAAGGTGTTACAGAAAATAAAAAAAGAATGCACAAAACAAAATACAGAAAAATATTATACACATCCAAGTTTTGCAGGCTTCACAATTTTATTGGAACACTATGGCTTGCACTAATATTCTTTTTACTTGCTCGAAAAAGATCCAAAGTATGAGCTACTAATATGACCAAAATTGGCATCGATTGTGTTTTACAATATACAGTTTCTAGCCAACCAGAGAAAGCATTATGCTTGATAGCTATTCTCTCCCATACACACTATTTAGTATTTACCCTAATCCCCTTGTGTGATCCTGCTTTTAGAATTAGTATGCTCTACAAGACCTATTGATCTAAACCTCTATAGCCAAGACCATTACATGCTAACTGCAACTGCAATATACAATATCAAAGACAAATTTTGTAAGAAGCCATGGGAAATATAGTAATTGTATTGGGAATTCCATAAGTTGCAGGAGCTCTCACCCAAAGCCACTCCAGGGTTGTGAAATTCACCCTTAACGATCCCTATCAGGTATGTCATGCATCAAAAAGAAAAGTTTGCATTCCAAGAAAAATATATCAAGTATAATAATAGCAAAGCAAAAATAGGATGGCAAAGTACACCCTTCAACTCAGGAGAAAAAACAACAAAGAAAATAACAAAAGTTCGTCAAGAAATATATGCCAACACATGCATGAGAGAGAGAGAGAGAGAGAGAGAGAGAGAGAGAGACCTGATGGCCATTACTAGCAGCTTTGCAGGCTGTAGAAGATTCTTCATCAGTGCCTACTAAACATGAGCATCTTCCCCAACTTTTCTCTATTTGAGCTTGTATATGAGCAACATTCTTCATTCCGGCCATTAGCCTTATCCTGCAAAATCATAACTCCAAACTTCCAGTGAAACTATAAGGAAATGATAAAATCCAAAATTCTCAAAAGTCAAACTCCTTTTCAGCTTCATGTCATGTTTTATGGTCTCACCACAAACATTGCTTAGTATTTACACCGTACGTATATTTTAACTAAAGTCAGGTACTTCATGTATGCATTTTATGGTTGCAACTTAAATAAAGAACCCACAATATTAGGCCATGCTTCTATCCAACCACCTTCAAATTCAATTTATATACACTCACATCAACCAGTATTCTTGCAACAAGTTTTAGTCATGCATGTTACAAGTAATGCAACCATCCCCTCTTGGGAGATTACTTAGAATGTTTGATACAACAATCACTACAATAAAATACTAAAACAGAAGTTAATGTGGTTAAAGAAGTTAATCCATGCAACAGATTTACTAAAACATTGCTACATTAGTCCTAAAATAATTGCTACATTACATTGCTACATTAGTCCTAAAATAATTGCAAGAGTATTTTTGTACATGCATATATGATCATGCGGCGCCAGTACTTCTTTAACCCTAAGTTTATCTTCCAAAACTAATTTCTTCTATAATAAGGTTAGACAAGTACTCTTAACTCATTACAACACATTAACATTTGCCATACCTTAATACCGATCAAATTCCTCGTTATTTTAACATAAAATTATTATAATTGTCAGTCATCAACAAGAAGTATCACACTGGAGGGAAAAATTATAGTACGCAAATCTTAAGCTACAGCCATTCATCTTTCTTCCAAAGTTTCAAGAGTACTCAAATATAAACAATAGCCATTTCCAAACGCAGTGCAAAAATAAAACTTAACATTAGAAGACAAAACATGTAATTTTCGAACTCAGTTCAAATACAAAACTTAATTACTCTGTGAAGGTCTTGGTGTATCAAATTTCTTGCTGGATGTGTATCGATGCCTTGTACCCTGTAATTGAGATCTCCTAACCAGACAGTAATTGAGTTTTTAGGAAACAATAAAGCAAATCCCAAAGAACAATACAACTAATTTACTAAAACTTCATAAATATTGTTTGTGTATGACTCTTAAGTAGCATTAATCAAATGCTTAATAAATGTAGGATGCACACACTTTGTTTATCTGTCTGCAAATCTATACCCTAAGATCAACTTGGAAAAACTCTAATTATTAATTTAAGATTCACATTTACCTATAATCTACTATTATTTCAAAGCAAATAATTTAAGAACAAATTAAGCTGCTTACCAGAGAGATGGCATGAAATGAACACCATTCGAATTGCTAAAATAGGGAACTGTGAGGTGGCGTGGAGGAGAGAAGACAGAGAGAGAAATAGAGGGTGACAGAAGCGTTGGGGATTTTGGGCTGCTGTTCATGGTGGCTGGTGGCTGAGCTTCCATCATCCATGACTGAGACAAAGAGAAACAGTGAGGGAGAAGAGGGAGATCTAGAGAAAAAGAGGAGTTCGAGAGGAAGGGAGAGGCGTCGTAGGTTGGCTTGCCGATTTATTGTGCTTGGAGGAGGGACGTGGCATGTTCGTGGAAGCTAGAGGTGGCAACATTCATGAGTGGGAAAGAAATCGAAGAGGGAAAGGGAGGTAGCGTTGGGAGGAAGATACCGAGAGAGACAGAAGACGATTGAGGGGCTGAAAGAGGGAAGAGAGGTAGTCTTCAACAAGGTGCGGCGGTGGAGGTGGCATTGTCGACAATGGCGTCGCTGGCTTGCTGGGGGGGGTTCAGGGTAGGGGAGACGACGTACGTGAGCGACCGGGGGGGGGGGGGGGGGNAGAATAGAGAGTATCGGGTTGGGAAAGAAAAAGGGGAAAAAAAGAGTTTTAAAAGGTTATTTCCGGTGCTTTTTATTCGACGCTAATAAGTATTAATTCGCCGCAAATTAATTTTACGGCGATAATATTTGCCACAAAAAGTACTTATTGTAGCGATTTATATATTCGACGGAAATAAGATGCCGTTGCAATTTCTGTATTTTATTGTGATGACAAAAATCGCCATAAAAAGTGATCTCCCCAACATTTCCCAATTTCGCGAAAAAGAACCAGGCAAATAAGGACTTTTTGCAGCAATCCTAAAATCACTGAAAAATGCATTTTTTCTTATAGTGATATATGCTTGGTTATATGCTCCAAAAGAGAATAAAAATAAACAAAACTTTAAGCTTACCAAAGTGGAGGATGATCAACCACTCGATCGATCTCAGCAGGATCGAAGAAAGTCAGGTTGTAACATTTCTCCTCTCTCCCTTCTCCTTGTATGACCATTGACCGTATGTTTGTTGCTTAATGTACTCGTTGAATTACTGATTCTCTACGAATGTTACCCCACATACGGCCTCTATGTCCTGCATGGAGAAGGAGGTTTCCATGTGGCATTGGAGGTTCCATACCTGTGTGCCTAATTTAAAGTGTGCTTGCACTCTCTCAAGTCATTTATTTTGTTCACTTAATTATCTTGAAAGAGAGAACAAATGCTTGTGATGTCTCTAGATTTTGGGAATATATATTTGAGAGATCCAAAATGTGTGGTTTTTCTTTGATAATTAAGAACAGCAAATTAACATCGATCCCTTCTTTCCATGAAATTCTGGTCTAATAGTACGGTCATGTTTCTAGATTTTGGAAGAAGTCATATCTATTTATCAAGTTATTATCATTTTGGCAATACGGCCACTAAGTTATACGTATGAAGTTTTTATTTTACTCTTAATTAATTCAAACGAAGTTATATTAATTTAGCTTTTTGTCAATATCTAATTTTAATCACAAAATGGACAAAAACATTTATATATATGAATCGATTGGCATGTCAAAGTTAGATCAAATTAGAAAGTGAATGATAGTTTTGAGGACAAATTTAGTAATTTAATAATTATATTACAAAAAGAATTATTTTAATTTGAAAGACGAACAAAATTTATTATAAGTTTGTACTTTGACTGTGTTGGGAAAAAGATATTATGATCAAGATGTTACCCGAATTTGACGACCTCAAGGGATACACACATGGATTAAAGGATCCTCCAACATATATTTCATATTTAATACTTCCCACAATATTTTGATGGATAGCAGTAGATATTGTATAACTTATTTTATATGTTTATTTCCCTCTCATTTAAGACTCTCAAATTTGGACAACATCTCGAATGGACCTTAATCGAACACCCTTGACTATCTTTTGACTTAGGTAATAATTTAGTTTGCGACTTTATAATCTTTTTTAAAAGATAGAATACAAGAAAAATCTAAAAGATGATGACAGTAAAGATTGGTTCAACCTGTGAAGCCCAAGTTTGCCTATGTATGTGTATTCTTTGGTGAAGGGGAGCCTAACATGTTGTTCAAGTGGGTTCTTTCTTTTTTCTTTTTGTGAGTAGATGCAAATTTCAAGCCCAACCGTGTGTGCGCACCCAGCCCCTCCCTCTATGCAAAACAACAGCGTTTTGGGCTAGGGTTTTAACGCTAGCCTTCATCTTTTCTCTCTTCTCTCTCTCTCTCTCTCTCTCTCTCTCTCTCTCTCTCTCTCTCTCTCTCTCTCTCTCTCTCTCTCTCTCTCTCTCCGATTCCCTCACGCCCGAAATGCAATATTTGGCCCCATTCCCTCACACCAGAAACGGGTTTCTACTGGTTTGGTCGCCTCCGTGCGCCGCCCGGCCTCACCGCCACCACCGGTGACTTCCTCTCACGCCGATGACTCTCCCAGCTACCACCGATCTCCCCCATGTGCGGCTCTCTCTCTCTCTCTCTCCCCTGCGGTACCCAACCGAAACCCATTTCGATTGTTTCTGTCCACTTGGGCTGCCGTACATGGCCACTCAGGCGACTGCACCTCCACCACTTCACACCAGCGACCACCTCTCGCAGACCCAACCACCATGAATCGGCCTCTCCCTCTCTATCGCACACACGCAAACCGAAACCCATAAATGGGTTTCACTCGAGCTCGCCACCGCATCTCCACCACCACCTCACACGGAGCTCGACGCCACCACTACCTCATATGAGCTCGAGGCCACCGCACATATTTTGTCAGAACTACAAAGAGAGAGGGAGGGAGAGAGAAGTCAAACTGCGAAGAGAGAGGGAGGGAGAGAGAAGTCGTGTGGGAAGTATTCTCCCCGTACGAAAATGTTTCGTTTGGATGTAAAACACCTCTTACCCGTACAAACATATCTCAGAGTAGTTAAAGTATTTTCAATGTCCAAACACAGCCTGAGAGTCTGAGAGTGTCTGACCGGCCGGGGTGGGGTGCATTAATTAGTAATTAAAAGGTCCCTTGAAACCCATTAAGATTCAATAGGGTCTGGAGTCTGGACTCTGTAACCCATTAATTGGATTTCACATGACACTCGGTCAAGTAAAATCTCCTACAGTAAAAGACTGTTACGACCATGAAAATTGCCACGGAAAAGTTTGGATCCCAGGCCCAGACCATGACCATGACCATGACCATGACCCGACGATCCATGAAAGAGACTGACTTTACTCGTTGCAAAATGTGTTTGTCCGGGTTGTGTTCCAAGTCCAAGCCCCCAGGTGCTTTACCAATTACTAGTGCATTACGGTGGCTTTGGAAAAGACTTAGGAAGGGTGGGTACGGAAGTTATTTAATAGGGCTGAGAACCGACTCCGACTCGTCGGAACAGAGTCAGATATATACTTTTTTTTAAATTTATTTAAAATTTTAATTCGACAATCTTAGACTCTCATTAATTAGATTTAGATTTCCAGGTTTCAATTATTTTGAATTTTTTTTTCAATTTTAATTTTTTTTAAAGCATAATCAAAATTGGAAAAATAAATCATTGTAGAAATTATTGTTATTATACATTAGTATTACATATTATTATAAATTTATATATTTGTGTTTATACATGATACATTAATATTAAATGTTATTATACATTTGTTATTATATAATCAGTATAACATGTTAATAAACATTAGTGTTTATATATTAGTTGTTATTATACATTAGTATTACATGGTAGTAATAGTTAATAGTATAGTGTTTACATATACTAAACTATTATTAGTGAATTTAGTATATTTATATTATAGTATAAGCATATAATTTTATAATAATTTGCTCATATTATTATATTATTGAATTAATTAACTATATAAGTTATAGTTATAAAAAATATATATGATTAATATATAATAATACATATATTTTTATAAAATATATACAATATCAGAGTTGGAATCAAGGTCGGATAATCGGAATCGGAGCAAAGTTGGAGTCAATAAGTTGACACCTTTGACTCCAACTCCGACTCTGATTTTTTAGGTTAAAAAAATTCTGACTCTGACTTATCAGAGTTGGAGCTGGAGCGGAGTTAAAAACAGAGTCAGATTTTTAAATTTTTGTTCAATTCTATTATTTAGTAATGATTGGAAAGAAATGTTATTATTCAGATTCTTGCCGTTTTGCAACATTTGTGGAGAAAAAAATGGTAATTATTTGATATTTCTTATGTATGAATATTAAAAAATTGATCTTTTGAGTACCATGCCATATGTATAAGTATTATTTGAAGATTTTTATACTACACATCATTCACATAACATTATTTAAAATTTAAAATTTAAAATTTATCTTTTAATTTAAATTATAT
>QEOT01007127.1:539-51518 GCA_003123785.1 Pterocarya stenoptera | reverse complement strand
CGAGCGAGCCTCTGTGGATTGTGGACGTATGTTTGTACTAGCAGTAAACGAAGCTTAGGATGAGTTTGAACCCGAGTTTCTC
Source organism: Pterocarya stenoptera (assembly GCA_003123785.1). Lineage (NCBI taxonomy): Eukaryota > Viridiplantae > Streptophyta > Magnoliopsida > Fagales > Juglandaceae > Pterocarya > Pterocarya stenoptera. Next base: position 51,436 of record QEOT01007127.1, on the reverse strand, counting down.
TCTCCCATCTCAATCCTCTCCTTCCACAACATAATCCTTCTATAAAGAGGAAAGCTCCCAGCCGGTTGGGTTTAAAACCCATTTTCACACGGGCCAATGAAATCACGACATGTAGGCACTCCAGGAGAAAAGAAATTGCACCCGGCAACACCTGATCCCCAACTCATCTCCCAATCTCTCCCTCCCTCCGAAGCTCTCTCCCTCCCCCATCTACGCATTCTCACGCTGTTCTCAGAGAAAAAACCCCTCCCCCCTCCGAACCTCTCTCCCTCCATTTAAGCAGAAGCTTAAAAAGAAACTCGCAAGTTATTGTTTCAATGTTTAATTCAAAAAAAACAAAAACAAAAAAATGAAAGGAAATAGATCCAAGAAATTGAAATTAACCAAAAGTATCAGGAATAAAGGCTCATTTACATGGAATCATTGTCTTTTGTTATGATACATTTGAGCAAGTCCATAATACGAAAATAATCGTAGAAGAGTGCAGATTCTTTACCCTTAAGTCCATCTCAATGATGCCTGTTGCTACCAGCAAGATTATTACAAGGGCTGCCACCAACTACAAGATCAAATCCGCCGAATGAGCTCATCATCTGCTCCAACCGGTCACCATTTAACTGCTACACGTCTAAAAGGTCAATCAAATTCCCTCTCTGGTTTGTTTGCTCCCACCAACACCTGACAATATTTCTATTTACTTTTGAAATCTCAACCGACAAGACATTCTTTAGACGACTGCTTCCATCAAGGGATAGAATGGGTTGATCCAGGTTTGGTGCAAGGAGAGAACGGAGGGGAGGGAGGGAGGGTTACGTGTCGAGAAAGGAAGGGAGATGAGTTGGGGATCGAGTGTTGCCAAGTGCAGTTTCTTTCCTTCTGAAGTGCCTACGTGCCACGATTTCATTAGTCGGTGTGAAAATAATTTTTACACTCATCCGATTGGGAGCTTTTCTCTTCTATAAATACTAATTATAATTGACAATACTAATAAGAGAAATGCTAAATATACCCATGGTTGTACCAATTAATTGAACTGAATATTATTTTTTAATTTTTTTGTTAAGTAATTAGGAGTTAGTTTTTATATATATATTAAAGTATTTTAAAATATTTAAAAAATATATATATAATCAAACTACAGTAATCCATCAAAATATTGATACTTTTTTTTAAAAAAATCAAAATATCAATACTTTTTATATAGCAAGACTCAATGATAATTTTAAGAGTGGTGTTACAATAACTGAAAAATTGTTCTAAAGGATATCCCGAAGAGTGCATTTTCATTAAGTTAAAAAAAAAAGTTTTGGGAGAAATTTGTGGAATCTATTTTCGAGATCCAAGCATTTCTCTAATTTTAGATTGTATTTGGATACACAGTTTAGATGAGATGAGATAAGATATTTTGAATAGTAGTTGAATAAAATATTGTTAGAATATATTTTTTAATATTCTTTTTATTTTAAAATTTGAAAAGATTGAATTATTTATTATATTTTTGTATGAGAATTTGAAAAAATTATAATTATTAAGATAAAATAAGATGAGATGAGATAAGAATTTTGTATAAGCAAATGGAGCCACTACATAACCCTCTTTGGTGTCTGTATGTCGATCACTGCCATATAACTCTTGGAAAATGCTAATTGAACCGATAAAAGTGTCGATTAATTTTTATTTTATTTTTGACTTAATAGTTAATTAAGTGAATATTAGTAAATTGTTATTTTATTATTTTAAAAGATATTTGAAATTACGTAAAAATATTTTAAATAAATAAATAAATAAAATATATTTACATTTATCGATCCACTTCATCGGTCCGGCATCACCATCCATCATTTAAAATAGCACTACGATGCTCCATCATTTAAAAAAGGACTACGATGCTTTTCATGTGCTGCAAGTCAACTCCTTTCGGCCTTGTAACCATATCGCCACTCAGTGACTCACCAGTCACCACAGCTCTTCGACGACTCCTGTAACTTCCATTTCCAGATTCAGTTTCAATATCCCATCTATATCGATCACGTTTTATATCGCAACTCACCGCATCATTATCGATCCCGTTTTATAATTGTTAGTCCGTGTTTCAAATGGGTAGAAAATATACTTTATAGCTTTAGGACTCATAATTTATTATTTATTTAATAAATTTATTGAAATTTTTACTTCATAAAATATTTTTTAATTTGTTTTTAACAAATATAACATGTTTGAATTACATTCTATATTATCTTTAGTTTATTTGAAAGTAAAAAGTATTTTAATATATAACATCCAAACAATTTAATTTTTTATTAAAAAGCTTTTAAAGTTATTTTAATAATTTTTTAAGACCTATAACGCAATTCCAAACATGCACTTACTCTATTCTCAAGTCGTAGCAGCAGATTATTCACATCATTTAAATAATAAAATTTGATTTGTAAAATTTAAAATTTAAAACTTATTATTTAAATCAAATTATATCTAAGTACTTTATTAACCAGTTTGAAAGTATAATTTTTTATATATAATATTTGTTGAAATAATTGCTCAAAAAAAAAAAAAAAACTTCTATTCTTCGAATTGCTAAACTGAAAGAAGATTAAGAGACATATCCAGAGAATAATGATACAAACGCAATGTATTTATATTGATATTTTGGTGTTTCCAAAATTGCAAATGAACTCCTAATCTAAAATTTGGGAATTTGAAAAGAGGATAAATTATTTTTGATGGCTTTGCTCGTATATATTGTGTTCTTGAAATGGGCCCATATGTTTGGATTCTTGAAAGTTATATATTTATAAAATGGTAGTAAAAAATGGGTATGAGNATCAATTCCAGCACAAGGGATAATCCCAAGAAGAAATGGAACAAGGCCTCTGTAGAACGCCCGGGGTACCTCTTGAACAGAGTTCCAAGACTAGGAACTCTTCCACCTTCACAAGCATGTGTCTGTATTCTAGTTTTCACGAGATCCATTGGATAAATAGTAGTTTGTGCCACAGCACCAGCTAAACCGCCAGCAAACAGTCCCACAGTGCCGACATCAGCCTTACTTCTTCACCTCTAGCATTAACAATAAAACTTTTCGGCATTTCGTAAGTGTAGAACCTGAAGGCACTTTCAGGGGGCCACCTTCAGAACATTTAACCCATTCCCTCGGAAAAAACCCAAGAAGCCACCTTCTCTCCATATATCCATTAATGCTGGCATGATGCGAGCTCGCGTTGTCTGTACCTGCAAAACAACCTTTAGACGATCGAGAGGGGCAGTAGCTGTACGGGATGTCGCTCCTGCTACCCCACATGCAATAAGATATCTACTTGCATGGATATGCCTACTGATACCTTCTGGGATAACAGTCTGTTCCCCGATATCAAAAAGGCATACCCTCTCTAAATAATAATAAATGTTCTCAATAGTTCCCTCACGAGGGTAGAGAAGAAGAAAATGTTGGGGTACTATATGTGGAAACTGGTTTTGGAGCTAAAAATCGAGAAGCAGTGTTTGCTCGACGTGCGCTCGTCGGTGGGCTCGAGCGAAGCTCAACCCATGAGTTCGCTCGAGTCCCGTGCGACAGTGAGTTCGAGTGAAATACAAACCCTAGTATTCGCTCGACCCCCCCTTGACACTTTGCTTGAACCAATGTTGTTCGCTTCTCGACATGCCGCTCGAGCAAAAAGTGTGAATTTTGCCAAATTAGGATTTCCATCACCGTTTGCTATATATATGCCATTTTTGACTTGTTTTGTATGAATTTTAGCATATTTTTTAGAGAGAACAATTGTCAAGTGAATACATATTATGTGAGAAAGCAAAAAGTCATAGAGAATGTGAGTTGAGATTAAGTGATTGTAATCTCCTCTGGTAATAAGATTTCTGCAGCTCTATAGACATAGACAATTTACCGAATCATACATATTGTGTGTCATGTGCTTGATCGTGTTTACTTTTACTTTATTTGCCATTGTTGTGTGTGTCTTTTGCACAACATTTCACAACAGAAAATCCCTCCATTCTTCAAATGTAATAACCCCATTGTTACCCTTATCAACATGCTCAACAAAAGGGGCAAGTTTCTCATCATCAATTTCAATCCCTACAAGAGTCAGACTAGTGTGGCTTATATATGAAACAACCAGGTAAAGAGAACTGTTGATGTCGTGTTTCACATGCCTGGGCAACGTCCTTCAGACTGCGTCCAAGGGTGACTGTCTACGTATCCTGAATAATGAAAGAAGAGCTAACGAGGAATCAGAAGGGGGGGACCGTGGGGTCCGTTGATCCTCCGATGCTAAAGTCAGTGAATCGGATATAAAGTAGATAAAAAACTATTAAAACATGTATCAATAAAACTTGATTACAGCGTGTATCTTGATTACCTTTTCGCTTGTTGCCGACTATCTTATTTATAGGGGCCCACCGGATCCTTCATATTATAGTGCTCCACGTTGCAGGGGATCACGTATCATAGATGCTTAGTTACTGAGCCGATTTTCCTGTCATGCTTTACCGAGCCAGTCTGCACTAGAGGTTTCTGCAAGGCGTTCGAAGCACATGCTTCATCAAATGTGATTGGTCATTCGTTCTGGGCCACATTAAATGTAGCATGCCCTCCTTTGGGCCGCATTAAATGTAGCGTTCTTTCTGCCGGGCAGCATTAAATGCGGCTTTCTTTTTGCTGGGGCCGTACTTGGGCGGCTTATTTCCCCATCACTATAGATGTCGCAAGTCCCATCGCACAGTTCCTGAACACTTTATCTCTTCTTTCCTAAGTTTCGTTTATGAACTAAGTTCGCTTAGGCCTCAACTTTTGGAATTATAATGTAAAATGATGCTCAGCTGATACTAGTCTTTTTTAGAGTAGTCAGGGCTTCAAGCCTTAATTAGGCTCATAATCTGCCTCGGGTTAGGCCCAATCTTCATACTGGCTTGACTTTGGGCTTTCGTCCTTGGGTCTCTAACTATAGGGGGTTTTTACCCCCCACAAGAACTATGACTGACAACGTTGTGATTAAAAGCATATATACATACACGCGAGAGATACATGCATACATATATGCATGTATTTACACAAACACACAATGACACAAAGTGACTACTGGAAGTAAATTGCAATCTAAGTTATTTACAAACCTTTTAACTCAAGCATTAAGCATTTACTATTAAAACAAAGGGGGACAAAAGAAAATTTATGCACTTTGCCAGAAGATTTACTAAATCAAATTATGGGTTGGAGTGAAAAGTGTAAACATAATTACGCTTTTTCTTTTTGATTAAAAAAAAATAGTCTTAATGAAGCACATTAACAGCACATCTACACCGATAAGAAGGCAATTGGTCAGTTATCTAAAATTTTAGGAAGAAGATTCAATAACTTAACCACTCTTGTTCAAGAATTTATAAGCCTCATGTTCAAATTATGGGTATGCAAACTACATTTCTCATCATTACACATCAAATTGATTGGCAATACCAATCAAATTGTGAAAAGCACTAGGAATTACAGAAACTTATCGATGACATTTTCCTCAACATTCTGCTTCCTAAATTAACTTATTAATGACATTTTCCTTTAGAAATTACAGAAATTGGCATGGAAGGATGCAAACTTGAGACCCAAAAGCATACATATTAGATATGGCCATAAATCACACATAAAGAAATATGTGGACTAAAGCTCACATTGAGTGTCCAAAAACACTGAAAATGGCAAAATTATTGAATGCATTTAGACAAATTATTCACAAAATAGAAGAGTAGAAAGAATATAGGTACAAGAATTGGAGTGCAGATTTACCTACTCTAAGAAGTGCATCCAAGAGCTCATCGGGCATAATGCACCCATTGTGTTCAACATCTATGGCTTGAAAAATGCAATAAAGCCCTAGTTCCTTGTCATTCATGTACTACTTAAACTCTAGGTTATCAACGCGACCATCTTTATTAGCATCACACACATGTAACAAATCCTTGACATACTTGTACTAGGACAGTATTTGGAGTGCGGAGAGGTCAGCCTCAATCTGTGCATAGTCCAAATACCTGGAATTTGCAGTGTCCAAGAAATTGAAAAGACTGTGGATTCTCAGGTCCCTCTCTTCCTTTGTCTCTCGCAGCACTAAAAGGACATGATCCATTGACACTGGCCCTAGTTTCCTCACTAGATTGCAACACTCTTTCTTTGAATTCACGTCCATTCTGAGAAACCAAAGCTATCATACACAACAACATTTTTTTGCCCTCAATCTCTTCAGAAACAATTGAGTTCCTCACACTTGAACTAAGACTGATATGGAATTGGGATCAAAGTTTGATCCTAGGATAATGAGAGAGGTGAATGTCATGGGTTGAGGAATGCTATGAGGTGGAGGAGATATGGGATCGAGTCAAGTGGAAGCTGTGAAGAACACTGGTTGAAGGCTTGAATTTCTGTGAAGTGTCTAGAAATTGTAGAAGTAATACGCAGTCGTTTTACTTAAATGACAGTTGGTTTAAAGATAACTGTTTGTAGTCTTGTCGTTTAAGTGGAGTTGCTTGTAAATAGAACGGTATCGTTTTAATATTGTCATTTTAAGTCATGTAATAGCTAAACTCTTGGGATTCTGTTGTAGCTTTATAATGCATTCATCCTATAAAAGGTAGCCGTGAGTTGGGAATGAGGCCAACTCTGGTATTCAAGTCAATTACGACTTCTCTCTCTCTAGTTCTTGGAGAATTCTTAAGGGTGATGTCCTCAAATTACATCAGTTCTCTGTAGTAGCAATAAAGGCCCATTACAATTTGGTATCAATAGTCATCCATGGTAGAAGGGACGCGATCATATGCACAGATTCATGATTCTGTGAATCATTTGCGGCAACAACAAGAACGGCAACAGAAGCAGATTAAGGATTCTATTGCGGTTCTAGTTCAGGACAGGAAGTTTGCGGAGTTGCTATAGCAAATTTCGAAGATTTCTTGCAATGCTCAATCAGAAGTCAATGGACAGAATGTAAAAAATATACAAGACCCTCATCATTTGAGAGATGGTGAGGGGCAAGAAGGTATAGGGGAAATTCACTGTAGAAACATGGGTGAAAGGCCAAATATGAGGGGAATCAAGTTGGATTTTCCAAGATTTGGTGGGAAAGATCCTTCAGCATGGATTTATAGAGTCAATCAGTGTTTTTTGTATCATCAATTACCTCCTGGTCAGAGGATCTTTTTGGCTTCCTTCCACGTGGATGATGATGCTTTGATATGATTTCAGGATGCTAGTGAGGCTGGAACTTTCCATTCTTGGGAGAAATTCATTCAGGTAGTGCAGGTTCGATTTGGTTTATCTGCTTATGATGATCCCATGAAAGCATTGACACGTTTAAAATAGGTTCATTATGTTACCTCTTATAAATCTGAATTTGAATTGCTTTCCAACTGTATTAAAGGCATTTATGAAAAGAACAAATTAAGTTACTTTTTAAGTGGCTTGAAAGATGAGGTTAGATTACTAGTGAAAATGTTGAATCCCTCCTCTTTGAATGATGCTTTTAGATAGGCAAAAATCCAAGAGCAATATGTTTGGAGTACAAAAAGATTGTGGAGAAGTAATTCCACTGACTCACATCAGTCAAACTTTGGCGGTTCTATTTTGGGAACCCCTAAAGTGGCTACTGCTAAGTTGCCTTATTAGAAAATAAATGATACTCAGATACAAGATAGAAGAAAGAAAGGTTTATGTTACTTTTGTGATGATAAGTGGCAGTCAGGCCATAAGTGCACTAGACCAAAATTTTATTTGTTAGAAGGAATGGAGGTAAGAACTAGTAGTGACAGTTCAAGGGAAGAAGAATTAATTGTAAAAGAGACACACGAAGAGCATGAATCTACAGACATAGCTCTATTTCTTTGCAGGCTATGGTTGAAACTCCAAGTGCTAAGACCATGAGAGTAGTTGGGCTGATTAATAAAAGAATGGTGGTGATATTAATTGATTCTGGCAGTACCCACAATTTCGTGGATACTGCACTAGTGAGCAAATGTGGTTTGGTGGTACAGCAAGGGCAAGCTATGCAAATAAGGGTTGCTAATGGTGAGGTTTTGAGTAGTAGTGGCAAGGCTACTGCGATGGGAATACAAATACAAGGTACAAGATTTGTTACTGATTTCTTTACCTAGGAGGATGTGATGTGGTATTGGGAGTTTGGCTCTCATCACTTGGACCAATACTTTGGGACTTCACAAATTTGAAAATGCAATTTGCTTACAAGGAGCGGTAGATTTGTCTTAAAGTCCTTACATCACCTACTACTAGTTTAGTAGATGATAAAGAAATTTCTATGATTTCTAAGGTGGGTTCCAAGGGATTTTGGTTGCAGCTCATGTTTGTGGAAGCTGTGAAGGATCAGCTGTTGTACCTCCCCATAGAGCTCAAGACCACCAGATAATTATTAAGAAGGATATTGTACCTGTGAGTGTCAGACTATATAGGTATCCTTACTTTCAGAAAACAGAAATAGAAAAGATTGCATCTGAAGTGCTTAAGTCTGGTGTGATTAGACCCAATCAATCCCATTTTAATCTCGTGTATTGTTAGTGAGAAAATATGATGGGTCTTGGAAGATGTGCATCGACTATAGGGTGCTTAATGAGGCCACTGTTAAAGGTAAATATCCAATACCAGTTGTTGATGAGTTATTGGATGAGTTTTTTGGCTAAAAAATTTTTCTAAATTAAACTTGAGATCTGGTTACCACCAGATTCGAATGAGAGATGAAGATGTGCCAAAGACTGCATTTAGAACTCATGAGGGACACTATGAATTCCTTGTCATGCCATGCCATTTGGACTCATTAATGCTCCCTCAACATTTCAAGCACTTATGAATGACGTCTTTAAACCTTTTCTTAGGCAGTTTGTCATGGTATTTTTTTTTTAATGACATTCTTGTCTATAGTAAGGACCTGAGATCTCACTTAACTCATTTGGTCACTGTGTTGAGTAGACTTGAGAAGAATCAGTTGTTTGCAAATAGGCCAAAGTGTCATTTTGCTTGTTCAGAAATTGAGTACCTTGGCCATTTGATTTCAAAGGATGGCGTAAGAGCTGATCCAAAGAAGTTGGATTCAATGGTGTCCTAACCAGTTCCAAAAATCCTTAAGTCATTAAGGGGTTTCTTAGGATTAACAGGCTATTACAGGAAATTTATTTGTGAATATGGTCAAATAGCCACACCTTTGACCTTATTGTTGAAAAAAGATGCATGTCACTAGTCTGAGACAGCAACTAAGGCCTTTGAAGAATTAAAAAGGGCAGTCACTAGTTCTCCTGTTTTATGTTTGCCTGACTTTAATAAGAAATTTGTGGTGGAATGTGATGCATGTGGAGTGGGTGTAGGAGTGGTATTGATGCAAGATCACAAACCATTGGCTTTCTTGAGCCAAGCTCTCAAAGGTAAGAATTTAATGCTTTCTACCTTCAAGAAAGAGTTATTGGCACTTGTTATTGCTCTCAAGAAATGAAGCCATACTTGTTGAGGGTTGCTTTTGTTTTTAGAACTAATCATCACAGTTTGAAGTATCTGTTAGAACAGAAAGTGAGGACAACTGCACAACAGAGATGGGTTTCCAAGCTATTAGGGTATGAATTTATTATTGAATACAAAAAAGGGGTTAAAAACAAAGTAGCAGATGCTTTGTCTAGGAAAGAGGCCTCAGATGACACTACATTGATGGATGTTGTTTCTTTTCCTACTCCAATTTGGTTAGAGGTGTTGAAGCAAGCTTATACTTCAGATAAAAGGGCACAAGAGCAATTTGCATTACTGCAGGATGGTTCTTCTTCTACTTCTTCATTTTCTATCAAACATGGCCTCTTGTTTTAAAAAGGCAGAATTTATATACCAAATAACCCTGAATTGAAAGTGAAGATTTTGAATTTTGTGCATGCTAGTCCATCTGCTGGATACTCTGGCTTTCATAAGTCATTACATAGAGCGCGGCAAGATTTCTATTGGCCTGGCCTTAAACGCAAAGTGAAGCAGTATATAAGAAAGTGTGATTTGTGTCAAAGAAATAAGGTAGAACATGTTTGCCCTGCTGGTCTTTTACAACCTTTACCTGTACCTACACATATATGGACAAATTTGTCCATGGATTTCATAGAAGGTTTGCCAATTTGTAAAGGATATTATGTCATTATGGTTGTTGTTGACAGATTATCTAAATACTCACATTTTCTGGCCTTAAAGCATCCATTGACAACATCTAAAGTGGCATCATTGTTGTTTGACAATGTTTTCAAGTTGCATAACATGTCTCAGATAGATGTGCAACTTTCACTAGATCTTTTTGGAAAGAACTATTTAAACTCCAAGGGGTGACACTCTCCTATTCATCTGCTTACCATCCTTAGAGTGATGGTCAAATTGAGGCAGTCAATAAGTGCATTGAGCATATTTTGAGGAGTTTTACTGGGGATAAACCTAGGTTGTGGTTTGAATGGTTAACCTTGGTTGAATGGTGGTGTAATACCACTCCTCATTCTTCAACTAAGATGACTCCCTTTGAGGTGATGTATGGAAGACCTCCAATTAAATTTTAGTCTTATATACCTAGCCTAACTGCTAACCAAGCAGATGATGAGATCCTTAAGACTAGAGATCAAATTTTGTCTATTCTTAAGCTTAACTTGGCTGCTGCTCAAGAGAGAATAAAGTTTCAAGTTGATAGAAAGAGAACTAAAAGGGAGTTAACTGTGGGAGATTGGGTATATTTGAAATTGCAACCTTATAGGCAGTAGCATTAGTGGCCATAAGAAATTTTAAACTTTCTTCTTACTTCTTTCTTTCAGGTTGTTCAAAGAGTGGGGCAAGTTGCTTATAAATTGGATTTGCCTCAACACATCTCTATTCATCCAGTTTTTCATATATCATGCCTTAAAGAAGAAATTGGGTCAACATCACTCTCCACTTTCAACTTTACCTCCAGTAGATTTGCAAGAAGAATTGACGCCTAAACCTGAGGCTATACTGCAATGCAGAAGTAGACAAGTTAACAACAGAGCAGTGGTTGATGTATTGGTTCAATGGAAGGGAGCTAGTACTGATGATGCAACTTGGGAGTCTTATTGGCAGCCACGAAACAGATTTTCTCACCTTATGGGCGATGTGCTTTGATGGGGGAGAGTATGTCATGGGTTAAAGAATATTATGAGGTGGACGAGATTTGGGATCGAGTCAAGTGGAAGCTGTGAAGAACACTAGTTGAAAGCTTGAATTTCTGTCAAGTGTTTGGCAATTGTAGAAGCAATAAGCAATCGTTTTACTTAAATGATAGTGGGTTTAAAGATAACTGTTTGTAGTCTTATCGTTTAATCATGATAGATGCATCCCAAATGAAGCTTAATTAGAAGCTTCGCTCTCCAGCGAATATCAATGTGATAATTACCTTTCCTTTCTTATTGAAAGAGAAATCTAAGTCCCTTCCAAAATTTTTAAACTCAGACAATTGAAGCAACTACAAAATTCTCAAAGTGATAGAACCAATGACGTGTGAATAGAGGGAAAATAAAAACTTGTTAGGTCAAAAAGGATAAACAAAATTCAAACACAAAAACAACTGGAAAACGCACCGAAAACGCAATAGAGAATGTCCAAGAGAAGATAAGATGACGAAGATTCATAAACATGGTCAGAACCCCCACGGACACGTCACCGCCACTTTAGCTGGCAATGAGGGGGATCGCTGGCTATAATATCACCGGAGAGATTGGGGAAAGAGAGGAAGAGAGCAGGGAAATATTTTTGTGGAGTTATTTATTTGTTTTTGTTTTTCGTAAATAAAATAAAAAAAATGAAATTTTTTTTAATTGTAGTCAAACGCGAATGAAGTAATGTTAGATATAATAATGGATCGTGCAAGCACTCTTTTTGAAAAATAGTGAAGTTTATTATTAAAAGATTAAATTTTTATATGAATTTCATATTTATTCAATTTTTTAAAAAAGAATGTGCAACATTTACACACTTTATGACTGCAAATATCATTTTTCATATTATACATATTAAATGACAGTCGTTTTATAATTTGTATGAGGACTACTACATCCATAAAGGAATTACATAAAAATAATCTCATAAACTAACGTGGCTTCATATAATCCGTTAGATCTACTTCAAAATAAAAATAACTTTACAATCTAACAATTCACATCAAGACACACCAATTTGTAAAATTATTTTTGTATAATCACTTTGTGTCTAGTGTATTTTCCAATCCGTATATATACTGACTTTTCCTTTACCTTTATATACTGATTAGTAGCCATTCATTGATTTGTTATACTCTTTGGTGTACGGTGAAGCGTGGGTGCCTACCGATTAAAAATGTTGGAGAATACACGACTAATATAAAACTCTACAGACAACTCTCTTTTTTCTACAGATAACTTATTAATATGATAATTGCTAACTCTACACATAAATTTTATATAATTAAATACTAACATAGTTTCATGTAATAATAAAAAGTATTATACAATCTACCATCAAAATATGCCAGTTTATAAATTTTCTTTTATACTGTATAAACCGAGCATTTTAAGGCCAACGCCAAAAAGCAAATTAGCAGTACGTGAATCCACTCGCATGATCTACTCAAGCACTGTCATACTCTACATTAAGGTTAAGCACAATCACATCCCAAGCTCAAGTCTTGCCATCTCTAAGGCTGCCTTGGCTGCATTTCGCTCTTGTTCCCTACTCAGACAAAGTTTCATTGCCTCGGAAAGAGTCTGCAAACTCTTTTGGGACCTCAACATATCCTTACAAATCTCACCAGCACGAGTCTCTAGCTCCTTCCTCTCAGCCTCACAGCTGGACAACTGATTCTCAACTCGCAGAAGCAAATCTCTGACACAAGAAGCCTCTTTACGGAGTGATAGAATGCGTTGACTGGAGGCCATCAAAGAGGAGACTGTTTCAGCATGAATGTGACAAATATCCTCGTACCCAACTTTCTCACAATGGTACTGCTCAATCAACTCTTGCAAGGAATGTTCATTGGTGGCTGAGCGTTCCATATCAGCGAGTGATGATGCCTGGTCTATGAATTTCCTCACACGCTCACGAAAAGGTGTATAATCAACTGACAGTCGATCCAAAATATCAAAAGTTGCTTTCACTGCCTGTGTCATGGACTCATGTTTAAGTGGATCCATGGACTGAAGACTGGTAATTAGCTGATTTTGAACATACACCAATGTCTGCTCGAGCACCTCCAAATGTGACGTTGTTGTGCTGCCTTCAAATATAGGGGGAGAACTTTTGGGGTTTGACAACTCCCAAGAAACATTACTCAAAGCTGAAGTATCCCGACCAGATATTTGTGGAGATGGCTTGTCAAAATCAGCAATTGAAAGACTATGAGAAGGCAGGTCAGTAAAGCCTTCGTTATTGAACACATTTTTGTTCTGAACATAGGTGGGATCAAAAGTAGGGAAAACACCTGTTCAAAATATGCATTAGAGTCATAATCAAACATGAGAGGAAAAAATTAAACCAATGGTACTAAGGTTTTATGTACAGCAAAAGAAATGCCTAGTTGGAGGAACTGATAAGCATCGAGAAGGAAGGAAAGCGAGCCGGCCCCACCAACCCAGAACATGAAGACCTAAAATTTGACATGCATAACCTGTCATTTAAAAAGAAAAGAAAAGGCAAATATATTAATAATAGCAGCAATGGTGAGGCAAGTTAGCTAAACTGGATGGCAGCAAGAGAAACATCAACTAAAGATACAGATTGAACCTAAATATGCACAAGAAATACCTTGTGTAGATTTGTCTCTAGCAGCAGTGATCTGCATCCAGAACACAGTCTCTCGACAATGAATCTCAGCCCAACCTGTTGCATGGGACATTAGGAGTGTTTTCTTCACAATGGGATCCCTCAATTCAGCCCCCAACAATACTAGGTCTTGGAATTTTGAAGAGGCCTCAACATGTGATGGGTCGATACACTTTGCTGGGTTTGAAACATCAAATGTTTCGTCATGTGCCCCACTCTCTACAAGGGGTTCTTGTTCATTCTCAAAATGTCCATCTATAGCCACAAAACTGGGGGATTGATGTTGAGGATTTTCCATCTCCAGCGACTCAAAATTTATCCCTTCTAAATGCTCAATACTCAAATCACCCAAGCCACCAGCCAAGCTTTTTGAAGTAGACCTTGCAAATACGTCAAGTTTGCATTCTTCTACAAGGTCATTTATTGTGATAACTTCTTGGGTATTTTCCCACTGGTGGAAAAGACAAGCTCCATGTCCCTGTCACCAAGCCACAGTCCATTAATCAGGTATGGTCAAAAATGGCAAATCCTATATTTCAAAATGCTATACAAGGAGGATACGAATGAAAACTGCTGGCTGCCCTCACAAAATGCTGCCATTGGATCTCTCTCTTTCCAATTTCTCAGGTTATTTTTATCTTTGTTTAAGGACAATGTGCTGTACAGGTAGTTGAGATGGAGCAAGACCCAATACAAAAGTGTTTTTTGGGCACATATACTCCCAATACTAGATGCCAAAAGTGAAATAGCCACAGAACCAGAAGAAAAATCATTGAGGATTAATGAAAATATAACATTAAGCGAGAAACCATACAACAAATATTCACGTTTCTGTTCTATAACACGATAAAACCTCCATCAGGTACCGCAAGAAGGATTGAAATTATTTATAATACCATCAACAGTTACTAAGGCCTAGTTTGGTTACACAGTTCAAATTATCTCATCTCATCATTACAACTTTTCCAAATTTTCACAAAAAATATAATAAACAACTCAATTTTTCAATTTTCAAAATAAAAATAATATTTTAACAATATTTTATTTAACTCTCAACTCTATCTATGTAACCAAAAGAGGCCTAAATCGCTGAAGGCTGAGCCAACTGTATATTGAGTTTCCATTTAGCACCAGAAATTCAAGTACACACGAATCAAAGATACTTGAAAACTCAACCAAATTGTTCGATAGTATCAAGTACTCGGAATCCCATGACAAGTGCAAATCAGAAACATAACTCATAGAACAAACAATGCTCGGTTTTGGCATACACGCCATGTTAAAGAAACACTCAATCTAGTGAGTGTTTTTGATAGCTGGGAAAACTTCATAAAAGAAAAATTAGGCGCAAGTCTGAAATAAGTTTGTGAATGCCATGGCGACGGGGGTACTCACACTCCGGCATATATACGAACATGCATTAGGAGGTAGGGTCGATCATCTGGGCATTATGGGGCATACCTGCTTGATTGGGCAAACAAAGTAGCTTCGACCCGCATTTGGCCCAACTTGCAACGTGTTTCTTCGACAGACTCCAGCGCCACAAGAACACCGAGGGTACACCGACTGAGGAGACTTGCTAGTTTCACCATTTTTCACTTCGTCACACCACTTAAAAAAACGACATTGGCTACCCTGTAAATATGAAACAGTTTTCCAACTAAATATAAAAAAACAGAGATTTATTTATGAAGTATCTAAAAGAAGGAGAAGAAGAAGAACAGAGAGACAAAAAAAAAAAAAAAGCAACAGTAAAAGGAGTTAACGCCAGGGCACGCGTAGAACTTCCTCCCGGGATTCTTCTCGGTGCCGGAAGTCCGAACAAGGCAATCCTGGCCACAACGGCATCGAATGAGGGGCAGATCAAAATCGTTGGAAGAAGAGGAGGTGGGGAGGCTAACAATGGCAGAAGAGGGCTGAAATTTCACATCGGGGTTCTTGAAAGGGCAATTTTTGACCCAGTGGCCTCGCTGACGGCAGTGGAAGCAGGCGTCCCTTTCCATTATCGGGTGCAAGTGCAAATCTTTGACGATTCGTCGATTACACTGAAGAATCACATTCCAGTGGATAAGACTTGGGAGTTAAGCGCAGTGCACAGTGCACTGTTGGTGGTGTACTGAGAGTCTGGAGTAACCTGATGAGTTGAGGTGAGTGGCAAAAGGAAGATCGACGTTAAAGCCGAGAACACAACACGAAACAAGCGTACGAAACACGCTTTGGCCATGACTTTTCTTAAGCCCTCGTTTGGTCATACGTGATGAGATGATGTGTTTTATTAAAAATTATTAAAATATAATTTTTATTTTAAAATTAAAAAGAATTGAATTATTTCTTATATTTTTGTGTATAAATTTAAACAAATTATAATAATATGATGAGATGAGATGATTTTGTATATTCAAATCGGGCTTAAGTTTTATCAAGTGCGGGTGATACTCATGTTGTTATAATTTTGAAAAATAATTTATACAAATCTTAAATATAAATAAATTCTATTTAAGTTCTTGTAAAAATATGAATCATATTTTTTTTAAAGTATAAAACAATCTATTCTTTATTAGTGAGATCTATTTTTTTACAAAATTTTTTTATAGAACTTGCCTATTTGAAGTGTATACTAGCATTACTCTATAATTTTACTCTAAAACAAAAAGTCGTGACATTAGGAATTTTAAAGTCATGTTTGGATGTTGATTTGAGTTGAGATGAGTTGAGTTCTTTATGAATAGTAATTTTGGATGTTGAGATGAGTTGAGTTCTTTAGGATAGTAGTGAGTCGAGATGGTAGAGTGAGTTTTGTGAGGTCAACCTAAGATGAATTTAGATATATTTATGAAAATTTGAAAAAAATTGTGAATCCCACGTGTTAAGAAGTATTAAGTTGAAAAATGTTGCGGGTCCCACGTATAAAGAAGTTTTGAATTGAGATTAGTTTAGTAATTTGAGAATTAGGTTTTTGGATGTTAGACTTGGTTTAAAATTAGACTGAACTGAATGATCTCAGTTCAATCTAAGTTCCAAACAGGATCTGCTATATTTGGTAAGTGAGACTATTTTATTATTATTTACAAATTATTTATTAATTAATTATTATTAATTATTATTATTCATAGATTATATGAGATCATCTCAACATCTAAATGTAGATTAAAAAGTGTTATAATAATTTTAAAAACATTTTAATAATAAAATTAAGGAGATGTTCAGAAGTAATTTTCATTTCATCCTATCTCATCTCCTTCCCAAATATCATTCAAATACAAATACTTTCAAACTAATCATTATAACTTTCTCAAACTTTCAAACGAAAAATAAAAATCAATTCAACTTTTTCAAATCTCAAAACAAAAATTATATTAAAATTTTTTATTATAACAATATTTTAATTTAATAATATTTATATTCAAATTTTTTTCTCTCTTTTCTCAAAATCCCATAAAACATAACTCAAACTATTAATAAAATATCTTACTACTATTTACAAAATTCTCATCTCTATCTCATTCTCCAAGCATCTCAGGTTTAGATACAAAAGTCTCCCCGACTCATCTCAACCCATCTCATCTAATTATTACAATTTTCTCAAATTTTTACACAAAATATAATAAACAATTCAACTTTTTCAAATCTTAAAACAATAATAATATTAAAAAATGATATTCTAACAATATTTTATCCAACTTTCAACTTTTATTTCAACTCATCTCATTTTAACTCACTATCCAAACCTCCTAGGTGTTTTCGTCCTTTGGCTTTTTTTTAAGCGTAATTACCTTGTACAATATCTGAAAAAGTACATTTGAGGGAAAACAATTTTCTTATAAACATACTAAAATACTTTTTAATATATTAAAAAAAAAACTAAAATGACGTTTTAAGAAAAATACTTTTTTTCAAATGTACTTTTTTTAATATTGCATAAGGTAGTTACACTTTAAAAAAGAAATTGTCAAATGGTGAAAACACTCATATAATTACCTTAAAAGAGGAACTGGTATGAGTAGAAGGATAGAAATATCAAATTTTTCCATACTTGTAGAACTCAAAGGCAAAAGAAAAACTAAATTGTGGAGATCAGAGATTCAGATTCAATCACCAAAACTGAACAGGAGTATATTCAGAAGGCTTTCCAAAGTTATTTTCAACAAGTGTATACTTCACAGAATCCTACAGATGAAGATATTCAGATATGTGTATCAAATCTAGAAGGAAGAGTTACAATGGGGATGAATGAGACACTAGTGTAGCAATTCACAAGATTAGATGTGGAGGAAGCTTTGCAGCAGATGGCCCCACTAAAATTCCCATGCTCTAATGGGTTTAGGGCATGCTTCTACCAAGAACATTGGAGCTCAGTAGGTGATGATGTAAGTTCAACTGTTTTAAATTGTCTAAATGGAGATCATTTTGACAATTACATAAACATTACATATATTGCCATAATTCCTAAGATCAACAACCCTTTATCTGTTGGTGATTTTCGTCCCATAAGTTTATGTAATATTTTATATAAAATTATTGCAAAAACTTTAGTCAACAAATTAATGATCACAGATAATATACTTATTGCGTATGAAGCTTTGCATTCTATGAAGTACAAACAAAAAAGGAAGAAATGTGGTATGGCTTTAAAGTTAGATATGTCAAAAACGTATGATAAAGTTGAGTGGAAATATCTAAAGGTAATGATGCAAAAGTTGGGTTTTGATGGTCGTTGGATAAAGCTTATAAGGCAGTGTGTGACTTTTGTTAATTATGCAGTATTAGATAATGGGCAACCAGGAAGTAAAATAAGTCCTACTAGAGGAATCAGGCAAGGAGACCCACTATCTCCTTACTTATTCCTTCTATGTGTTGAAGGACTAAGCTCTTTGATCACTAATGTTGACAGAAGTGGGGATATCAATGGAGTCCCTGTGGTAAGGGGAGGTACTGATGTCAGTCATTTAATGTTTACAGATGACTGCATGCTATTTTGTAGATCAAATATGCACGAAAGGAAACATGTTGAAAAGATTTTGGACATATATGAGATGGCTTATGGGTAGAAACTAAATAAGCAATAAAATCAATATTCTTCAGTTCAAATACTAGTTCAATAGAAAGAGATGATTTGGTCCAGGAGATAGGTGCTAGGGCCAGTGGAGATTATGAGAAATATTTGGGTCTACCCACAGTTGTTGGAAGATCTAAATATAAATCTTTTAGAGTGATTAAAGAAAGAATATGGGAGAGGATCAACAATTGGAAAAAGAACTTCCTATCTCAGGCAGGGAAAGAAGTTTTAATCAAGGAAATATTATAGGCAATACCAACATATGCGACAAGTGTATTTAAGTTTCCAAAGAAACTTTGTTAGGAAATTTCAGCAGTGATGGCCAGATTTTGGTGGGGGATTATGAAGCAAAATAGGAAAATAATCCAATGGAAAAAATGGAGTAAAATGAGCAGAGCTAAGAATGTGGGTGGCCTGGAATTTAGAGATAGACTGCTTTAATTCTGCAATGTTTGCAAAACAATTTTGGAGATTACTGACCAACCCAAATTCATATTCAGCAACAATTATTAAAGAAGAATACTATAAACATAGCTCAATTATGGAACCCAAGTTAGGTGGAGGGCCATCACATATATGGAGAAGCATCTGAGAAGCAAAAACACTAATAAAGGAAGAAATGAGATGGAGAGTGGAAAATGGAAAATGGTAGAAGAATAAAGATTTGGGAGGATAAATTGCTTCCTTCTCCAACAACTTTTCAAGTACAATCTCCAATAAAATTATTGCATGAAGAAGCAACTATGGATGCATTAATAGACAGATCTAGAGGGCGTTGGGATCATGAGCTGGTACAAGAAGTGATGAATGAAACGGAAGCAGAAATGATATGTAGTATACCCATAAGCAAGAATGGACTGGAGGATAAAATAATTTGGGGTCCGGGAAAAAATGGTTTTTTTTTTCCTTGTTAAAACTGCCTATCATCTTGCAGTGGAAATGAACAACAAAGAGAGTGGTGAGCAATCAAATTATAAGGATGCTAATGAGGGATGGAAGCAGATTTGGGAATTAGATGTACTAGATCCTATTAAAATTTCCTCTTGAGGGTTGTAGAGGAGACTACTGGTCATGTGCTTTTGGAGTTGTGGCGGCATCAGATGTATGGGCCGAGTTTTTAAGTGTTGTGCACAAATGGGAGTGCAAAGAAGTGGACTTCTACAATATATGGAAGGAACTAGGCAAAAAACTTCAGATGTATGAATTAGAAGAGATGGCTTGTGGGTTCAAAAAGCTTTGGCTCAAGAAATAAATGGGTGTTTGAAGGCAAGTTTGAAAGTCCAAAGGCAATATTGACTGCTGCTAGAAGTGATCTGGAAGAATTTATGAAAGCTAATGAAAAAACTAGTGAACCCTGTTAATGTCGTTTTTCACGGACCTGGGTAACTCTACACCAACAGTGCTCGAGCAATGACATGCACAATAAAAGGGGGGGACCTTGGGGTCTTGTTCCTCCAATGCTTAAATTAGTGATGGTGTAGAAGATGAAGATGAACAATAGTCAAGATGAGAGTGTAAGATGATCACCTGTTCGCTGTAGGTAGTATTTATTTATACTTGCCGACCTAGTCTCCATGGTAGTGGAGCTTTGCATAGCAGGAGATAATATATTTATGTTGTCTACTCGCCAAGCTATCTTTGTGCCGTCAGTTCATCGAGCTATGAAGTGCTTTGGATTGCTGTGCATTGCTCGGGTCCTGGGTCGCCTTGAATGTGGCATGCATTGAATGCGGCATGCCTTCTGCTCTGGGCCGCATTGAATGCGACGTGTTTTCTGTCCTAGGTTCCTCTCATCTCATTAATGTTTGGTATGAACCGACATACATATTCCCGGCTCACATTGAATGTTATATTCCTTCCTTCTTAAGTTTCTCCCGTATCTTTTGACTTGGTTCTAAACATAAGCATGGTCCGACCCGGGCCTCCCACCCAGGTCCTGACACCTGATCTCTTAATTTGTTTGATCCAGCCCAGATCTCGCACCTGGGCTTTCACCCGGGCCTCACTTTTAGCCCAACCCAGGGGGTTTATTCGGCCTAGAGGATTTTCTCCCTTCACAAACCCAATGTAGGTGCAGAAGTGGTTAATAGAGATACAAGATGGCAAAGACCAAGAAGTAATACCTATAAAGCAAATTGAGATGCTGCATTTGATGTAAAGAAGATGAAAATGGGAGCTGGCGTGCTCATGAGGGATTCTGAAGGAGAACTAATAGCCTGATTGAGTATGCCTAAATTTTATGTGAGAAGTGTAAAACTTGCTGAAATTCATGCTTTATGGAGATCTGTGGATTTTGCTCTGAGATTGGACTAGATACAGTTACCTTTGAAGGTGATGCATTGTCAGTCATAAGAGAGGGTCAGCATCTTGAAGAGAATTTGGCATGGCACGGACAAATGATCGAGGATATTAAGCAGGTTCTCAGTGAAGATGATTAAGCTTTATTATTGTATATTTTATATATTTAAAATCAATATATTTTTAATTATTTCAATATGTTATTATTGATTTTGGATGAAAAAATAATTAAGAAGCATAAATCTAAGTTATGATTTAAATTGATGAATATGATAGTTTGTACTTAATTTTAATATTTGTGATTTAATTAGGTAATATTTCTGCCCAACCCACTTTTAATATTTTATCCTTCATTTTAATTTTTCTGATTTCTACTTTTTCATATAGATCAAAGGTGAGAAAAAGAACCAAAAGAATTCACACGGACGCTGGAGACTTCAAGCTGGCACACGAAAAAAAGGGAATTGAATAGTCAAGGAGGAAACTGATAACAGATCGGTATTTCATGCGTAACTTTGGCATATAATCTTGGTTTGATACGATTTTTGGTGGGTTGGAAACTTGACTTCAACCCGACAAATTCATGTCTAGTGGAATTTTCGAGGGGAGGAAGTTTCGGGGGGTCAAAAAGAGGCTTGAAGTAAAAGCAACATTTGGTTTTATGCCAGACGAAAAAATGAAAGAAGTGGGCAATTGAGTGGGGAACGAAAAAGCAAAAAGGGGGCCCAACATATATGTTTCTGCACATTTGTTCTCTTGCTTTTTGGTGGAAACGTAGGAAGCTGAACCAAGAAATAAAAGAAGACAAAAGCATTAAATGGGCTAAAAAGGCTATGGGGTATTTTTGGTTTTTAAAACCCATGCATGTTGGCCAACTCACGAAGAGCAAGATGGTAGGAGGCTAGGAGCCACGCGGAGACCAGGAAATAAAAAGTAGGAAATGCGGCGCAACCCAGGAAAACACGAAAGAAAATGCGGAAGAAAATGTGGGACCTTGCTTTCGGGGAAGACATGGAGTCTCTGACATGGAGTCTATATAAAGAGACGGACAGGAAGAGCTGTGAAGAAGGGGGAGGAGGAGACTCTTACGCCAGGGAGTTTTTAATAGTGGTGTTGATTTTCTTAGTATTTTTGTTTGTTTTTATATTGAGTATGGGAGGTTAGTTTTTTTTTTTTTTTTTTTGATAAAAGTAGATCATCATCCTTCATTAAGATAGGACATATAAATATGACTTGGAAATAAGTCAATTACAATTGTTAAGAGCACCTCAGTACACATACGTGTCTGATAAGGTCTAGTCCAGACTGTAAATCTCTAAAGATCTAAATCTTAGAAAAAATACCACCTCTGTACACGACAGAGATTATACAACCCCCATACCCCGACAAAGCAGGTTAGGGTACACCAAATCCCACCATCCGACAATGTGGAGGGAGGACAACTTTTTTGGATTTTTATTAATCTAAAAACAACATTACACAAAGAAAATTACAAACAAAAATACTGGTGCGTGCACTACACAGCAGCAGACTGCACAAGCAATGCACAAAAGGAGCTGTTGTGGAGTGTGCAGCCCATGCGCCCAGCTGGACGGAGAACCGCTAAACGATCTTGGAAGTACCAGACTCGCAGACGCCAGAAACGCCGCGCGTAGAGACGTAAGAGGGCTTGTTAGACCCCACGTAAAGTAACCTCTAAAAGCACGACACATGTCCTAGTCATGTCCAGGACATGCCCATTGATCATGCCACGAGCATGCCTTGGCCCGTGTCTTGTCACATACGGGGCGCCCAACATGCCCATGGACCGGCCACATGCATGCCTAGGCCCGTGCCTTGACACACACGGGGCATCCAGCATGCATGCCATGCACAAGCACATGTGCGCGCCACACCTAGAACACAGCGAGGTTAGTGGCTATGTGCAACCCAGCGCACGGCTAGGCATGCGTATGCCCAATCGTTGCGTGGCCCTGCGCATGCACGCAGGCCGCACGGCCCTACGCATGCACCTTGGCGCACAGCCATGCACACGCCCACCAGGCGTACGCCCAGCCTGCGCACGCCCATGCGTGCGCCCATGCACCTACAGCCAGCCATGCACCCAACCGCATAGCCTTCCTGCCGCATGCCAGCGAGGTCAGTGGCATGCCATCCAGCGCACGGCTACAGCCAATGCCATGCAAAGCAGGCCAGTGGCATGCCCACCAGGCATGCCATCCAGCGCATAGCTTCATCCCATGCCTTGCAGCAGACTCACATGGCTAGCCACCATCAGCAGGCCGAACATGGCACCATGCCATGCACCACAGCTAGCCATGCCGAGCCACTTAGCCATAGACCAGACCGAGGACCACAATGCACCATCTTAGCCGAACCATTGGCTTATACATGCCACGGCCATGTGGTCCATGCCACTATCCTTATTTATGTTATTTTATTTATTTATTTATTTATTTATTTATTTATTTCTTTTATGCAAATGGACCTTTTGGGAATTTCCAAGTTGTAACATTTATGAATAGGACCCTTAGTCATTTCTTTCACATCTTTTGACAAATTGACTAGAGTGAGGACATTGTTGAGAGATCATTTCGGTGCTAGACACTTGGGCTCTTTTAGGTGCAATTTATTGGATCCCAAAGAGAGGATTACTCCATGCAATTCATTGAATTGGAGTAATCCATTTATCTTGTTTATCAACTTGGTGCAATTTATTGAATCCAAGTTGATCATCTTTATGTTTGTTATTTTTATATATATGAGGTTTATTCAATCTTGGGGCACATTGTGAATCCCTGGTTGAATTACTTTCATTGTTCATTCAAGTTCATCATTTGTTCTTGAGTGTTCATCTTGTGTTCTTGGTGTTCATCCATATTTTTGTCTTTCAATCCAATCATCTCATAGTTTCGAGCAACCCTAGTGTTTGTCAACTTTCTATAAATTGTTGACTCAACACTTGTTGCCCTAACCGAACCACACTTCCCTTATTGGCCTCCAAATGAATTTCGGCCAACTCCTTCCATATTGGGATTGACTTGGTCGACCAACCCACTTGCCATAATAGGGTTTCCATACTTAGAAACCCTAATTGACCAATTCATCTCTCTTGGCCGGCTACACCCCTATCCACAATCAAATCCTTTATTTTTAGAAAATTTTCCTAAAAACTCTCCAACCCCTATTCAGCCAAGCTAGTGCCACCCACTCCACAACCCTAATCCATCTTCCATCTCAAACCCTAACCACCTCATCCAAACCCTAACCCTAATCACCAAAGTGGTGCCATCCATGCAAGTCACCATTGCTGTGCACCCCATGCAACCTAGCAATCCAAACACTTAGCAATTTTTTCCAACATCCCATACGCTCATCCTAGCCTAAACACTAACCTCACATTGTTCAAATTGCCATCTTTGCCATTATTGTTCAGGAATCAAGCAAGAGAGGAACGGAAGTTCGATTATCACAAGGTCACCCTTGGCATGGAGATCCTAGTGTTTAGGGACTTGACCGAGATCCCTAACAGGGCTCCCCGGTGGCGCATGATGACCACGTGCCGGAGTACTCCGGGACCTTTGACCCGCGCGTGCGGGCCACTCGCCGCTCCGTTTGACGCCGTGTTCAGTGGTCTTGTAGATTGGCGGCTGGGCAATACCATGGCGTGGCGCGTTCGAACCTGTGGTGGTCGGTAGGTCCTAAATTAGCGATTCTTCCTTTGAAAGTTCTGAAAAAACACAAAAATAAAACACAAACTAACTACAAAGATGAGAGAGGAGGGAGGGAGGAGAGAGGGGGAAGGGAGCCGAAGCTCCCACCCCCTCTAGCTGGGTCAAGAAAGGTTTTTTCTAGAGAGAGAGGGTCTGGGTTTTCTTTCGAGCCTAGGGAGGCTAGTTTTATAACTTAAGTTGATGGAATAGCTTGAATTGGTTGTGATTTCTTGCATTAATGGAAATCTTCTCTACTATTATTAATTTTCATTTACTGCATTGTGGATGAATTTATTTCATAAATAACTTGAATCTCTTGCTCAAGACTTGTTGTTGATGAAAGGCATATCAAATGCTTGAAAGAATGCAAGGATTCAATGCTAACTTAAATTTCTATTTCCATTTACAAATTTCAAAAAATATATTAACTAACTTTGTAAATGAACTTCCAAAGTCAAATCCTCCGATTATGAATACCTTGATTGGATTAATAATCGAGAAAACTAAAAAAAGATTGAGATTGCAAGAATCATAACTAACTAAAGCTAGACCTGAAGCTTAGGTGTTTATTTCTTTGATAAGATCATAATTTTCTACTACAAATTTTGCTTCTTTTCTTTTGTTGCAAAATTTCAGTTTTCATTTTTCATTTCACATCTACAAATCAAAAACCTATTTCTTTCTTTATACATAAACCATAAGATTTTTACATAGCATTTTAAAGATTGTTTTAATACATTTTTATCCTTGTAAAATACGATCCTAGATATATCCTTGATACAATTTTACACTTTTTACACTTGGAAGAATACATTTGGAATCAAATCAAAAGACCAAAGTAGAAAATACAGTATGTTCCAAGAGAAGGCAATGGGGCAGCACATTCAACTTGAAAAACAATGTACTGATTAATCTTTTACGATGAATGAAGCTATATTTATCTCAAAAAAATTCTTTAAAAAAGAGAATAAGATTAACTATTAATTTTTTTTTTATATAGATTTCTTTTTCTTTTTTTTTTAAAACAAATGTGCCACGTTCATTATTTACAGGCATTTGCTTCCTAATATATGCGAACTTCTCCAATCATTCATCCTCAACAACCCGCTTCTCTCTCCCCCACCCCCAAAAAAAAGTACTGAAAGAAAAACAACTTATTCGTGGGGGTGATAAATTATTAAAACGTGCATCGTGGTAGTGACATATTAAGGAAAGTTTCAGAATCCAAAGTGTTCATACAAGTAAATTGGATAAGAACATGAGAAAAACAAAAAAAGCAAAAAAGGATTGAGCCGTAGAGGACCAGAGGTAGCCGTTACCTTTGGTACGGTAAGGGAAGATGATATTAGTTGAAATAATTTGTAAATAATAATAAAATTATTAATTAAAATAAAATAAAATCAAATCAAATCAAATGAGATTAGATTAGATAGCGGATCCAAAACATTTTCTTTTAGCTCTATCCTTTTTTGTTTTTTTTTTGTTTTCATTCAATAAGTAATATTTAATTGGAGAGTAGAAGCAACATCAACGTAGCTGGCTGGTGGGGATGTGACCAACGCCACTCCCCACAAGCCACAGCATCGAGTCTCTTTTTCTCGGTTGCGTCGTACGATATATATATTTTTTAAGGATCATTCTACACCCACTTGTGCAGTGGGACCCTGCTGGTGAGTCTCGTTAAGCATTTTTTAGTTTTTTCTTTTCATATCATTTTTTAATGTTATTAAAAATTGTTTTAAAAAAATCAGAATATTATTAAATAATATTTTTTAAACATTAAATAAAAATAAAAAAATAAAAAAATGGAGCGGTGGCTTTTAGCGGTACTCAGCAGCGGGGCACATAGCGTCTTCCTATTTTTTATTAACACAAAGATATTCTAGAATCAAGCAAGTCGGCGTAGCGGTGGCGGTATGGTTAATCGTTAGCCCTGTTCTCTGTCTCTCTCGCACGAACACGCACACTCGCTGCCTCGCATGGTATGTTACAGCAAAGATGTCCTGTACATGACACAAAAAAAATGTTTAATGCAATTAAAAAAACTTATAAAAATATTTACTTTTCTATATATTAATTATTCATATCTTTGAAAATTATAAAATTTAAATTTAAAAAGAAAACTAAAAATGAGAAAAATTAGAAGTAAAAGTATCTACTAAAAAATAAGAAAATTTCTATTTACAATTTCTACTTAAAAATCATATATGCATATTTTTTATTAAATGAAAAAAAAAATATCATTTTAAAAAAACATATTTTTATAATTTAAAAAAATTTTTAAACTAAAATTACCTAGCATACGTTACAAGACTGTAAGTAAAATTGTTCCAAAAATAAATCCCTTCAACTCGCAGTACCAGACAACCATTGCTCTGCTTTACAGCCCACACATATCTCAAAATTAAATCGGATTAGAACTCCACCCACCTCTCTCTCTCTCTCTCTCTCTCTCTCCGTAACTTGTTGATATAGTTGTTCTCTTTGCTGCTTCAATTTCACCTTTCGCTCGTATGGGTTTGCTCTCCCTTTGAGACATCAAAAGATTAGAAGATCGTATTTATTTCTGGAATAAGTGTTTTCTTACGGGTTGTGGGGTTTCTATATTTACTGCGACGTATTGATGATCCGTTCCAACTGTGTGGTTTGGTAGAGGTGAGATGGGAGCGAGCGAGAGTGTAATAAATCCCTGAAAGTGTTGTCGGCGCATGGTCACTTTCTGTTGTTATTCTGTATCCAGCGATGATACATAGCGAGAGAGTGAGTGACTCGGAGCATTTCCATTAATTTATTCCGAAGTACAACAACAGAGTTTGATAGAGAAAGTAGTTAGAGAGGCTTCCTGGTTATTTTTATTACCATTGCTTGGAGGGCAGCTATCATCTGCATCATCACTCCCGGAAGAAGCATATTGATTTGGACCTGGACTGGGCTATACCATGCTTTGTCTTTATACCAACTGGGACTTCAAAATTCGGTCTTGATCACAACTGGATTTCTGTGCTTTTTATCCCCAACACACATTCTGTTTTTCTTTGATTTGGTAGAAGAGTACTTGGAGTATCTTCTTGATTTGACTGCTGCCTTTTTGGCGTTGGATAGAGGATTGCGGATGAATATTGATTTGGGTGGTAGTGGTATTAGAAGACTCTTTCGTTTTCCCTCTGGCAAATGAAGCTGCGGTTCATAGAGATCTGGCTGCATTACTTATCTGGGAATACAGGTCTGGACCCCGTCCTGTCCATGCTTTAATTTCATCTAGGTCCAGCCCTGATGGAATCAGAAGAAGATTTCAGATGTTAATTTGCGTTTTTGTTCAATAGCTTATATGAATCTCTGATTGACGTCCAAGCATTTGCGATTAGAGTCTGGGGATGATCGTATTTAGCCTTGTGGATTGAACAGTTATTGTAGACCTTTCTAAAGATGATTGGTCGTTGGCATTATTCATTTTGTCGTATTTTTAATTTTTTGTATCGGCCATTCAACAACAATGCATACCTTCTACACTAGTCATGTTCTTTGCTGTTTTCTTTGGGGAAAAGAAATTGAACTTCCAGTCATGATTCCGACTGCTGCTTTGTGTCTGATTTACTCCCATTCAGATAATTTTATGAGAGATTAGCTATGATTCTTAACAATTGCCCACTTATAGGTTTGGTGTTAACGGATGCTGCCTGACTTGTATGCAATTGCTTGTGGATATATAATAAATGTGAATGTTGCTCCTTTTTATGTTTTCTTTTTGTTGCATTTCTGCTTTTCCCCAGTAGATTTTGATTATTTTGCTTCTGACTCCTTTGCATTCCAGGTTCAATAAATAATTATTTGTGTCCCAATAATACTCTAGAGCATAGCTGAAGTGGCTCCCATTACAGATGTCAGGGCATCTTGCAGCAATAACAGCAGGTGCTGCAGGAGCGGTGGCATTGGTGGGGATAGTTATCTTCTTCATATGGCTCTGCCTATCTCGCAAAAGAACCCCTACAAGAACTTCAGAGACAGGGTCCTCTGATCCGTCTGTTCAAGGTAACTTTCACAACATATTTGTTTCTTTGAGGGTGTCAATAGAGAACAAACTCAATGTAAGGTACAATCAGTTCAGAAGTTTGTTTCTGTTAACCTGCAGTGGGAAGAAATGTTGGTTTTGAGCTGTCCTTTCATGAAACAAGGCGTTTTGAGATGGAAGAATTGTCTCTTTCCACAAAACAATTTAGTGATAAAAACCTAATCGGGCAAGGAAAGTTTGGGGAGGTATATAAGGGTTTGCTTAATGATGGGATGCTAGTGGCTATCAAAAAGCGACCTGGGGCACCTAGCCAGGAATTTATCAACGAGGTAATAATGATTCTTCCCATACAGCTAAACTCGATCATATAAGTTGCTACAACACAAGATAGAGGAAGCAACAGAGAGTAAACTAAGATTACAAGCATTCACCACCCATTCCTTGAAGAAGTTTAAGAGAATATAGTGAAATGTTGAAGTTGATTAAACAAGATTCTTTCAAATCTGGAATTGTCCTGTTACCCACAATGTAAAAACGTGGTGATTTTTAACTTTTACCTATAAAAAAAATCGGAAATTTTCCTGATATTATTAAAGTTGCAGTTAAGAAGAGTTCATGGTATCAGTTGGCTACACAAACTTTCCTAAGATAGATTAGTGAATCAGAATATTGATCACGAACTGTGTTTTCTTTTTTTCTTTCTTTTTTTGGTTTCCCATATTCAATAGATGCATTCGCCATAGTTTTAGCATTACAGAAAACCCGTGTCGTATATATAGAATGGTGATCTTTAATTTTTCTTCCCCATGATATATCCAGTTCCTTGCTTCAAAATATGGCATTTAATTATATAACTCATTGTAAACTCAACAAAGTCCTCCCAGATTAATTGGTCAGATGCTGGATATTTCTTTCCAATCTTCTCAAGACATTCAGTCATTTCAAACAGAACAAGATCTTTTTCTTGGTTGCCACACTCCAACATTTGAAACAAGTTTCTCAAGTTGGAAGTTGTGCTTCCTCCTTTCTGCTTTTCTTATTTCTTGAATTAGACTAAATTATAACTTACATTTATATTTTTCCCTGGTTTCTCCTGTCATATCTTTGTATTACAGGATACCTCTTATTTTTAGTATTTTTCATGGTTGGATCAGAAGGACTGACTTTGACTACCAGGTACTCTACCTTGCACCTATTCGGCACCGGAATCTTGTGACTCTGTTGGGCTATTGCCAGGAAAAAAATCAACAGTTTCTCATTTATGAATACATACCAAATGGAAGCTTTTCCAGTCACTTGTATGGTAACTCCCTGTCTAGTCTACATATTTGCTTTCATTTAGCTTAGTTAACTCAATTATAGTGGCAAAGTAAATATCATAACTGTCTCTTTTGCCCATTCGAAAATTCTTCAATTATTTCAATCACGTTATCTTCACCTTAACTTTCATCCGATATGTTTGAAAAATCATGGTGCATACAATTTATAATCACTTTCAAGTTTCTTCTGTTGTTTGTTCTTAGCTTAGCATGTACCCAGACCTTGCATCTCTGATGTTTAATTCTGATGCATGTTCAAACTGTGAATTTCTCTCTGCAGGCACTGGTCAACATTCACCTGAAAAGTTAGAATTCAAGAATAGAGTTTCAATTGCTCTAGGGGCAGCTAAAGGTGATCCTTTGCAAAATCAGTGAGCATTTGTGGCTTTCCTGGTATCGGTTTTTCTTTTTTTCTTATAAAATATCCAAGCATTGATATCGGCCCCACAAATTTCTGTTGTAAGCTACCATAAGACTTTCAGTTGAAAATGCAATTCGTAAGCTTTTTACATTACCCATAAAAAAAAAAAACTATCCTATCATCATCCCTGATGCGAAACATCACCGAATGATGGTTAAAAAGTTTACAAAATATCATTTTTTTTTTAAATTTAAATTTCTATTTTATATGCAGTAGGTCTTGAAGGCTTGAAGCACTGCTGCCATGTAGATCTCATTGGCTTTGTCTGTGTGCAGGTTTGGCTCATCTTCACTCCCTAAGTCCGCGTTTGATACATAAGGATTTCAAGACATCCAATGTCCTCGTTGTAGATAAAAATTTTACAGCTAAGGTTGCGGATGCAGGACTTCGTAATTTCCTTGGAAGAGTTGATATTGCTGGCCCATCTTCTCAAGTGACAGCAGATGAGATATTCCTCGCCCCAGAGTACAACTCCTTGATTTCTCTTACCTTTTTTTGATGAGTAATTGGCCCGAAGGGAGAGTTATCGTAATGATATCCACTTTTTGAGGAGTAGTCTCTATCCCTTGTGCTACATTAAGGATTAATTTTCCATGTTGCTTATGATAATTTAGTTGCCACGATAATCTATATGCTGTTTACTGGTGCAGAGTGCGAGAGTTCGGTCGATTTTCTGAAAAAAGTGATGTATACAGTTTTGGGGTATTCCTCGTGGAATTAGTAAGCGGGAGGGAAGCATTGGAATCGCCTTCTTTTGACTCAAATCAGAACCTGGTTGAATGGGTATGGAATTGTAGTCGTACAATATTGATACGCTGTTCATGCACCAAGGCATGTGACTCTTTTCATGCGCTGTCAAGAATTTTATCAGCTTCTACTCTCTAGATTATTTGTTGATAACTAGGTGCTAATATGTTTGTGGGTGGCTGGCTGCAAAGATCATTACACATTTATAAAGAAAACCAGCAATCACACGTGTATGTACATGTTTCTTTGTGGCAACTTTTGCAATATGGGTGGTGTAACGCAGAGTAGCTTTGAGGTATTTGTTTGGTGGGGGGTTTATCTGAAACTAAAATCATTTTTGTGGTGTGAAGGTACAAAACAATCAAGAAGATGGCACCTTTTCCAACATCATTGATCAAAGATTAGAGGCTACTTTTACAGCTGAAGGTATGGAAGAGGTTATAAAACTGATAGTCCGATGTGTTGAAGCTTCGAGTGAGAGGCGGCCTGCCATGAGCTATGTGGTAATGGAACTTGATCGGATACTCGAGAAAGAGATGAGCTTAACGACAATCACGGGCGAAGGCACCCCAACAGTGACCCTCGGAAGCCAGTTATTCAGAGCTACAGATTAAAAGATACTTGTATGCAACCCTAATGCCGGGAATGATATATTGCGAAAACACTTCATTTACTTTCTATTCTTTAATTTTTAATTTTATTTTTGAAACATGGAAAAAAAAATATAGCTGTTTGTTAAGTCTTTAAGTGTATAAAGAACAGCTCCGCTTCTTGTACATTTTTGTTCCTTTTACATAAATGTACGATAATTCTTGTAGTAAGTCGGTGGAGATCAAAAGTTCCCTATTTTGTTAAAAATAAATTCTTAAAAATACATATACTCATATTTCTGCTAAAATTTGAAAAGTAAACAAAGTTCTGGAAATATTTGAGTGCTTTTTAAGTTTGGATGTTGAGATAAGATGAGAATTTTTAAAAATTTTGTAAATAGTGTTAAGATAAAAGTTTAAAATATTATTATATAATATTATTATTGTTTTGGGATTTGAAAAAGTTGAATTAGAATTTGAAAAAGTTGAATTGTTTATTATATTTTATATGGAAATTTGAAAAAGATGTAATGATGAGATGAGATGAGATTTCTCATCTTTATCTCCAAACATAACTGCTTTAAAGTTATTTGGAAAAATAGTAGGTCTCGTTAATACTAATTTAGCTTCATTTAGTTACCAAACTCATCTCAACTCATTTCAACTCATTATTACAACCTTTTCAAATCCTAATACAAAATATAATAAACAATTCAACTTTTTCAAATCCTAAAATAATAATAATATTAAAAAATAATATTCTAACAATATTTTATCATCTAAACTCAACTTTAACTCAACTCACTTCAACATCCAAATAAATTGAGATGAGTTTCGCACCAAAACATAACTTTAAAAGTTCTCGAACTCGTAAAGCTAACATTTGTCTATTTTTTGTTAAGTCTCTTCCGAGTTTCTCTTTAATTTCCTTCCTTTTCTATTTTGTATACATGGCTTTTCTTTTACTTTTCTTTTTTTTTAGAAATGATATATACAAATCTCAAATATACAATCTTATGCAAGTCCTTTATAAAAAAGTAGACCTCATAATGAAAAAGTGTGAAAAATTTACTTTTTCTTAATAGGTTCACATGTTTACAAAAGGCATGTATAAAACTTGTACATTTGGAGCTTGTACCTATCATTACTATTGTTAATAGCATGTTTCGCACACCTTTGCTTTGGGCTAGAGCTCAGGTCTTTTGAACTGGGCCTCGATCGGTGATGTATGGAGCCCCCGGCAGTGGTCCAATATGGCTGTACGATGTCAATGCATACATTCATAGCGATGAACAATATTTAAATGCAGAGAAAATAAGAAGAGATGGACAAACAAATTTACGTGATTCGGCACTAGGCTCATGTCCACAGGGATTTGGGAGGGGGGAGATTCCACTAAAATATGTTTTTTTACAGTCTCTCATAGCTTCTAATTTCTCACTCTACAATGGGAGCTGTAAATCTATTTGCTGGATAAGAGGTTCTCTCTAGAGCTCTCTGATTGAAGAAGAAGTTGAAGTAGTACAAGAGTTTGAAGTTGCCGAAGAGTCCCTCAAACCGTAGGCTCTTTGTCCCTTTTATCTAACTCTTTGCTTGCGTGCCCCTCGGTAGAATGGCATTTGGCCTAATTCTCCCCTTTGGTCCTGTGGGAGGTACATTATTCGGGCAGTTTGCAACTGGACCTGCTCCCGCCCATTATCATCACAAGGAAGGGTAAGTTTGTGTTAGGTTGGCACTGAGCCTACTCTTTGTGACAAAGGTTGAGGTAAGCTGTTCGAGCTGCCAAGGGGCAAGACCCTCTCTCCATCGCGAGAATGGTATTTGTCCGTTGCTTGATCGAAGTTGCTCGCTACTGTTTGTCATTTCCTCTCTTCCTCGCTCTTCATTTTTATTTCCACTTCCATTTTTTCATTTCTTTCTTTTTCTACTTCTTTTTTTTTTTTTGCCTGCTGCTTGACCAAAGTTGCCTGCTATTGTTTGCCATTTCCTCGCTCCTCATTTTTATTTCCACTTCTAATTTTTCCCTTTTTTTTTTAACCCATGCAAGAGCGTCAGTGGGTGAGAAACAAACTGCAGAGGGGTTTGTTGCCTGCTAGTGGCTGAGAAGCTTGTTGGCGGTCGACTAGTGTGGTGGCCTAGGGTGCTCGTTGTTGGCCGATGGGCACATGGTCTTGGAGAGGAGGCCACTGGCCGTGGTGTGCATGGCCGTGGAGTCTAGTGTACATGGTCGTGGAGTCTCGCCCTCTAAGCATGGCTGACGTGTAGTGGTTTTGTAGTTCCTGCTCGTGGTTCATGGCCAAGGAGTGGAGAACCTCGGTCGTGAGCTCTTGGCCGTAGAATCTTGCCCGCGGTACATGGTCGTGGGCGAGGAGGCCACTGGCAGCTGGACCAAGGTCGTGGAGAGGAGGACACCGGCTGCGGTGCCCATGGCTGATATGTCCAATGCATGGCCCATGCACTAGTGTGTGGCCCACTGCGTCCCACAGTGTGATGGGGCGTTTAGGCGGCATTCAGGCGAGGACAGAAAATGCCGGCGGTACACATGGTGGCCGCTAGCATCCCTACCATGCAATGGTGCAACATGGATAAGGAGAAACAGTGAGGGGCAGTTTCGCGGCTAGCGCACATAGCCCAGTGCCATCGTCCGCAATTGGGGTGGTCGAGAACTACACCTAGGGGGCAGACAATGCTGATGGCTCTGCCGTGCCGTGGCGGGACTAGGCCGAGGAGGTCTCAGCCACAGGCAATTCCATTCATGTGTCATGGAGTGGGGTCTCTATCGGGGGGTGGTGGTCACAGACCGTCTCTGAGGCGACAGATGGCGTTGACGGTTCGTTTGATGACAGTCGACATAGCCCCCTGGTTGTACGACGGCGGGGCTGTGGCTCATTGGGTGCATGCTGCTATGCACCTTCATGCACGACTCAAACACAAGA
Source organism: Pterocarya stenoptera (assembly GCA_003123785.1). Classification (NCBI taxonomy): domain Eukaryota; kingdom Viridiplantae; phylum Streptophyta; class Magnoliopsida; order Fagales; family Juglandaceae; genus Pterocarya; species Pterocarya stenoptera. The sequence goes on along the minus strand of QEOT01007127.1, from coordinate 16,531 downwards.
TATGGCCCGTTGGTGGGGACCACTGGTGTTGAGCAAAAACTGCCCGCAATCCTATGGTGGTCATCGGAGGGTCAACGGGCCCCATGGGGGGGGGGGTGGCGCGGAGCTCTTAAGTGCATGGCGATGTGTGCATGGCACTGTGCGTGCCATGCACAATTTAAACATGCATGGGTACTGTGCATAGTGCCCGCCTTCTGTGTACATGTATATGTGCCCAGCGTTTTCCAAACGTATTATGTACTTAAAGTACATGAAACAATGGCATTTACAGCCAAAGTGTTCGGAAAGTTTGGTTCCTGACCCTGTATGCTAAATGTATAAAAAGTGCAGTGCACTTTTAGTCGCTCCTTTCTTACAGTAGTGTTTTTCATAAAAATTTAAAATGGAAAGGTTGAAGATACTTATCTGAAAATTTTTTATCTGCTCACTCGGATATTATTTAGCGCATCGAGAAATCATCCTTCGTCACCCATTCCTCTATGGTTTTTAGCCTGCCTCCTTGGCTTCCTCTGTGTCTCTTCTAAGCTGTCATAAACGGGTTGTTGCAGGCATATGAAGTACACGTAAGACCTATAACGATCCTACTGACGGCGCCACCGTTAATATCGTGTTTCGCACACGTTTGGGCTAGGTTCTAGCAGCTCAGGTCTTCCGAATTGGGCCTCGATCGATGATGTACGAAGTCCCCCTATAGTGGTCTGGTGCGACTGTATGGTGTCGGTACGTACATTCATGACGATGAATAATATTTAAATGTAGAGAAAATAAGAAGAGATGGACACACAGATTTACGTGGTTCGGCACTAGACCTACGTCCACGGGGGTTTGGGGGAGGGGAGATTCCACTATAATATATTTTTTTACAGTCTCTTATAGCCTATAATTTATCATTGTACAATGGGAGCCATAAATTTATTTACTGGAGAAGATATTCTCTTTAGAGCTCTCTAATTGAAGAAGAAGTAAAAGAAGAACCCAAAAATCCGAAGTAGTCCAAGGGTTCAAAGTCATCGAAGAATCCCTCAAACCGTAGGCTCCTTGTCCCTTTTATCTGACTATCTGCTTGCGTGCCCTTCGGTAGTGGTGATGAATGTCTGTTTTGCGTATCTGACCCCCTCTCTCTTTCTCACTTTCTCCTAACACCTTCGTGCCTCTTGACACCCTCACCTGTAGTCCATTCTTGTCTCATCTCCTTCTCTCATAATTTGTCTTCTAGTGATGACCCTCTTTATGGGTTAGGCCTTGAAAATTATTTTGGGTCTGGTGTATTTTAATTTTTACCCATTCACAACTATTTTTTCTTGAGTCACTTTAATGTTTTTCTTACTTTGATTTGTTTTCTCTCTACATTTACAATTTTAAAGGAAAACGCTAAGGACTTGTTTGATTACACATACGGATAAAATATAAGTTAAAAGTTGAATATAATATTGTTAAAATATAATATTTTAATATAATTTTGTTTTGAGATTTGAAAATTTTGAATTATTTATTATATTTTTTGTAGGAATATGAAAAAGTTATAATAATTATATGAAATGATATGAGATAATTTGGTTTATATAACCAAACGAGGCAAGTCTATCCATTTTTTAATTATATGTAATTTGTGATCTCTCGTCGTCCTAGACGTGCACAATATACTTCTTCTAAGTTGATAGACATATTGAAAATATTTTTTAATTTTGAATTTTGGTTAGAATGTTTTTGTATATTTATATTTCAAAATACAGATTATGCAGAAAATATTTAGCTATTAAGGCCTTATTTGATTTTACAAATGATCTCAACTCATCTCAACATCCAAGTATTATTTAGACAAAAATATTTTTCAATTTCAAATTTTTAATTTTTAATTTTTCCATCTGATCATTACCTAATAATTAAGATTTTTCGAAACTTCATAACAAAACACAAAAAATAATTCAATATTTTTAAATCTCAAAATAAAAATTATATTAAAAAATTATATTCTAATAATATTTTTATTCAAATTTTCCTCTCTGCTTTTCAAAAATCCTACAAAACATATTAAGTGAATGTTTGGGATTGCGGTGGGAAATATAGTGTCTAGCTTATAACTTAAGTAATAAGTTCTACTATTAAAAAGTTATTTATTGTTTGATAACCATATATTTAAAGCACTTTCAAACGCATTACATTTTTTTTTGGAAACGAATTTAAAAAATACATTCTAAGATAGAAATGACGATTATTTGAATTTTTAATGATTATGATCATATCTTTGAAAGTTTGAAAGTTGTAGTTATCTTGAAGTTGTATGGGTATTTCGTCCATTGACAGTTTTTTTTTAAATTTGAATTACATTCTGCATTATCCGAAAAAAAATCAAAATCCCCAAACGTACTTTTTAGCTTATTTGAGATTAAAAGTGCTTTAATATATAACACTCAAACAACGTAATTTCTTCATTACAGAGCTTTTAAGGCTATTTAAATATTTTTTTAAGACTCTTACAGCAACCCCAAACAGACCCTAACTCAAATCATTTTATTACTATTCACAAACTATCTAACTATTGTTAACACATTTCCCATCTCATCTCATATGTGTAACCAAATAAAGCCTAAGACTAGGGGTGCTACCTGTAACGCCCGTCCTTATGGTTGAATTTTAGAAAATGATATGAGAATTACTGAACCTTTTAAAACTTTTTCCTTTCCTTCCGAAGATATAAAAGATTCTATATTTAAAATTAAAACCTACTTTGTAAATTAAAAGAGAGTTTACAATGGAAATCATTAAATTAATTTAAAAAGTCATTTTACAAAATACTCTTTCATATATTACATAAACATGTCTAGGCTTCTGTCACTCTTCCCTTGGGGCCACGTCTATACTGTGCTTCGTCCTCATTTTGTTCTTGAAAGGGAGAGGGACATACATAAAAATAAAATGAGTCGAATACTCAGTAAGCATTACTTCATACTGTTAAAATATACTAACATAGGTTTTCATTTATGCATTTATCATTGCTCTACATACTTTACATAAAACATTTATTTCCTTTGAAAATAGAAAGGGTTTTTATTTCTCATAAAACATTTCTCACACCTCGTACATTTCTTCATAAAGAGCTAAATGGTTATACAACATCCAATTTAACTGTTATCACTTTTCCTTTGAGCGGTACACATTGTTATATTTCGTGTGTTGGGGTTAGCGATCTTTTGAACCTGGATTCCAACCATGGCCACAGGTTGGGAAGCCTTTTTAATAAGGGGGCAGCATCGGGTGCACTACCAGTACTACTTACCTGGCATTGCAATATGTCTAGTCCATTGATACCATAATTCATTCAGTCATGGCTATTACGTATTTTTATACATTAAAACATTCATTGTTTTTCTTTCCTTTCAGTCATTTCCTTATCATTCATTTTATTCATCAGTCTATTTCATTTCATAAACATCATTTCAAAGCATAAGTATAAATATCATTTCATTAGTATCCATTAACATCCGTTCATAGTATCATTTAAACTTCATTTCACAACCTCATTTAAATATCCTTTCATAGCGTCATTGAAATATTATTTCATAGTTTTATTTAAATACCCTTTTATCGCATTATTTAAACATCATTTTTTAGCATCAAGCATAAACCTTAACAATTCATTTCATAGAACATAAATACAATAAGTATTACATATAACATTCATTCACATGCATATAACTATTTTTTAAGGTGCATCAATAGGGGCTATCAAAGAAGGCCATTACATACATATATCTTTAAACATTAATACTTAATATACTTTCATAAAACATCATTTCATTTCATTTCATAAAGCAGCATAAAGAAAAACATTTATTTTTCATTTTCATATTATTAGAAAACTCTAAGGTTATGTTTGGGGGGAGAGATGAGATTTCTCATCTCATCTCATCATTACATCTTTTTCAAATTTTCATATAAAATATAATAAACAATTCAACTTTTTCAAAATTTAATTTAACTTTTTCAAATCTCAAAACAATAATAATATTAAAAAATAATATTTTAAACTTTCATCTTAACACTATTCACAAAATTTTCAAAAATTCTCATCTTATCTCAACATCCAAACCTAACCTAAAAGAGTATAAACATAATACTTGGACTGTATGAAATGAAACACTTGGACTCCATGCTATTTTCATTTCATATAGTCCATTCATGTGCGTGCTAGATAGCGACATACATGCATATATAACCTTAACATCATTCAATTTCCAAGTGCATATACAACTTAAAATTAGAAATGCATAAAACTACCATTGACCTATACTTCCTTCACTTTGACCTATTCAAGTCACTTCCAACACATGACATTCAACTTCATGACCTTATACCTTAAAGTGAATCTCCATGATTCGCTTGAAAGGTTAAGGTACAATCATATCAACTCCATCACTTCTTTCCTCCATTCATGCATAATCTAATCAACACTTTATCATAACCCAAACCAAGCATAATATATAACTTTAAGCCAACATTGAGGTTTAAATATTGTACACTCATATTTAAGACAGACTATCAATTATATATAGTAAATCTTTCTAGCACATGCGTCCAACCAATTTACAGGTGTACCTACCCTTTTATCACCTAAGATCAACATATAGTTCACTAAAACATCTGCTTGAGTATACAAGCTTCATACACACCGACACTAACATCCAACTAAAATTACACGTACCCTGCCCTTTCATCATCTACGATCAACTTACAATCTATCAACACGTCCACTTCTTTTACACAAGCTTCCCACAAGCCAACATAATTCTAACTAACACATCCCTTCACACAGTATGTCCAAACTACATAGCTTATTCTGACACTTCACATGAATACAGCCATATCACATTGCACCATATCCTATTGCTTCACACAGTTCACAACCACTTTCCAAACTGCACAGTTATCCCATCACTTCACAATGCATCCAGCCACTTCACAACTACACAATCACTCCATCCTTCACAAAACACAACTTCACATTTAATCTTGTCACTTAACATATTCCGGCATCGCAACTTCATTATTTATAAGTTGGTTTGTCAACACATCAACTATAGTATCACCCATTACAATTACGATTTTTTTAAAAAAAAAAAAGATCATGACTAATATATAAATTTTTATACTAGCTAATGTAGAAGATCTTCCACAAGGTCTAGTTACAAGGTTTTTTTTTTCTTTTTTTTTTTTAGATTTTCTTACTAAATACCATTTCTTTTCCTCATCGTCATCGGTGACCTCTACACTTTGTAACTCTACCTAGATTCGGTAATTCTGGCTCATGCCAACGCCTTTCCCAGTTCCTGGGTTCCTTTGCTTAAGGATCTTATTTTCTCACTGGAGATTTTTCATTTTTGACGCCATCTTTTTCATTCGCTCTTCCATACCCGTCACTTCACACTACACAGTCATGTCACAAACTACTCCATTCAAAATTCATAGTTCACAATTCATAATTATTAACAAGAGAGTACGTTTCACAGTACCATTTTAATTTACAAACATAATATCCGCTAGATAAAAAGATAGAGATTTATACCATTTATTGAAGGGCTGAGTTGCGTAACAATGCAACTAGCTAGAGGCGGCAATGATAAGTTCTGGCAGCTCGTTGCCTGCTAGTCCACGACAATTCAATTTTGGTTGCAGGTGGTGCTCTACTCTGTTTGCATAAACAGAAGGTGCACTTGGGCTGGGTGGAGCCCTATAGGTGTTGCAAGGTAATGGTGATGAGGCTACAGTGGAGGTTGTGTTAGATCCCCACGTAAAGTTGCCTCTAAAACTATGGCACATGTCCTAGCCATGTCCGGGACATGCCCCTTGATCATACCACGAGCATGCCTTGGCCCGTGTCTTGTCACACACGGGGCGCTCAGCATGCCCATGGACCGGCCACATGCATGTTTTAGCCCGTGCCTTGACACGCACGGGATGCCCAGCATGCAGGCCATGCACACGCACATGTGCATGCCACGCCTCGGACACAGTGAGGTTATTGGCCATGCGCACGCCCATGTGCATGCCCATGCACTGCGTGGCCCTGCCCACGCACGTAGGCCGCAAGGCCTAACGCATGCACATAGGCCGCGTGGCCCTGCGCCCCCACCTTGGCCACATGGCCATGCACACGTTCAGGCGCACAGCCATGCGCACGCCCATGCTTGCGCCCATGCACCTGCAGCCAGCCATGCACCCAGCCACATGGCCCTCCTGCCGCACGCCAGCGAGGTTAGTGGCATGCCCTCCAGGCATGCCATTCAGCTCACAGGCCCAGCCCGTGCCATGCAGAGCAGGCCAGTGGCATGCCCACCAGGCATGCCATCCAGCGCACGACTCTAGCCTGTACCATACAGAGCAAGCCAGTGGCATGCTCACCAGGCATGCCATCCAGCGCACGGCTCCAGCCCGTGCCATGCAAAGCAGGCCAATGGCATGCCATCCAGTGCATGGCTCCAGCCCATGCCTTGCAACAGGTTCACATGACTAGCCACTATCAGCAGGCCGAACATGGCACCATGCCATGCCCACCAACCGGCCCATGCATAGCACCATGCCGAGCCACTTAGCCATGGACCAGACCAAAGACCACCATGCACCATCTTAGTCGAACCATTGGCTCATGCATGCCACGACCATGTGGTCCATGCTATTATCTTTATTTATGTTATTTATTTTATTTATTTATTTATTTTATTTCTTTTATTGCAAATGGACCTTTTGGAGTTTTTCAAGTTGTAACCTTTATAAATAAGATCCTTAGTCATTTCTTTCACATTTTTTGACAAATTGACTAGAGTGAGGACATTGTTAAGAGATCATTTTTGGTGCTAGACACTTGGGATCTTTTGGTGCAATTCATTGAATCGCAAAGAGAAGATTACTCCATGCAATTCATTGAATTGGAATAATCCATTTATCTTGTTTATCAACTTGGTGCAATTTATTGAATCCAAGTTGATCATCTTTATTTTTGTTACTTTTATCAATATATGAGGTTTATTCAATCTTGGTGCACATTGTGAATCAATTGTTGAATTACTTTCATTGTTCATTCAAGTTCATCATTTGTTCTTGAGTGTTCATCTTGTGTTCTTGGTATTCATCATCTTTTCGGCTCATTCAATCCATTCCACCATCAAATTTGACCAATCCTAGTGTTTATACACTTTCCATAATTAATCCCATCTTCCACCTTTGCCCTAGCCAAACATCACTTTCCATATTGGCCTCCAATTGAATTTCGGCCAACTCCTTCCTTATTGGAGTGCCTTGGTCGACCAACCCACTTACCATACTAGGGTTTCTTATTTGAAAACCCTAGTTGACTCCCTCAAAGCACATGGTCAGCCATCACCTTATCCATGAGCATATCCCTTATTTTTAGGAAACTTTCCTTAAAATACTCACTAGCCTTTTCGGTCAAGCCTTGGCCACCCAACACTCTTGCCCTAATTCCAAAACACTAATCCTAAACCTAGCCGACCATCACACTATCCAAACCCTAAACTCAAAGTTCCAAGTGGCGCCAACCCTAGCTCCACTCTAGTGCCGTGCACCCTTCACTATTGTGATCCCAAACACTTAGCCATTTTTCCTCCTTCCATCCACTTCATACTAGCCTAAACGCTTAACCTCACCTTGTCCAAATTGTCACCATAACCACCATTGATCGTGAACCAAGCAAGAAAAGGACTAGAATTCGGTCAACCAAAAGAGATCATAGCTGAGGAGGACTTAGTGTTTAGGGACTTGACCGGGGTCCCTAACATTAATTGGTGCTTTCATTGAGAGGATTCTTGCTTGGTGTTTTAAGAAGTTCTCACTTCTCCAAGAGGTAAACGATGCGTTAACTTGAAATTTTGTGAATTGGTTGGGGGAGTCCCTCGTTGGATCCCATTTATTTTGTTGATTGAATTGTGAAAATACGGAGTTTCGGGGGTTGAGGTAGAGGACGGAGTAGTGTTCTTGAAGGGGTCGACTACCCTTGAAGGTAGAGGACCCGAGGTTGGATATTTACAAGAGGGGTTGTCCACCCACAAAGTAGACAACTCAAGGTTGGACTTTTGAGCCTTCAAACCGCCCAAAAGTAAGTGCAAGTTGCTGTCCAAGCTACACCAACCAGAATTTTCATATTGCAAGATTAGTTTGCAAGTGATCCAAGAGCAAGTTTGCAAGTGATCAAGACTAGTTTGCAAGCACCATGGCCGAGAGACATTGAAGCCGAAGGAAGTGAAACTACAAACCGAGAAATTATTGAGATGCTTGAAGGGCATACTTCCAAAGTCATGGACATTTTTAATGAGGTCAACACTACTATGGTCGAATTAAGGATGACTATGAATGCCACTATGCGAGACAATGAAGAGAGTAAGAGAGTCATGGACAACATGAGAAGGGAAACACATGAGAGCATTGAAAAATTAGAAAGAAGACTTGTTGAAGGCCAAGCTACACGGCAAGAGACTAATGGACAAAAGCATGATATTTTTGTTGATGGTGTTGAAACAAGTGTGACCAATTCTATTTATGATCCAATGCATGAGCCACCAAGAGTTGAATTGAGAAGAGGTGGAAGTGTTGAACATGATGAGGTTGCGGTTGAAAGATGGATTCATGGTGGAAGTTACCATAGGAGTCCAAGCATTAGAGAAAGACCTCAAGATGTGAGGTATGAGATGCCAAGGCTTGATGATGGCCATGAGGCCGAATATAACTATGAAGAGGAGAGGCCATTCGGCCATGAGAATCATGAAAGAAGACACAACCATTATGACTGTGAGAGAAGACCGAATGGAAGAAGACATGATGATGAGTTCTATGAGGAAAGGTGTTGGCTATGGACGGTGGCTGATGAGGCTACCGTGGAGGTTGGCTATGGACGGTGGCTGATGGTGCAAATAGGGCTACGAGTTTGTGGTTGCAAGAAGTGCGTCGATTTTGATTTCACAGTGGTGGCTGATGGCTGGTGAGTGGTGGTTGGGCTTGTCGTGCACTGTGGAGAGAGAGAGAGAGAGAGAGAGATGGGGTTTCAGTCTAGGCACGGAGGAGTTGGGTTGTCAGCTAGTAGGGGTTGGGTTACTCATGGTGGGGTGAATGGAAAGGTGGAGCTGAGTTGAGATCTAGGCAGTGCTGTGGCGTCGAGCGGCAAGCGGCGGATGGTGATAGAACAGAAAATCGAGTGAGATATGAGGTAGAGAGAGACAGGTTGATGGTGAGAGAGTGAGGGGTCAAGGAAGAAGGGGTGGTCGCGATGAAGCTCGACAGTGTGCTCGTGGGGATGCTCACTGTGGAAGCACGCGACGTTTACTGAGAGAGAGTGACCAGGGGTGTAATCGGTTCGATTTTGGACAAATTTTGGGACCAAACCGGTATATACCGGTTTTGCATTTTCAAGAATCAATAAAGCACCGGTTACCCTTCTAAACCAGTACTTCCAATTTTATCGGTTCTGATTCGGTTCCATCCAGTTTTTCGATTTTAGTATTAGTATTACTAATGTATTTATTAAAAGGAATATGTTGAGAATTTATTATTTATAGTAATTAGTATATATACTTTATATTTAAAACATATGACCGAACAAATGTTCATGTTTTAGATTTAAATATTATGTTATAAATTAGGCTTGGTTAAATAATACTAAAAATACCTATCTTAAAATAAGTTTTGATAAAAATATTTATAAGATTGTAAAATACTTGGCTAAATTTAAAAATCATCTGCTAAATTTAAACAAAATAAAGATTCAAGACTTAAAAATGTAAAGGCAACACTCATCACCAATCGAGAGGAAGATGAGCGGTTGGTCACACTACCTAGGACTATAAAAATAAATAGTTGAACCGAAGAACTAGCCCGAACCGATTCGATCGGTTCTTCTATTTTGAAAACCGATCAAAACCTGTCTGGTTCTGGTTTAAGGTTTTCCGACACAAGACCGAACCGATTTATATATATTTAATTTTATATTATATTTAATTTTATATAATATTTAATTTTATATGAAATAATGTTAACATAACATTTAAATATTAAACATGAACATTTGTTTGATCATATGTTTTAAATATAAAGTATATATATTAATTACATTTTATGGCCTAATAAATTCTGAACATATTTCTTTTGATAAATACATTAGTATATTAATTACATTTTATGGCCTAATACTAATACTATTAGTAATCCACTTTAAGTCATATATAAATTACTATATATATGACCATCACTACATTGGATAGCCACTCAGGATATGGACCTCCCTGATAAAACTAGCTATACTTTTTTGGCTATGGCCGCATACTTTTCCGCGCTGAAACTCCGACGTTTTTGCTTGTTCTTCCTTGTCGCGGGGTCCACACAAAGGTGATGCTCGATAATCGAGTTATCGATCTCAGGCTTTTCTTCGTGACTCCACGCAAAGACATCTTGATGTTCGATACAAAGTTGCTTCATGGCCTGCCACAACTCGAGAGCCATTTTGATCTCCACTCGTACGGTGCGCTCAGGCCTTTGCTGGTCCACAGAAACCAGCTCCAAGACCTCATTGGGCTTCGCCTGCTAACCTCGTCGTCCCATTTGGCCGAAGTGGGCGATGAGGGCGGTCTGACAACCTTTTGTGCTTTTTCAAGAGTCCTGACTTCCTTCCCCTCATGCCTCAGCTCCTGCACATAACATTCCCGGGCCAGCACTTATTCATGTCAAATCTCACCCACTCCTGCGTCGGTAGGGAACTTTATCTTGATATGGTGCGTGGATGTCATCACCTTCAGATTATTCAGGGTCGGGCAACCCAATATCGTGTTGTATGAGGATGGGGCCTTCACCACTAGAAAATCAGCCATCGTAGCTGAAGTTCTGGGGGCCTTCCCGGCCAAGATGAATAGGGTTATGACTCCTATTAGCTGAACGATGTCTTCTGTAAAACCTTTGAGCAGCATCGAGGCAAGGCACAATCTGTCCAGACTAATTCTCATCCTAATGAAGGCTTCCCAGAACAGGATGCCTGACAAGTTTATTGTCAACCAAGACTCTCCGCATCGTGAAGTTGGCGACCTGCACGATGACCATCAGGGCATCGTCATGGGGGTGGAGGATGCATTCTTCGTCCTTTTCGCTGACGTTATGGCGGCTCTTCCCGTGTGTCTCCTGGTGCCGGCAACGGCCCTCCTTGTCATGAATACTTCCTTGTATTGAGCCTTGCGGGCTTGGGCCTTTCGTGCCGATGAGGTGGGCCCCTTCCAGCATGTCACCTCGCGATCGTAGGTTCATGCTAGTAAGCAGTTGGTCTACAGAGGATAACGCGCCCATTCGCTTAGCCATTTCCACGTACTTATCCTTAAGTTATCAGAGCTCAAGGTGCATCCTGCATCTTTCTTCTTCGGCCATAATGATCTCTGGTGCAAGTCACGATTTGGTGTGCTCGTTGTGGCTGGGTTCTACTCCTCCTACCAGCTCTTCGTTGGTAACTCGTAACGCAGTGTTTTCTTGCTGGAGGCCTCCCACTTCCTCCATCAGCCTCTTTATCGTGTCTCCCCTTTTGGTGAATCTCGCTTCCATTGTTCTGAACTCACCTTCTTCTCTTCTTGAAGTCTGAGAATGTATCGTTGTCGGCATGCGAAGGACACACTTCTATAGGATAAATCCCACAGAAGGTGCTACTGTTGATGTCATATTTCACAGCCCGAGCAACTCCGCACATTAGGTTAATCTGTTCTTGCATAAAGAGGAAATGAAGTGAGCTTCCGATCAATGTATGTGTGTAGAGCTTTTTTCCTTCAAGTGGGAGATATTTATACCTGGTATGGGTGATCCCTTATCAGGCTGATCGTGGTGGTGTTGCTCCGTACCCAGGTCATGTCCTTTTCCAATTCTCTGTCATACGACAGGCAATCCATGCATGATCGTGGCGACTGCTGACAACCCTGGGTCCCTGTAGCGGAGTGCCCGCCTTCGTCCTTCATTAAATGTTGCGTGGCGTCGATCAGGTGCGTCCACCTTCTAGATTTGTCCAATCGTTCATGCTCAAGGACCTAAGTTGTCCCTGATCCTGTGCGTGCGAATTTTCAGCCAATAAATGTGTCAAGCCTCCTAGCTTAGTGCCATGCCCCGCGAGTGCTACCTTGTTGCTTCTTAGGCCGACCTCACCCTTCATACCCCGGCCCGGCCCATCCTATTCTCTCATATCGATTTCGTCTTATCGGGCTATCTTTAGGCCCACCCGTACCGTGTGGGTTGGGCTCATGTGGTTGGGCCCATCACTGGAACAAATCCCCTCATAAATTGGATATCATATCTCAATGGTCTCTAGTGTGAAAGCTTCATTATTTATCCGTGCCAATAGTATAAGACTACTCTAGTGTTGTTAATCCTTAGGGTTTGACTAAGTTATAAGAGCTTTAATTTTGGCGATATGTTCTCACCAGGTCTTAAGGTTCGAAACATTAATTAAGTACAAACAATTTTTAGGAGCCATCGAACTAGAGAAACTTTCTTTAAATTCTCTAAGGTGTGCTTGTGGGAAACCCGTTGTTAAGAGTTTGTACATTCTCGAGATTAGTCAGAACTTTGTTCTTAGACACCCATTGCCAATAAAAAGAATTATGTTAGATCTATAATTTTTTTTATTTGATCATCAATCGATGAACATAGGAAAAGAAACCATTATGATACTTAATTTCTAAACAGAAATGCTAAACCCACATAAGTTGGGTCTCGAAGCAATTTTTTTTTTTTTACTTAGTGATTAAGAAAGGTTTTTTTAATAGTATTGTAAATTTGTTATTTTTTAAATTTTTATGATGATTAAAAAAATACATGAAAAAAAAAAGAAAAGAAAAATAAAAAAAATGAAATGCACTTATGGGAGCACTTTTTTGGTGACTATAGTGCCACTCATTTTTGAACTCGTAGTCACCATTTAACATAATGTAAACTAGAGTAAAAAGTACCCTCTCATGCTAGAATAAGACTGGAAATTTGTAGAAAAATTAAATGCTCAATACGATTTCTCATGAAAGAAAATATGATATGAGGAGTTGGCTTAGTGTTACATCTCTACACGTATTGCCCAATTTGGTTTGTCAAATGAAACTATCTCATGTGTGTATGGATGAGATAGTTTTGTCTATTCAAATGATTAATTTCATAAATCAATTTCATCTCTAAGTTTTCAAACTCATCTTATTACTTTCTGACATAAATAGTAATAACAATCCCATAGTAAAAAAATTCCTTTGTGATTAAAATAAAATAATCAATAAGTCATTATTAGAATAACATATTTTCACAAATTTATAATTTTGTGAGTATTGAATAGAAGTGCATTTTGGGATTTTATTAGAAAATTCGAAATTAATAAATTATTTAAAACAAATCTACAACACAATTCATACACTTATTTATTTCAATAATCAAAATTATTATAATTTATAATTAGAATAAAAAACGACGAATTTCTCATATATAGAAAAATAAACTATTTTAAAAAAGAGAAATTATAAATTTTGGCCAACAACTTCCCAATATATTTTAGGATTTAAATTGTTTCTTAGAATAATAATATCTTTAAGAATAATATCTTTTAAAAAAGAGAAATTATTTTTTGAAATTATAGAGTAATTTTGGCCAATAACTTCCCAATATATTTTGGGATTTAAATTTATTTATGATAGATTTTTTAATTACTCATAAATATTATTTTTTATTAATATATTCATAACTATGACTCAATCATAAGTAGGACCCATCCCTTTATCAAAGAATGCTTCTACACCCACACATGGGGGATCCGATTGGGATCATGCCGTGTTTCATTTTATTTTATTTTAGTTTTACTTTTTTCATGCATTTTTTTAATCATTTTTAAATATTTTTTAAAAAAAATTCACAACATCAATAAAAAAAAATATTTACTTAATCATTAAGTTTTAAAAAAAAAAAAAAACCAGTCGGGATCCCAACGGGAAATACTCAATTGTGGTTTTAGTATTTTCCTTTATCAAATCCAAAAAGTCAAAACTATCTTATCTCATCTCACTATCCAAATATATACTTTTTTAAAAACTATATCTTCTCATCCTAACTAAAAAATTATCACTACTATTTAAAATATCTCATTTTATATGAACTATGTATCTAAACCGGACCTCAACCTATATTATGTGGCCTGGTATGTTAGATTCTAACAACTATGTAGTCTTATTTGATGGAAAAAAACATCCAGCTGTAGTAGCTTTTGAAGATGCAAAAGTCCATACCTTATAATCAATTCTTTGCACGTCAAGTTATGGTTTGGAAGATGCTAAATGTACCCGCAAAAAAATTATACATCCACGTGGGTTTTCACAATTTTCTTATTTTCTTATGTTTTATTTATTTATTTAATGAAAGTAGTGTATAGATGAGAAAGCAACATGGACATATAAGTTTTCTGTAAATTCTTTGCGAGTATAGTTAGCATTGCCCGGTTTGGTTTCAATGTAACTTTGGTAAATGTTAACTTTTTTTTTTTTTTCTTTTTTCACTTTGGTTGCATTTATGTTGAGTTTATGGTTGTATATTAATTACTCAACTTTTTTCCCTAATGAGATAAGTGATAATACAACTTTGTGGCATTTTGCTAATTGTGATTAGTTCTTTGCATGAGATATGATTGAGTTCGCACATTCATGGTTATTTTGGGCATAGGCTGAATTACAACATAGATAAAGAGGCAGGACATTGGCATTGGACTCATCAAATGAGTATCATATTCAAAATTTGTGTTTAAAATCACTGTATTGGATTCAACATACACTAAAATCTTTAACTTTGAGCTACAATACATTTAAGTTCATCTCTAAATTTAAAGACTAACTGTTTACATTTTATAACCATTATTTTATTTACTTAAATTATTGTTTCCCAATTTTTAGCCACAATATATTTAAGTTAGAAAACAATAATTTAAGTATCCAATTAAATTATTAATTAACATATAGTTAGTGTAATTGTAAAATATGAAAAAAAAAAATAAATTAAAAAAATATTACTAAAAATATTATTATATTATTATTTTGACCAATCCAATGGTTAATCCAATATGAGATTGTGGTTATAGAGGATTTGGTTTTATGAAAAACATGTACATTTCATCAAATTTTAAAGATAAATTTAATAAAACTAATGTCAATGCTCTAAGAATGCTCATATTGATGAAAAAGAGAATACATCCAATGGTCACTTTAAACTATATTTTGGGTATTTTAGTGAAAGTTTAAGGCATTGTTTGAGAACACAAGTATTCTCAGGTATATTAAGATATTTTCAAATATTACATTCCTAAACACCACTCAAACATAAAATAATTTTTAATTTTAAATATTCAACTTTTTCATTTAATTTACAACTTTTTCAAATTCTCAAATAAAATACAAAAAACAATACAACTATTTTCAATTTTTAAAATAAAAATAATATTAAAAATTTATATTCAAATAATTTTTTATTTTATAATATTTTTATTCCACGTTTTCTCTCTCATTTTTCAAAATCTAATAAAACATCTCAACCCAAATCATTTCACTATTATTCATATATATTCTCAATGTCCAAGTAAATCTAAAGAGTAAAGATTCTCAAATTACTTCACAAATATTTATAAATTATTTTATTATTATTTACAAATATCATGACATATTCTTAATGGCTCGACCAGTTTTAAGCTTCGAGCATAAATTTTTACAAAAAAAATCTATTAATTATTTTCATACACCACACATCATACTTTAAAAAGAATAAAACCAAAAAACTTCTTAAAAGAAATTTAAAAAAAAAAAAAGTGTAGTGTGTAGTTGAAACGATGAATAGCAAAACTCAAATTCTTAACTTAGGGCCTAGAAATAAAAGACCCAAGACGACGTCGTTTTAGTTTTACGCTCTAAAACCCTTTTTTTGCTACCCTCTCTCTCTCTCTCTCTCTCTCTCTC
>QEOT01007125.1:80199-94443 GCA_003123785.1 Pterocarya stenoptera | reverse complement strand
TATCCCAGAACCGTGCCTGTGTGGATTGCTTTAATAAGAGAGTAGTCTTTAAATCCACAGATGGGGAGGAGTTTAGTTTTCAGTCAGTACGAGAAACTTCCCCTCGTCGTGTAATCTCAGCTTTGCAGGCCACCCGACTTTTGAGACAAGGGTGCATGGGATTCCTGGCGAGTTTGATTTCACCACCAGAAGATGGACTCAAGATTGAGGACATAAAAGTAGTTAGAGATTTTACAGATGTATTTCCTGAAGACCTTCCAGGAGTACCACAGGATAGAGAAGTTGAGTTTGTGATTGATCTCACTCCAGGAACGGCGCCTATATCTAAGGCACCCTACCGCATGGCTCCAGTTGAGTTGAGAGAACTCAAGGATCAATTACAGGAGTTATTAGAGAAAGGTTTTATACGCCCCAGTGTTTCTCCATGGGGTGCACCTGTTCTTTTTGTGAAGAAGAAGGATGGGTCTATGCGGTTATGTATTGACTACAGGGAGTTAAATAAAGTAACTATCAAGAACAGATATCCTCTACCCTGGATAGACGACTTATTTGATCAACTTCAGGGAGCCCAAGTCTTTTCTAAGATAGATTTGCGATCCGGATACCACCAGTTGAAAGTTAAGGAGACAGATGTGCAGAAGACGGCTTTTCGAAAACGATATGGACATTATGAATTTCTTGTTATGCCGTTTGGTCTAACTAATGCCCCCGCAGCTTTCATGGATCTTATGAATAGGGTATTCAAGAATTATTTGGACCAGTTTGTGATAGTNAGAGTATTGCAGAGCATGAAGAACATTTGAGGATTGCCCTTCAGACACTAAGAGAAAAGAAGTTGTATGCAAAGTTTAAGAAATGCGAGTTTTGATTGCACGAGATTTCCTTTTTGGGACACGTGGTATCAACAAAAGGAATTTCAGTGGACCCAGCCAAGGTTGAGGCAGTGGTAAAGTGGGCCAAGCCTAGTAATGTCAGTGAGGTACGAAGTTTCTTAGGCCTCGCTAGTTACTATAGAAGATTTATTGAGGGCTTTTCGAGTATTGCAGCTCCGATGACAAAGTTGACAAGAAAGGAGGAGAAGTACATATGGACAGATGAGTGTGAAGACAGTTTCCAAGAATTGAAGAAAAGATTAGTGACAGCACCAGTTCTTGCAGTTCCTTCGGGAGATGGAGGATTTGTTATATACAGTGACGCTTCACTAAAGGGGTTAGGTTGTGTTTTAATGCAGAATGGGAAGGTTATTTCATACGCCTCCCGACAACTCAAGAGTTATGAGCAGAATTACCTGACCCATGATCTGGAGCTTGCAGCAGTGGTCTTTGCCTTGAAGATATGGAGACATTATCTCTATGGTGAAAAGTGTGAGATTTATACCGATCATAAGAGTCTGAAATATTTCTTCACACAGAAAGAGCTGAATATGAGACAACGAAGATGGTTGGAACTTCTGAAGGACTATGACTGCAATATTAACTACCATCCTGGTAAGGCAAACGTTGTGGCAGATGCAGTTAGTCGAAAGTCATCCTCTAGCACTTTGGCTACGATGTTTACTCCTCAGAAGCATTTACTACTAGACATGAAGCGAGCTGGCATTGAGGTAATCCGGGACACTCAAGCTAAGATGAATAGTTTGACATTAGGTTCAACATTGATAGATCAAATTACAGTCGCTCAAGCTAGTGATATGGAATTGATGAAGATTAAAGAGGAAATAACTGAAGGTAAGAGACCTGATTTTTCAGTGTCAGATGATGGCACTTTGAGATTTAGAGGAAGATTGTGTGTACCCAAGGATAGAGGAATCAAAGATTTGATCTTGAGAGAAGCTCATCGTTCACTCTACACAGTTCATCCGGGGAGCACCAAGATGTATCGGGATCTGAAACAACACTATTGGTGGAGTGGGATGAAGCGAGAGATAGTGGCATATGTAGCACAGTGTCTGACATGTCAACAAGTCAAGGCAGAACATCAGAGACCCTCAGGTACACTACAGCCACTTCCTATACCAGTGTGGACTTGGGATGAGATCGGAATGGATTTTGTTTCAGCGTTTCCGAAAGCAATAGGAGGTCAAGATGCAGCATGGGTGATTGTCGATCGACTATCAAAATCAGCCCATTTTATTCCCATTCAGATGACGTACTCTGTGGATAGACTGGCAGAATTGTACGTTAGAGAGATTGTCAGATTACATGGGATACCATCTAAGANCAGATTGTCAAATTACATGGGATACCATCTAAGATCATCTCAGACAGAGATACCCGTTTCACTTCAGTTTTCTGGAGGAAGGTACAGAAGGAGTTGGGAACTCAGTTGACCTACAGCACGGCATTCCATCCTCAGACAGATGGTCAATCAGAAAGAATGATTCAGATCCTAGAAGATATGCTTAGAGCGTGCGTGATGGAATTTAAGGGTAGTTGGAAGTATCTACCCCTGATTGAGTTTGCTTATAATAACAGTTATCAGGAAAGTATTCAGGCAGCACCGTATGAAGTTCTCTATGGGCGTAAGTGTAGATCACCACTCTATTGGGATGAAGTAGGAGAGAGGAGGATTTTGGGACAAGAGATTATACAAGACATGTGTGAGAAGATATCAATTATCAGAAAGAAGCTCGCCATAGCTTAGGAGCGACAGAAGAAATATGCGAACCAGAGACGACGAGAATTAGAGTTTGATATAGAAGATAAAGTATTCTTGAAAGTTGCACCGATGAAAGGGATAATGCGTTTTGGTAAAAAGGGGAAGCTGAGCCCGAGATTCATAGGCCCCTTTGAGATCTTAGAAAGAATAGGTGCCGCAGCCTACAGACTAGCACTTCCACCTCACTTATCAGCAGTGCATAACGTGTTTCATGTTTCTATGCTACGGAAGTACGCCCTAGATCCTACTCATGTTTTGGAGTATGAGCCACTTCAGATTCGAGACGACCTTAGCTATGAAGAAGTTTCGGTGAGAATTTTAGCACAGGAAGCCCAAGTGCTACGACGCAGAACCATTCCAATGGTTAAAGTACTTTGGAGTCACCACAACGAGAGAGAAGCCACTTGGGAACACGAAGAAGACATGAGAGAGAAATACCCCGACTTATTTAAATCAAGGTACGTTCCATCTCGAGGACGAGATTTTCTTTTAGGGGGGGAGATTTGTAACATACCAGTTTCGATTTTAGGATATATAAGTAAATTATTTTCCTATTAAGCTTTATTTAGATTTAAATTATTATGACTATAGTTTTATTAGAATTAATAGTTACTTTATATTTATATATTTTCTATTATAGTTGTTATTTAAATTTGATAGAGTTTCATTTCAATGAGGTTTCTTACGTGTATCAGATTTCAAATTCTAGATTTTATTTGAAATTTAAAGTTTTCTTTCTTCCCTCTAGTCAGTCGAACCCACCTCAGGATTAGCCTCTGTTTTCTTCCCAGTGTTTTTCGCTAACAACTCTAGTGGAAAAATTCAACTCGGTCGCCGAGTATAGTTCTACGCACGTACGTCTCTTAGCTTCTAATGAAAGACCAAGTCTCTCATTAAAACCCTACTTTAAATCCCCTTTTCCTCTTCACAGTTTTCTATCCATCGGCAAACCCACACAAACCAGAGTTGAACATTAAACAGAGAAAAACCCACTTACCCGAGAGAAACCTTTTGAGGCGCCGAGACCCTCTCGGACCACCACAGAAGCCGCCGACCTGCAGCCCCCGTCGAGCCACTCCTTTTTCTGGTAAGGCCTCGGCAACCACCAGTCTCTTCTCTCTCTCTTTTGTTTCGGTTTACAACAGTTTCTCTCTCTAACTCTCTCTTTCTCTCTCACTCGGCGTCACACCACCTCAGAGAAACCCCCAGTCGCGTCTCCGGTCACTCCCAGCCGCTAGTGCCGCCATCGCCTCAGCCCTCCCTCTCGGTGAGCCTCTCTCTCTCTCTCACACACGGCATTCTATCCGTGTATTGTAGATCACCCGAGCCTTTGAGCTCACAATCGGGCCTTGGGCCATATGAGTGATGGGCTTAGCTGTTAGTTGTGTTTTTAAAGTGTGTTTCGGGCCTTGTTTTAAATCTGATGGGCTTGTTGTTTAGCTTGGGTTTTAAAAGTGTTTCAGGTCTTGATTTAAATCTGTTGGGCATTTTCCTTTGTGGGCTAAGTTGAGGTTAATTAGACTTATACTATAATAAGATTTGTAATTTAAATTGGACTGATTTTATTATGTTTCAATAAATTTTTTTAGTGATATTATTAGACTTAATATTTCAAAGAGGAGTCATATTTTATTTAAATATATATATTAGTCTAATGTTTATTTTATAAGAAAATGTTTAAAGAATTTAAATTAGATTTTAAAGTAGATTATTGAGCCTAATATTTTAGTAAGATTTCTTTTATCTATTTAATAGAATTTTAATAAAAATTAGTATAGATACTTTAAATAAGAAAATTAAGAAATATGTTAAGAGTATCTTAAATAATATTAATATTTATTAGATTTCTATAAGATTGAATAATTATGTTAAGAAAGGAAAACTATTTTAAGAAATTAAGTTTATGACTTATTTAGAATAGCTCAAGTGTTTTACTAAATTATAAAATGTTATTAGTATTTTAAATAATTTAAAATATCAAGATTTATTGATTTTAGTGTTAAACAAAATAGTTGTAGATTATCTTTAGATTTCCAAATTTAGTTAAATAAGATATAGTATTTAATTATTTCCAACAATTTAGTGATAGTTATTTATTTGTATATAGGTCGCAAGTTACAAAGTTTTATTCAAGAAGAAACGCAGCGAGGTAAGTAATTTGTTCACAAATTAGGATCATCACAGATCAGCTTATATATAAATATTATTCAAGCCAGTTCATTGATAGCCAATTTTTATGTATCACTCATGTCATGTGCAAGCATGTCATCTAGCATAGCACACGATCATGTCATTCCGCATCATGTTTAGATTCAGAAATTATAATTATGTATATATTATGTCATGCATCTCATGGTCATAAGACACGTAAGCTATCTTAAGTTCAAGTGTAAGATAAGTTCAGATCAGTTAATATATGGCCATTCAGATGCATGGTACCAATGCAGTTCAGTTCAGGGTGGTGTGCAAGCCACGAACTCAGTCGTGGTCCACCATAGTATGTTAGAATACTATCAGCAGTTCCCCTTGCTGCAGCGGGATGTGGGACTGGTGCACAACCTTGCACACAGGGTTAAGTGTGTTGGCCAGTCAGATAAACCAGTCAGATAAATCAGTCAGTTAGCTCAGCATAATCAGTCATATATTGCATGAGCATTAGCATGATCAGTCATGAATTTATTTATTTTAAGTTCTCAGCATGAAAGTTCTTATGAAAATCTTATGTTTATTACGTTTACGTTGTAATGGATTTCTTACTGACTCATCGACTCATTTTAGTTTATTTTCATGTTTTTAACCACCCAGGTGAAGATGATGATTACGAGCAGGCAGGCCAGGAGTAGAAGGAGCGTTTATTTATTTATTTTTAGTTCAGACTTTCTAAAATAAGACATGTCTTTTATGACATGAAGTTATTCAGTTTATTCATTTAATGTTTTTGGAAGACAATTTTATGAGACCTTTTATTTCATAATAAATTTCAGTATCTTTGTTTTAATCATAAAAATTAGAGAATCTTTTGCCGGGATTATTTTCATGAAAAATTAAGTGACACACCTAGCCTACGGGAAGGGGGTGTTACAATTTGGTATCAGAGTGGCGCAGCGGAAGCGTGGTGGGCCCATAACCCACAGGTCACAGGAATTATTTTCATGAAAAATTACGTGACACACCTAGTCTACGGGAAGGGAGTGTTACAATTTGGTATCAGAGACAGGTTGATTCTGTAGACTTTTCAAAAAAAAAAAAACTTTTTCTAAATCTTTTTGGTTAAAGTTACCTAGAATGCTCCTAGCCTGCTCGCGAGTAATCAAGGTTTGTTTAGGGTTGAATATTTTATAGTTTTTACTAGTTAGAACTATCAGCGTAGTTTGTTTCATTATTATTGTTTTTACGTTCTTATCAAATACTAGATAATTGTTGTTATGACATCTTAACGTAGATCATGGCCCCTGGCACTAGAAATCACCCAAACCGTGAGGGATCTTCTGAATCTAATCAGAATGATAACCCGGACCATCTGGTTGCAGCTGCTACCCAATTCTTTCAATCAATGGTTAGCAGCCAATTTATGGCGCCTAGAGCTCCACAGGCCGGTTGTCCCTTGGAGCAATTTTCCCGCCAGCATCCTCCTACTTTCGATGGCAGATTGAATGCTCTAGATGCTGAAAGCTGGATTGATCGTATGGAGCAGATTTTTGAAGTGCTCTACTGCACGGATGATTAGAAGGTGAAATATGCCACTTACCATTTGATTGACATGGCGAACAAGTGGTGGAAGTCGACTCGGGCTTTGGTACAGCTGGAATTAGGGGAAGCAGTTCCCATTTCTTGGGAGCATTTCAAGAAAATATTTCTGGATCACTTTTTCCCACAAACTCTTTAGGAGTCGAGAGCTCGCCAATTTATGGATCTTACTCAAGGATCAATGATGGTAGCACAGTATGCTACGACATTCATGGAGCTTTCTCGGTTCGCTAGTTACTTAATCCTGGATGAGGAAAAGAAGGCTGAAAAATTTGAGCGTGGACTGGATCGTAGGATTCGAGAGCGTGTCTGTACTCTCAGGATTCGGAATTTCACAGAGCTAGTCACCCGAGCTACCATTGCTGAAGAAGACCTCCAAGAGAACATGGAGTACAATAACCAAAGGAAGCGCCAGCAACAGCAACAACTCCCAGCGGTGTCGCATAGGGACAAGAGGCCTCACATCATGAATCGTCAAGGGCAACCACCAGCAGGACAAACTTACCCCACGTGTGCAACATGTGGGAAACGACACTTGGGAAAGTGTATGTATGGCCAGAGCGTGTGTTTCAAGTGTGGGAAGCCAAATCATCTAGCTCGGGACTGCCCAATTAAGAAACCTGGGGAACCAGGTAGGAGCGGAGGACAGAAGACGCAGGCTACAGTGAGGGTTTATACCCTTACCCCTATTGATGCTGAAGCATCAAACGACGTAGTCACAGAAAAATTACGTGACACACCTAGCCTACGGGAATGGGGTGTTACAATTTGGTATCAGAGTGGCGCAGCGGAAGCATGGTGGGCCCATAACCCACAGGTCACAAGAATTATTTTCATGAAAAATTACGTGACACACCTAGCCTACGGGAAGGGGGTGTTACACTATCTGAAAGGGATTTTGGATTGGTCTCCCTAATGAACTTGGTAGTCGATACTAGGAGGTTATTTTTGAGACACTCCATTTTGTCATCTTTGTCATGTTCAGGGGCACTCTAATTCAACTTGTAGGAGAAACATCTAAGGTAGGAGACGAGGGAGTTCAAGGGAAATTGAAGAGGTCTAAACAAGTTTGGATTCAAGTGGAGAGACATGATTTGGATCAGCAAGAGAATCGAAACAAGACAAGGGAAGAAATTTTGAATAAAAATAAGCTGAGGCAGAATTTTAGGGTGACTAGTAATCAAACCATTTATGCGTCCAGTGATGGTATCTTAAGGGATGTAGGGGATTTTCATGACCCACGACCTGGTGTGCATTCTGAACTTATAGTTGAGAAGTCAATGGAGGAGTCTAGGGGGGCTGAAACCCCTCGTGAAGCTTTTTTTAATTTAGCTAAAAATATGCATTCTCCACGAAGTTCCTTAAAAATGGTGGATGAAATTTTGGAATAGGAGTTGGGGCATGTCGCGCAACATGTTATTGATGAGGTAGAGGAGGACCATATTGAGGAATTGACTATGGTTGTCTGGCAAAGTGGTACTGCTGTGTCGGATTCTGAATGCATTCTTGAGGCTAAAAACACTGCTAAAAAAGACTATGACTCTGACCCGGAGATGGGGGTAACAATACAAAAAATATTGGAGGCTGAGAAGGTGAAATCTTGGGTGATTCGCGGGGTCACTACCCGCTCTAAAAAAAAGTGTTAATTTATGTTTAACATCCTTACGTGGAATATTAGGGGTATGGATACTTCTCGCAATCGT
Organism: Pterocarya stenoptera; assembly: GCA_003123785.1. Classification (NCBI taxonomy): domain Eukaryota; kingdom Viridiplantae; phylum Streptophyta; class Magnoliopsida; order Fagales; family Juglandaceae; genus Pterocarya; species Pterocarya stenoptera. Next base: position 86,335 of record QEOT01007125.1, on the reverse strand, counting down.
TTATCCAATATCATGAAGTAGTTTAAACCATGTAATGTAGCGCTTATGGAACCTTTTTTGGAAGTCAAGAATATGCAGTTTTGGGCACGTTTCTTGAAGCTTTTTAACTATACCTCGAATGCAAATGCGGGTGGTAAAATTTGGCTTTTTTGGGATGATGGCATTCAGTTCTGCTCTGGTTTGGTGACTTATCAAATTTTATCTAGTTGGTTCTCGTGTGTTGACAACCGTATTTTGGCTACTTTGTTTATGCCAGTTGTTTTAAGAGGGTGCGGTTGGACTTATAGAAGGATATTAGCACCTTAGATAGTGACAAACTACCGTGGTTTGTGGCGGGGGATTTTAATATTATTCGAGAGGATGGAGAGAAGGTGGGAGGTGCTTATCGGGCTGCCAGGGCTAAATAGGATTTTAATTCCTTTATTCATGATTGTGGCTTATTAGAGATTCCTTTTACAGGATCTAAGTTTTTTTGGTGTAATGGTCAATCGGGGTGTTGTTGAATTTGGGCTAGACAGGATCAGATTCTGGTTAATTCAGCAATCATTTGAAGTTTTCAAAATGCAAATTTGAAGTATCTTCCTCTGATCATAGCCCAATGTGTTTTGAGTTGATGCAGGAAAGGAGATTCTTGGGTCCAATCCAGTTCCGTTTTCAAAGAATGTGGGCTTTGCACGACGATTTTCTCCCGCTGGTAAGTAAAGTATGGGATTCAAATTGTAATGCTTTGAATAGGATGGCCCAAAATCTATCTAAGCTAAAATCTGCCCTCAAATTATGGAATGTTTCAACTTTTGTGTAGGTGGAGAAGGAGCTTCAAATGGTGGCAGATCAACTGATTGGTTTGGAGATGGAGGTTGCTAATAATTTTTTTGAGGATGCTGAATCTCAGCTGAGTTTATTAAAAGCGAAGCATCAACAATGGGTGGATAGAGAGGAGATTTTGTGGAAGCAGGAATCGCGTATTAAATGGTTGAAAAACAATCTCATCACTAACTTCTTTAAATTTACAGGATGGTTCCTCTTTTCAGTCTCCGGGGGGATTCATGATGGCGCTATTAATTTCTATCAAAAGTTGTTGTCTTCTGAACCAGTGGTTAGAGATAAGACTGTTTTTTCTCTTATCCCTAACTTCATGTCGGAGGAGGAAAATGCGGCTCTTATTCAGCCACCTTCTTTGAACGAGTTAAAGAGGCGCTAGATTCCATTCCGAATGATAGTTGTCCTGGACCTGATGGCTTTTCGGTAGCTTTTTTCAAAGCTGCTTGGAATATTATTCAGTTGGATGTGTGGAAGGCAGCGATGGAGTTCTTTGGTGGTTATTATTTGCCCACTTTTTATGGTGTTACCAATTTAGTTCTAATTCCTAAAGTGGAGAATCCAGACAGTTTCACTAAATTCCGGCCTATTAGTTTGTGTTGTATGGTGTATAAGATTTTCTCTAAGATTATGGTGAATCAGATGTCTCCTATCTTGAGTAAGTTGATTTCTCCTACACAGTCAGCTTTCTTAAGTAATCGTAGTATCTTCTCTAGGAGCTTAAGGATCAGCTACAAGAATTATTGGAGAAGGGCTTTATTGCCCTAGTGTATCACCATGGGGAGCACCAGTCCTCTTTGTGGAGAATAAAGACAGATCGTTGTGCCTTTGCATCGATTGTAGAGAGCTTAATGGGGTGACTGTTAAGAATTGGTATATGTTACCTCGAATCGATGGTCTATCAGACCAACTTCAAAGAGCATAGGTATTTTCGATGATCAATCTTCGTTCAGGACACTGCCAGTTGAAGATTTAGGCAAAAGATGCTTCTAAGACTGCTTTCAGGACAAGGAGCTTGGAGGAGCATACCAAGCACCTGGAAGTGGTCCTACAAATTCTAAGGGAGAAGAACTTGTATGCCAAACTGACTAAGTGTGAGTTTGGCTATAAAAGATTTATTTCCTTCATCACATAAGTCTGCAGATGGGATCTCTATGGATCCTTCGAGGGTCAAGGCAATTGCAGAATAGCCTAGACCTAAGATGGTCCAAGAGATCAAGAGCTTTTGGGTCATGTGGGATATTACTGGAGATCTGTGAAAGGACTTTCCACATTGTAGTCCCCATGACAAAGCTCACCAGGCAAGGAGAGAAATTTATATGGATTGAGGAGTGTGAGAAAAGCTTCCAGGAGTTGAAAGAGAAGCTTTTGATGGCATTCTGATTATACCTTCGGGTACAGTGGTTTCGTGATACGCAGCGACGTGTCACACCAAGGGTTGGGATGTGTCCTGATGCACCACGGGAGAGTTGTAGCGTATGCCTCACACCAACTTAAGGATTATGAGCAAAACTACTCAACCCACGACCTAGAGCTAACAACGGTTGTTTTCACCTTAAAGGTTTGGCAACATTACTTGTACGGGGAGCACTGTGAGATCTACATGGATCACAAGAGTCTCAAACATTTCTTCGCTCAGAAGAAATTAAATGTGAGACAATGCTGGTGGTTGGAGCTGATAAAGGATTATGACTGTACCATCAACTACCATCCTGACAAGGCTAATATTGTAACAGATGCCCTCAGCAGGAAGTTTTCTTTTGGTACCCTTCAAGCATGTACACCCCTCAGAGATTTATTCTTCTGGATATGGAGAAGCTTGGAATGGAGAGAGTGAGGGATGTACAGGCAAGGTTGAGTACCTTGGTTCTTAGTCTGATAGTATTGGACCAGATTGTTTTTATTTTTTAGGATGGGTCCTAGCGATTCAGGGAGAGACTTGTGTACCAGTAGAGAAAGAATCACGAGATCTACTTCTAAGGGAAACACACAGGTCTTTACACTTAGTGCCTCGAGTAGCACCAAGATGTATCGAGACCTGAGACAACACTATTGGTGGAGCTGAATGAAGACAGATGCATCTAAATTCATGGTTCAGTGTTTGACGTGCCTGATGGTTAAGGTCGAGCATCAAAGGCCTTCATGAACACTGCAACCAGTGCCGATCCCAATTTGGCCATGGAACAAGATTAGCATGGACTTCGTGACACCCGGGTGGACAAGACCCAGCATGAGTGATCATCGATAGGTTGTCCAAGAAAACTCACTTCATCCTTATTCAGATGACCTATTCGATGAGCAAATCGGTAGAACTGTATGTCCGGGAGATTGTCAGACTACATGGGATTCCATCCAAGATCGTGTCGGGTCGGAATTCGTGGTTCACGTCAGCATTTTGGAGGAGTGTGCAAAAGAATCTAGGGATAAAGTATTTCTAAAGGTGGCTCCCATGAAAGGGGCAACGAGGTTTAGAAAGAAAGGCAAGCCAACTCCCAGATCTATTGGTCTGTTTTAGATCCTGGGAAGAGTTGAAGCAGTGGCTTACAGACTTGCACTCCCTCCACAATTCTCAACCATGCACGATGTACTTCACATCTTAATGCTTTAAGAGTGTGTGCCCAATCTTTCCCTCGTGATCGAGTACGCGCTTGTCAAGTACGTGGGGATTTCTCCTACAAGTGCTCTATAGTAGAATGATTCCAATGGTCAAACTGCTGTGGAACCACCACACCGAACAGGAGGCGACGTGTGAGCATGAGGACTGGACGAGGGAAAAGCACCCCACCTTTTTCTTTGAAGTACGTCAATCTCGAGGACGAGATTGTTTTTAAAGGGGGTAGAGTTGTAATAACCGAATCCTACTATGTTGGTTCTTACATCAGTTTTATTAATTTCTTAAGTCAAATATTTTTTAGATAAAAATTTTTATGATTTTAATATTTTATTATTTTATTTTAAGATATGTGTGCTTTTATTTTTATGAGGGCCATTAAAATAACTTAAGAGTATATTTGTAGATCTTCAAAATATATTTTCTAAAGCCCTTACCTTTTTATTTAATTGAGGAGTGGCCCAAATATTTTCCACCATAGGATAAGCATATTTTTCCATGGGCTAATCCACACCATCCATTCCTTTAGCTTCCAAGAGAAGCTTTGACTTTTTCTCTCATTGGCAACCGAATTCCTCCACTAGCCATTCGGACATCTCCTTCCATTCTTCTGCTACACGCCAACCTCAACTTCCAAGATAAGCCAAAGAGATTTCCTCCTAGCCCCATATGCAGCCCTTCATCCACACGGAGACCCTCTCGGTTTCTCCTTCTTGTTCTTCCAGCCGATTCATCATTTCTCTTCTAAGCTTAAGATTCGGTTGAAGCCTCTTCAAGGAGGACAATTTTTGTAGCCTTAGATCCTCAAATCTCTTCTCCTCTTCTTTGGTATTGCTTGTTCTCGTACCTTGAAGGAAAAGCCAAATCAGGTAATACTCTATTTTCCAAACTCCTTGTGATTATGGGACTGCCGAGTGAGTTATGCCATGTATTGGGAGTTTCGAATTTCCTGTGCTGGCCAACTGCTGTGTAGTGATTTTCAGAGTTTATTTACTCATTTGTTCCTCCTAATTTATGCTCTAGCTAGTTGATAATCAAATGGAAGGAACCAAGCTCTGTTTTTCTGGGTTTTAGCTGTATGTATGCTCTGTTTTGGTGTGTGTTCTAGCCGTGGGTATGCTCTGTTGGTTCTAGCCGAGTGTGTGTTTTCTTGGTTCCAGCCGTGTTTATATCTTGTTGATTTCAGCCATGTGTTATATCATGTTGGTTCCAGCCGAATGTGATCTTATGCTACCTTGTTGAGTTTCTTCTTATGGCTTATTAAGCCTAAGCCATGTTCTAATTATGTTAAAACCTCATCTTTAAGTGTTATGTTTTGCCTTAGTTCCAGCCGTGTGTTTTACAAAGCACCTTGTGGTAGTGTTTCCATATATTTTATCAAGTCAAGCCATGATTTAATTTTTGTTAAAGCCATGTCTTTATGTGTTACATTGATGGAGATAAAGTTACAATTTTAAAAATGTCTTTCCTTTGAATTTATGGCCTAAGTAAGCCACTAAGAGTTTTAATCCAAACTAGTAAGCTTACCTTGGAAACCTTGAGTTTGCCAAGTACTATACATATGTTTATGATCTGTTTTAGAAAATAGGAGATGTTTTCCTAAGCTTTTTACAACCCACGTGTGATTTAATTGTAGTTGAAGTTGGATTTGGTAAAGGATGTTTTAAGAGCGTGAAAGTGCAAAGGCTATTGGCGGTCCAAGGGTTCCAAAAATTTTCTGCTATGCTTTTGTGGGAACTTAAATCAGCCCAATCCATCCCTTTGTTCAAAGCTTTGCTTAGCTCAATTAAAGATGAATTTTAGCATGAAAAACCCTTGAATAGAAGTGACAAAAATTAAACCTTTTGCAAACATTGGCCCTTTGTTGGAATTTACCTTCCAAATGACGTTGCAAAACTATCAATGCCTTTCTTGGTGGAAATTTCCAGACTTGAAGCAAACGTCTTGTTCTTTCCATTTTAAATTATTCCCACCATTTATCGATTTTAATCTATGATTTTCTATCAATCCTTCATGTAGAGAACATTGGCCTTTAGAAGAGATAGCAAGCATGTTATTTATTTTCATAAATTTCTTTAAAAATGTTTGGAATGAAGATTTTAATGTTTTGGCTTAATGCCATGCTTGGTGGGTAGACAAATGGGTTAAGAAAACGTTTACTTTAAGTTGAAATTTAAGTGAGCATATCGATTAGTAATGTGGCGCCCCCAACTTCCATGTACGGACACACACGGAAATCGAGACACTCGGGATGATGACAACACAGTCACGCACCCCATCGACATGTGCTGAGTGTGTGCAATGCAACACGTGTACAATAAAATACGCAGCGGAACGGTTAAGTCAAATAACTAAGTACCAGAGTTTAATACAATATCAGAGTACTGAAAATCCACATGTCAACATAATACAAATTTTGTTTACAAAACAACATCAAATCAAATAAAATACAATAAACAAAAACAGAAATAATCTTCAACACAAATATAGCCCATGTCCCTACTCCTCAGGAGGAGCCGTATCCTCGGGCTCAGCCTCATCAAAACCTGCATCAAAATCTACAGTCCCACAAAATGGAACCGCAGGTAAGTAAAACCCAAAAAGCTCAAAGACCATAAATATATTTAAACAACCAACGCTATGCATGCACATGATGACCCAAGCGTAAAACCCGAGAAAACACCATTTCTCGAAAAACACAATTTT
>QEOT01007125.1:65305-79106 GCA_003123785.1 Pterocarya stenoptera | reverse complement strand
GCTTTAAATAAAACAACAATAATTTTAAAACCCATAAACGAACCAATTTAAATCAAAGATCAATTTAAATCTGAAATAATAATTAATAAGAAGAAAGCCCAATAAAATATTTTCACAACTTAAAATATTATAAAATAATATTTTAAAACTCCCAAAATACTAAAACTAGAGAATCAATCATTAAATTAATTAAAATAATCCTTCATTAAAATACACTAAAATACGGGGTGTTACAAGTAAGGCTCAAAGTAAGGTGGATGTTAATATATCTACCTCATTTTATTAAATAGGACTAGGAGTCTACTTTCAAGTTCAAATGGACTCGCTAGTAAGACTCGCAGGTAAGTAGCTATGACCATGCTTCTTACACCATGCTCTCTTTATGAAAGAATATCTCTCTCATTGCAAATGTTTCTCTAATGAAGAGAATAAATGAATATAGTACGTACAGCCCTTTCTAATAGCCCCTATTAAGAACCTTATCGATTATAATTGTGTGCATATGTATAAAGTAATGCATGCATGTAGATTCTAAGTCATGAGATTTTCATGTGTGCTCTCTCAAGAAACTTATGATTTTTCCTATATGTAGTATAGCATGAAAATGTATCTTGTTCATGAAAATGCATATGCATTGAACTAAGAAAGATGAAAAGGTTTAAATGCAAAGGAAAGGAAAGGAAATGAACGTCTCATGTTTTATGCTTCAAGGGATGCTTTAAATGTGTTTTAAAATGCCCCTATGAACTGATACTTTAAATTTCCCTGAGAACTGACGTTTTTAAAATGTCCTTGAGAATTGACGTTTGAAAGGATGTCTTGAAAGATGATATTTCAGCTCTTGCTTTCAAAGAATGTTTAAGCTCGTGCTTTTAAATAATGTTTATGCTCGTGCTTTTAAAGGATTTTAAGCTCATGCTTTTGATTGAGGTTTAAGCCTATTCTTTTAAATGATGTTTAATTTTATGCCTTCAAATGATGTTTAAGCCTAGGCTTTTAATTGATGTTTAAGCCTATGATTTTAATTGATGTTTCAGCCTATGCTTTTAATTGATGTTTAAACCTATGCTTTTAAATAGTATTTAAGCCATGCTTTTAATGGTATTTATGTTCATGCCTTTTTAATGGTATTCAAGCTCATGCCTTTAAATGATATTTAAGCTCATGCCTTAAGGTGATGTGAAAGCTTTAAATGACGTTTAAACTCATGCTTCTAGAAAATGTTTAAGCTCATACTTTTAAATAATGTTAAACACATGTTTTGAAGTGACATTCATTTCGTATGAATGAACTGTTAAATAAAAAGGACCGAAATGAATGAAAGTATGAAAGGAATGAAAGGAAACGAAAGTTTCAATGAATGAAAATATGTAACGGCCACATTAAAGGAAAGGGGTACCCAATGAATGAATGGGCAGATTGCAATGTCGGGTAGGAGTATCTGGTAGTGCACCCAGTGCTGCACCTTGACGGAATGGGATTCCAACCTGTGGCCACAGGCGAATCCATTGGCCATAAGGCCACTAACCCTAGCACGCGGGGCGTAATAGTGTGCAATGGCCTATGAAAGTGAAAAGATGTAATGCATGAAAAGTATGTTATGCATGAAAAAAAAATGTAAGCATGAAAAGAATGTTTATGCATGAAAGATGAAAAGCATGAAGGAATGTTTATGCATGAAAGCCTAATTATTTCTAAGAATGTTTATGCATGGAATGAAATGCAAATGTTTATGTATGCATGTTTTCAGAAGAAAAAGAATAGATGCCTAGTATGTTCACTGCATGGTGTACTACTTACTGAGTATTAGATTCATTTTTGTTTTAAATGTTTTAAACGTCCAGGAGATGAGGAAAGGGCTGAGGAGCAAGGCATTACTGCAGAGAGAGAGGCAGACGCTTAATGTCTTCCCTGTCGGTGAGGAAAAAGAAAGGAAGGAAAAAGAAAAAGAAAAATATGCTAAGAATAGGTACGTACGTGGCGATGCTGCCCTTCGCGGGGCGGGGTCGTTACAAATATCCCTCATTTGTTAAACTTGGTAGGGGAAGACCTTTGTAATGAAATTCTTCAAGCTAATATTCGGCTAAAACAGGGCCCAAACATATTCGTTTGGGCTCCTTCGTCTGATGGACAGTTTTCTACTAAAGGCGCTTGGCATGTTTTAAGACTTGTCCCAACACAGCCTCAGTGGGCAAAATGGACCTGGTGTAGAGGACTCCCTAGCAGAATTTCTTTTATTGCTTGGAAATTTTGGAACCATGCATTGCCTGTGGACTAATTTGGCCCTAGTTTTCTAGCTGAAAAAGTTTGAGAATTTTTTTCAAAGAGGTTAGAGGTTAGATATAGAAGGGGGCAATGTATTTGTGGTCGTGCTTCTCTTGAATTGGGGATTGTACATGGACTTATTCTAAGTCTGGTGATTTGGGGCTTATGGGTGTTTAGATGCAAGATTTCTATGGAGAATCAGATTGTCTCTTGGGAGAATATTGTTTCGACTATTTTGATTCAGATTCAAAATGTCTTTTTGGAGTCGATGACACTTAAATCGTGCTCTTATCAGGACCACAAATTGTTGCAGGGCATTAGATGCTCGATTACTACTCAGAGGCATTTAAAGCTAGAGCTTTTGCTTAGCAACATCCTGAGAGTGGGTATTGGAAGTTAAATATAGATGGTTCTTCATTGGGGAATCCTGGGCTGTCGGGAGGGGGTGTGATTCATGATCATAGAGGTGATTTTTTTGCAGGTTTTTCTCACCACTACCAGCATCAGACTAATGTAGGTAGTTGCTGAATTTTGGGCTTTAAGGGATGGTCTTAGACTTTGTAAATATTTGGGGCTGTCGGGGATTATGGTTGAGATAGATTCTTTGCTGGCAGTTTCTTGGATTCAACATGGGGAATGCTCCCATTGGTATTTATGGGAAGACGTTATTGATCTACTTCGTAGTGTGAATGCTTGGATTTGCATGTTTATCGTGAATGTAATATGGTGGTGATTTGCTGAATGTTTTTTCTCCAAAGTAAATATAGGAGGCTGACGTGGCGTACGAGAGTCCATCTATGATGTTAGCCGCCTGCTGATGGGAACCAAGGTGGGCCTAGTCTTAAAGATCCTTTGCAAGTTCCAGATGGGCTAATTACAAAATCAAGAGCCAAGAAGATTAAGGAAGCAATGCAAGGATTGGTGCAATCCACTTGGGATGAAGCTGGCAAGAGCCCAACACTCAAGATGGGCTTGAAAGAAGTAGAACCAGTATTGATCCATTTGATTCAAGCTGTGGAAGACATGACTTAGAGATAGGGCCTATTGTTATTGGAGACTTTCAATTTATTAAAGTATTTATTTTATTAGTTTAGAATAAGTGGACTTGTGGAAGCTTGGCCCACGTATGTCTTATTTCTTATGAACTAGGGTTTTGGCAAGGCCTTATATTTTGTCCAAGGGCTTATTTGGAAAGTTACATTTTAGAAACTAGGGTTTCAAAATTGAGTTACTGTAGCAGCCGCGGTACTGTAGCAATGCACTGTTCATCAGGGGTATTTTTGGGACAAAGGGCTTTATTTTGGCTAGGGTTCAATTAGGTTTTGGTTTAAATACTCTTTGTAGCCTCATTTGAAAGGTGAGACAATATTGAATTTATTTGTGAGTTGAGTTTACTCATCTTGTTCTTGACTGAACTTTTGAACTTATCAAAGGCAAATCACAACCTTCGTGGCGTTCCTCCTTGTAATCTGGATTCTTGAGACGGGTTCTTCAACAGGTCTAGATTTTGATATAATCTAGGTTCTTGAAACGAGTTCTCATCGGGTCTAGATTCTCCATCTATTGACTTGAGTTTGGCTTTCTTGGGTGTGTTTTCAAATTGATTGTGCGTTCAAGGGATTCTCTTCTTGTGGGTTCAGGGCAACAAACCCAAGGTAGAATCTCAACCTTCACGAAATAGAGATATTAAATGCTTTAAGTGTTTGGGTTCAGGGCACATCGCTTCTCAATGTCCAAATAGGCGGGTGATGATTATGCGTGACAATGGGGAGGTGATGACTGAGAGTGAGGATGATAGTGATGGGGTGCCCGAGTTTGTGAAGCTGGTATTTTCAAAACTTGCTATCCGGTGAACCTTAGTGTCTTGGGATTCTCTAGACTTCTGTCTGCTCTTCTTGCCTCTACTGAGCCTAAAGGATTCAAATTTGCTGCTAAGAATCCTACTTGGCTTGCAACCATGGATGAAGGAGTTCAAGCCCTGTAAAATAATTGCACCCGGATTTTGGTCCCTCGACCTGCAAACACCAACATTGTGGGCTTCAAATGGGTGTTCCAGACCAAATATTTACCTGATGGATCCATTGAGCGTCTCAAAGCCTGTCTTGTTGCCAAGGGCCATACACAGGTACCTGGTCTTCACTACACTAATGCCTTTAGTCCTGTTATCAAGGCTAGCACTGTCCGTGTTGTACTTTCTATTGTTGTGACCAACAAATGGCCTCTTCACCAACTTGATGTCAAGAATGGGAAATGGTACTCTCACTAAAAATGTTTATATGGAGGAGCCTCCTGGTTACATTGATCCTCGCTTCCCTAATCATGTCTGTTAATTGAAGAAAGCTCTCTATGGTCTAAAGCAAACTCCTCGTGCCTGGTTTCAGCTATTCAACTCTTTTCTTGTTCAAATTGGATTCTCTTGTTGCCATGCTGACACTTCTCTATTTATTTTTCATAAGCAATTTGACATTATATGTTTGCTTCTTTATGTTGATAACATTATTGGTACTAGCAACAACTCCTCTCTTCTTAACAATTTCATTTGCAAGCTCAATTCTGAGTTCGCCATTAAGGATTTGGGTTCTTTTAGTTACTTTCTTGGCCTTGAAGCTTCATCAAATGCAAATGGTCTTTTCATCAGTCACCTGAAGTATGCATGAAATATTCTCACTCAAGCTCAGTTACTTGATAGCAAACCAGTCCACACCCCCATGGTTGTTTCCCAGCAGCTGTCTGCTGATGGTCCTCTGTTCTCGGATCCTACTCTCTGCAGATCTCTCATCGGAGCCCTCCAATACCTGACCATCACGCACCCAAACATTGCTCATGCTATCAACTCTATTAGCCAATTTATGCATGCTCCAACTGAAGATCATTTTCTTACTATTAAGCGTGTTCTTCGCTATGTCAAGGGCACACTCCATTTTGGCCTTACTTTTCTCTCATCTACAACTCCTAGTGCTCTAGTTGCTTACTCTAATGCTGACTAGGCCGGCTGTCCCGACACTCGTTGTTCTACTTCTAGCTACTCTATTTATCTTGGCAACAATTTGGTTTCTTGGAGTGCCAAGAAACAATTTACTGCATCTCATTCCAGCTGTGAATCTAAGTATCATGCCCTTGTGCACACTGCAGCTAAACTTCTTTGACTTACGCACCTTCTTCATGACTTACAGGTTTCAATTCCACAGTGGCCTCTTCTCCTATGCAACAATTAAAGTGCCATCTTTTTTAGCTCCAACCCCGTTTCTCACAAGCGGGCAAAGCATGTTGAATTAGACTACCATTTCCTGCAGGAACTTGTTGTCACTGGCAAGCTTCACACTCAGTATGTCCCCTCTCACCTATAGGTTGCCGACATCTTCACCAAAAGTATTCCTCAACCACTTTTTGAATTTTTCCGATCCAAGCTTCACGTCTATTCAAACCCGATGCTCAGCTTGCCAGGGGGTGTTGAGGATACTTTGCCTTAATCTAAGGCTTGACATATGTGACATAGCTGACTCCTAATTCTAGGAGATTATTTTGCATCTATTTTCCATTTCTTTATATTCAATATTAATTGTAATTGATATGTAATTATTTCATGCAATATGTAAATCAATATAAATGTAAAAAACTCACCACTTCAAATGTGTGGTGGTTTCATCAAACCTTTGTCTATGCGATGAATCTAGAAGAAGAAAGAAGGTTGCGAAATGTGTTTTGAGCGAATGCCAGAAGTAGGGCAGCATATGAGTCATTTGGAGATGTCATAAAGTTTGACACAACAATAAAATGTCATTTGCCCTTTTCATAGGAGTCAACCACTACGACCAATCGATACTTTTTGGATGTGGCCTTATATCAAATGAGGACACTGATACATTTGTGTGGTTGTTCAACTGGTGGTTAAAGTGTATGTCAGGACGGGCTCCTAATACGATTATAACTGACCAAGATAGGGCAATGAAAGCGGCAATAACAACAGTTTTTCCAAGGGCCAAGCATAGATTCTATTTATGGCACATTTTATTCAAATTACCTCACAAGCTAGGATCTTATTCACAATATGAAAACTTTAAAGACCCTTTATTAATTGTATATATGACTCTTTGAACTATCAAGAATGTGAAGAAAAGTGGCACAACATCATTAAGAGCAATGGTTTAACAGACAGTACTTGGTTGAGTAAGTTGTATGAGGAGCGGCATCAATGGGTACCTGCATATGTGAGAGGTACGTTTTGGGCCTGAATGTCCACAACCCAGCGTAGCGAGAGTATGAACGCATTTTTTTATGGCTATGTAAATGCAACCACACCATTGAAGAAGTTTGTTGGGAACTATGATAATACTTTGGCCAGGATGGACGAGAATGAGAAGATATATCATTTTGGTTCATTCCAACGAAAGATCCCTTGCATTACGGTCCATGCAATTGAGAAGCAATTTCAAGAATTATATATGAATGCCAAGTTCAAAGAGGTACAAATAGACCTCAGGGGGACTTTGAATTGTTTGTTTTCCCTAAAAAAAATGAAGTCACAATATCAACGTATGAAGTTGTTGACCACTTGAGCATTTATGATGATTTTGTAAAAGAGGTGAAATATTGTGTATATTTGTGTAGCACTCATTGTCCTCACCATGTGGAAGAAAGTCATGTGGTTGCCATCCAATTATGTTCTTGATTGTTAGAAAAAGGATTTAGAAAGTACACAATGATACATAGTAGTTATAATAACCTCAACAATAATCAAGTTGCACAAAGGTTTAATGACTTGTGTAATGATCATTATGAAATAACTTTAGCTGCTTCAAACAATCATGAGACCTACATAAAGTGGAAGAATCATATGCGCAAGTTTAAGGAGGAAGAGTTGAGTCAGAACAGTACAACGAGTGAGTATGTTGTGTGTTAGGATGGTCCAAGTGAAAAAAAAAAAATCATAGGGTTCGTGGTCCTACTGGTATTAAAAGAATGGGTAGGCCTCCATCCAAAAGGTGAGTCTCTACAATGGAGACAATACTGGAAAAAAAAAGTAAAAAAAGAAACAAGATAGATGAGGTATCGTAAAATTGTGCAACTAGAAATGTTTTATATATTGTCATGTCCAAGCCTATAATACTCCACTAACAATTTTTCTTTGTGATCCACAAGTGAAGGAAATACATGCTGGAGTAAGGAGTCAAGATAGTATACTTACCCAACCATGAGTAGTCTGTAATCTTGGGGTTTTAATGTAATTAGGTGGTTGGACTATAATTTTGAGATTTGAATGTAATTTTGCAATTTGAATGTAAATTTTGGTAATGGCATTCCAAAATTCGATATTGTACAGAAAACCAAAACAATAAATTCAACTGTAGTGTACAACTTATTTTGGTATTTAAATATTGATTTTTGTTATTCATGAAAACAAGGAAATAAATTCAACAAGCATAGTACAACTTCCATAGTACAAAATAGCATTTCTATTTAAGCATTACGAATTCTTGTACAACTTACACAACTACAATTATATCTTACATACTTAACAGCAAAATACTTTGTCAACAACTACTAACATTACAACTCAAAGTAAAATGTGTGCAACTAACACAAGAAAAAAAAAATACCCACAACAACAAAATGTCTACCCTATACTTTATAATCTGTAACTTCTGTTTATGGCCTGATTTCCATTTCAAGTTTTTGATTCATTAACTTCTGCTCAACTAGTAAATCGATATGGTTGGTTGTAGAGGCTAACTTGTAACAGGCCGCTAGAAATTCATTGGTGGAATTTCTGTAGGCTTTACGAACCTCATGAAAACACCGTAAGTTTTCACGATTCAACCAATCGCGTAGACTTTAGTCTGTCAGCATAGCCTGAGTTATCACTCATTATGGTGCTAATAGTGCGATTTTATTTATTTGATGTAGTTAGAAGTGTCAGATTCATATATGATCTACGCCATTAGACTCAGTTGATTATTTAAGATTTTATGGTGCAATAATCTCATTTTTAGTTTTCGGACGAAACGGTTGTTCAAAAACGCATTTTGCTTATTTTGAGACACTTCAGGATTGAATTTCAATAAACGAATTGCACCATTAGGTTTGTATGAATATTTAGGTTTTACAATGTAAAGTTTATGTTTCACTTTCCGGAACTCTATAATAGCATCTAGCGCAGTGTTTTCAAAATCTCAGTGTGGAATATCCAAATTAGGTTAGAGAAGTTTTATTTGAAAACTTAGTAAGATCTTAACCACACTTGGTGAATAGTGTTGGACACTTGGCACAAAGAGGAACCATGAGTTGGACTATGAAGGAATCAAAGTGTGAGATCATACCATCTAAGTGAAACCCTATTCTTTTTCATCTGATCAACCAATTTTGTGCTAGACCAAAAAGGGTTTCAACCCTAATGAAACCCTAAATGGTTGGAATCTAATTGGAACCCCAAAAGCTTGGTTGAAACCGAAAACCTAAAAGGTTTCCCTAAACCCTAAAGTTGGCCTCTAAATCCCTTTTGATCCAATTTCGAGCATTGTGTAATCACTTGATTAAATCACTTTCACATGTTATTAATTCCTCAAATTTACGTTATGACATCATTATCCAACCCTTTAAATCTTGAAATTTTGATTGGGCCAAGAAAAATTGGATTTGGGCTTGATAGCATCCCAAACCCTAACCAAACCCTCTCTAAACCCTAAATTGTAGCCCATTTGTTTAAGACCCACAAATTTTGGCCACCATGGCAAAGCTTCTAGAGGAAGTTTCCACCCACCCATGGAAGATCAACCTCTACCCCCAACAGCCCCAACTAGTCCTTGATGTGAGGGAAAAAGCCACCTCATCACACCCCTTCTAGAAGACAGCAGCAGCAGCCCATTCCCCCTCCACTATTCTTGCCTTTTAGTGATCTAAGCACCATCCCTCAAGGGTCATTCAAGCCCATACCTCACCCTCCAGAAGTCTAGAATAGTTCAAGGCACCCTTCTTTTCATTTCATCACTTCTTTACCCCATTCTTAGAGAGAAACTCAAACAAGCTCTCTTGGGTAGATTTTTGGGTATTTTTGCATGGAGCTTTTAGACCCTTTGTAAGTATTTTCGCACGATGACTTCTTCGTAAAAGTTGTTCATCTTTGAGTCTAGTTTCCGTGTATATCTTATTAGTCTCATTACATGCTAATTTGACTGGTCAAAAGTATTTTTAACCATGGAAAGGTCATTTTGGGCGTGAAACCGGAGCATATGTTATGTTTTGGAATTTTTGACCAAGCTAATGGACATATCTTGGTCCAAAAATTTTATGGAGTGTTTTTAGAATGTTTTTATGAATGTTCATTGAGTTTTTGTTGTATGAATAAAGCTTTTGATGATCTATTTCCTTAGATCTAGAAACTTGAAAACTGGAAGTGGAAAAACAGTTTTTGTTTTGAGAAAGTTTGAATATTTCGTGGTTTAATCTTACTCCAAAAGCTTTGTTATTTTTATGTGATGATTCTAAGTCTCTTATTTGCATGTTAGGATTTTATTTTGAAGATATTTAGCATTAGTTCCAAAGATATGATTTTTCTATGAAAGACGTTTTCGATTAGACCTAAGATTTGATGTTGTTGGGTTAGATCCATGTTTTATTGAATTTTAGCCATGTGATTTTAAGTTTGATGGTTGGATCTTCTTTACGACACATTTTTTTAAACCATGTGATGTTTTAGTTTGAAGATCAAATGTCTTTAAGCCATGGATCAAGAGATTTATCAAAGTTAGTTGAGAGAAAATTTTTGTTTTTGGACTAAGTGTAAAACCAAAAATTCCAAGTGTTGTTTTGTGATTTTTTGGTGATTTGTGTTTGATGATTTAAAGGATGGTTGATCTTGAGATGATGTTATGGATATGTTAGAAGTAAGATTTGATTTTTTTGGAATTCTTAGAAATGTTTTTATTAAGGTTAAAATTTGTGATTTAAGGGTTTACTTCTTGTTAAAAAGTTTGGGTCTTTTTACAAAAAGTTTGATGTTGATGATTAGCTTTTTCTTAATGGATATTTTAATTGTGTTTTTAAACTTACGATAGGAAGATATTTGCTACAAAAGTTTGGTTTAATCAAGGGTTTTAAAGATGGAAGAAATTGCAACCAAAATCAAGAGAAATGGCCTATGAATGTTTCGGCCATAGTGAGTTTTCCATAGTTGTGAATGGTTTTAATTTTTTTCTGAGTTGATATTTGAGTTTAGGACAAAATTTACATGAGGAATGTAAATTTTAATAATATTTGGAGTTTGGATGTGAAATCTTCAAGTTAGAGATAAAATAGTCATTTTTCCACATGTAGAGGGTAAAATAGTAATTTTACTCTAAGTTGTCTATTTTCATATTTCTAATTGTTAGTAATTAAATTTTTAACTTTTAGAATACCCTCTTACAGTTCCTTGTGTTTCACGCTTTATTCTCGTAGAACGCAACTATCGAGGTCAGTTAGCTCTTAACTTACTATTAGTTTACTGTGTATGTATGATAGGTAAGGGAACTACAATTATGTTCATATGTTGTTATATTTGCGATGCCATGCCATGTCATCACATATTTATCTATTACACGAATTATTCTGTCATGAAATAATTATATGTTATATAATATATTCTGTTACATGTTACTATCTATTGCAAGTACGTCACATTACGTATGCCATCTATTACATGTATGTCATGTCACGTAATATTCGCTATCACATGTTATACCATATTACGAAATATTGTCTATTACATGTTATGTCATGTTATAAAATATTGTCTGTTACATGTATGCCATGTTATGAAATGTTGTCAGTTACATTCATGTCTCAAAGTATGTCATGTCTGTCCTCTTACATTCACATCACGTTACACTACGTCAGGACTTCTGTCATTTCGTATTCACGTCATCCCTTCTCGAATATGATTTGTGTGTATCTCGAAAACAGTCTTGTTAAGTTATTCATGTCAATCACGACCCTAAGCACTAGGATGGAGTAATATCTTAGTGGAACTCCTTTGTTCACGCTGGAGTGTCTAAATAGATGTGAAATTTCCTAGGTTAACGAAGTACAGTCAACAGATTGCGAATGGGGCCTAATTAACTGGTCACCAGAGCAAGCCAGACACTAATGCCGATGGAGTCATACTTTATTTTATGTGTGTCCACAGCAAGTATGGCACAAATAATTCACGGGGTCACAACAACTGTGAAGCATGAAGTATGGAGCCACAACAACTGTGGAGCATACACTATGTGAGACACAGCGATTGTGACACGTAGAATACATGGGGCAACATCAACTGTGGAGTACGTATTAATGCACTCACAGCTCGTACAAAGATCAAGTCATGTTTCACGTTATGTTATGTTCAAGTTACGTTCATGTCAAGTTTCAAGTTTATGTCACGTCAAGCTATATTTCACTTTCAATTCAAGTTATGTCAGCTCATGCCATGTTATGTCAAATCACATTGAGATAAGAATATGTAATCATGCTAACCCCATGAGACAAGAATATGTTTCAAATTCATGTTTATGTCATGTTATGTTCGGGTTCATGTTATGTATGCTCACGTTCATGCTATGTTTCAAGTCCATATTATGTTTCAAGCTCATGTTCATGTCAGGATTTGTTCACGTTCATGTTATGTCATGTTCACGTTCACGTTATGTTTCAATTTCACATTTATGTTATGTTATGCTCAGGTTCATGTTATATTCAAATTCATCTTCAAATTATATATGTTCACGTTCATGCTATGTTGCTAGTCCATGTTATGTTTTAAGTTCACGTACATGTCATGTCACGTCAAGCTAAATTTCAGTTTTAGTTCAAGTTATGTCATTTATGCCATGTTATATGTCAAGTTATGCTATGTTTACTTACGACTTTGATTATACATTCATACTTTTACTGTCATGCATGCATCATTAACCTGTGTGGAAGTTTCCTGTTAACTTGCTAAGATTTATAATCAAATGTCACCGTGGTAGTCCCAACTACCATTCCCCCCGAATGATAGGTGATATGTCAGGATCAGAGCAAGAAGCAGACACTAGCAAACTGGAGGAGGTTGACTAAACACCGTGGATGCAACGCGGAGCTTGCAGCCTCCATAGTTAGGTCTTTGAATAGTATTCTGACATCGTTAGTCAAGTTACACAAGTTACTCAACGAACTAGCCCAATAATTTTGGTAATGTAATTATGGAGTCAGATCTCCCATGTCTTGTGATTACAGTCTTTTGAGACCAGTACTGTAATCATGGATGTTTATTTTGTTAAGTATGAATGGATTACGCTTTAATTATTTGGGATATTATAAGTTTGGTACATAGTATTGCTCAAAAAACATTATCCACTGCGAATATTGCATAATGTTATATGCATATCAGGAACATTGCATCTTATATGTCATGAACGAGGGCAGGTAATCTTGTGTTGCATGTCTCGACGCTTCAGATGTCCGTCCGATCCCAAGTGGAAACCTGGGGGCATCACATAACTACTCATTCTTTTCTTGAAGACGCTTAATCAACATGTCTGCATAATCAAACATCTCAGGATCAACCCATACGAAAACTTTCCAAGGATTTTTGGACTGCAAAATAATAGCAAAATAAATTTTCAGATTGCAATAAATTTACTTCATTAAGAAAATACGTCTCTTACTACAATATTTGTGATGGATACCTTATAGGTTGGAGTTTACCCAAGAATCACCAAACAACTAGGTTGGAATGAATGAAGTTGAGAACACTTGTGGCTAAAGCTGACGCTGAACAAATATCCTAGAAAGGCATCTATTCACGATATAGATTTCTGAAATTTCCATGCTGGAAAGTATAGCATAATGAACAGGGGCAATTTCTATAGCAAATGGATAGGCTTTTGGAGAATGAGGAGGGGGGTGGGGAATAACCATACCAACTCAATTCACAAATCCATTCACTAAGTTGTCTTGGTGAAGGTTTTATTTGCACTTACACTGAATATGTTGTTGTTCGCAGGTGAAGGACACCAAATGGTTCTCCTATTACTTCACCAAGAATTATGATGGGTGATGGAAGGCATTTGGCCTACAGAGAGGGGTGTTCAAGATATATATTTCCCTCTCTCATAGGTATGGACTACTCATCTCCCATAAGCCAACCCTTTTGCTTGTTATACTCAAAGTATAACATTCTTGCTACAACACAACTCAACTCCCTGCAATCAGCTCTGCAACACAACCTAGAATGCACACACTGTGGCGCCCCCAACTTCCATGTACGGACAAGCACGGAAATCGAGACACCCGGGATGATGACAACACGATCACGCACCCCAACGACACGTGCCAAGTGTGTGAAATGCAACGTGTACAAAATAAAATGCAGCGGAAAGATTAGGTCAGATAACTAAGTACCAGAATTTAATACAATACAAAAATAATACAGAAATCCACAAGTCAACATAATACAATTTTCTTGTTCATAAAACAACCTCAAATAAAAATACAAATACAACATAGAATATAGCCAAATGTCCCTACTCCTCAGGTG
>QEOT01007125.1:40941-62229 GCA_003123785.1 Pterocarya stenoptera | reverse complement strand
AAAAAAAACCAACGAAGATGAATTTAAAACCGAAAGCTAATTAAAATAATCCAAACGCAGTGAAATAATTTAAATGCAACAATAAAAATTTAAAACTCAAAAATAAATCAATTTAAATTAAAGATCATTTTAAAAGCCAAAACAATAAATAAAATCTAGAAAGCACATAAAATAATTTTCACATCATAAAATATTATGAAACAATATTTAAAACTCCCAAAATTTAAAAACAAAAAAATAAATAATCACAAAATAAATTAAATAAATCCTCCATTAAAATACACTAAAATCTGGGATGTTACACACACAGAAAGAAATGACAACACAGAAGAATAACACGAGAGATACTTCAATGATCAAGATTCCATTGTAAATAACACGAGAGATACAACACCTCAACAACCCAGAACGCTTCACTTCCTCTTCAAGGCCTTGCCCCAAGCACCCATGACATGAAGTAATTCTGTTTGCAATAAAAATTTTGTTTGAAAATCCAAGTAATTCGACCAAATTCATTTTTTCTAGCTCAGTGTTAATAAATTGTGTTGAGCAGCTAGATTATAGTTCCATTTGCATATATACACAAATCCAATAACAAATGTGGAACCCAATTAGATCTACATGAAAATTTTCATACAACTAGCCAAATCCATTCACAAATGTTTAAATTCAAAACTGAGCAAGCCTAATTTCAGATATACACAAATCAACCAACTGAGCAAGCCTAATTTCAATGTGGAAATTTGAAACCCCTTTGTTTATGTTAGGGCAACTCAAATGGAACTGAGAGAGAGAGAGAGAGAGAGATACCTGGTGTCGACCGGATGTTGGTGATGGTGATCGATGTCGGTGATGGTGATGGGGGTCGGTGACTGTTGTGGGTGATGGACTGGTCTTCATGTAGGTGGGAAGGAAAATGAGGGAAGGAAGGAAAAGGAAGGAGAGAGAGACAGAGGGATGGGCAGCGGGGGAAGAGAGTTCTGTGACAGGGGTTGTCAGCAACGGGTTGTGGGCGACAATGACTGGTTATGGGGAAAACACAAAGAAAAGTGAGGAAAGAGGGGGAGAAGGGAGAGTGGGGGGAGGGGAGCAGTGTGTGTTTTTGAAGGAAAACAAAAAACTGGCAGAAGCCGTGGGATCCCTTTGTATCCTTATCAGTTTCCTTTTTCTTATTATTCTCTCAGATTTTTTTTTGTAACTCATTTTGACTGGAACCCCACCTTTGCTCCTCTATCTATATAAAGCTCTATACATCCAGTCTCTCTCCTCATCCTCTGCCTTTTTACCTTGTTCCCTCTATGACTCTCTCTCTCTCTCTCTCTCTATGGAATGCTCTACAACTCTTGTGAGCCATCTTTCTATTATCTCTTTTGAAAAAATATATATATCTCTAATGGCGGAGAATCCATTAAAATGCCAAAGAGAAGAAACCCAGATGGAGGATTGTGAATAGTCTAAGTGAAACAAGTCGTACAGCCCCAAACTCTCTCTGCTCAAAGCAAAGGAAAAGGAACCCACTCGGGATCTATCCTCTTTGTCGTAAAACTAAGAAGAAAAAGAAGACGACCCCAATGAAGAACAAGCCTACAGAATCCTTTCCCTTTAGCTCATCTTCATAGGATATTAGTTTTGGTGGGTAGTGGTATAGCAGGGGAGAAGAAGAAGAGGAAGAATGACGACTAGCGTTTGAGGAGAAAGAAAAAATTTATGGTCGGATGATCAGTTTCAACCAACTTTGAGAGTTGCTTAACTCGATCAACCTGATTTTGTTCGGGCGGGCCCAATCGAGTCTTTCAGTTGGATCAAATCCATGGCCTTTTGCACAAGCCTAGCTGAGGGTAACTAGAAACTACATTAGGGCTTGAAGAAGGTTGAGATACACGTAAATTGCATGAGGTTAAGCATATATATAAGGAGTCGGTTTAAGAGTTTTAATATAAAGATTACTTGAAAAGTTGTTATCCAATTAGGAGAGAATTCCGTTGGGCGTGAATCCTAGTGAAAAGTGGAGACATGTATGGCTTAGAGTTGTAGAGAACCTACATTGGGTCTAACAAGTTTGGTTCCAGTTTTTTACATGGCTTAAATCTAATTATTAAGTCCAATAAAACTCTATAACCCATTTAAATAAATTATGGGCCTGTGACCAATTAAAATAATCCAATAAATCTTGATTGGGTTTCTATAATTATCGACCCATTAAATTTAATTCAAGCCCAATAAATTTATCCATAGTTCATCCCTAATAATAATGGATCAGGTCGTTACACTTATAATACCAAAATAAAATGAAATAAATATCTCCAATATTTATATGAAACAATTCTAGATATTAAATGAAATTGTTGATTTCTAAGGGACCAAACTGTAAAGAGCCTTACTATTCTTCACTAAATGTAATAAGGAAAGGATCTGGACATGGATGTGGCTGTTGTAATCAATAATCAGAGAGGTGTTTGTCAAAATGATAAAGAGACCATAGAAATGAAGAAATTATGCATTCATTGAAATAGCTACGTTGGAGTTGTTCGAGGCAACTCCTTCCTCCTGCTATAGACTATGGACTGAATTCAAGATCAAAAGTCCTTTCTCCACAGGTCCTCTCTCGCTCAAATACAGCATCTCTAACAAACTCCCCAGGCTAGGCTAAAGTTACCTCCTAGGAACGTGAATGACAACTACTGAATAAAGACCCACTATCTAGAACGCGTCGTTTTGGCCTATACAAGCCAAAACTTTGCGTTTTACAAAATGATAATAAAAGACCACTTAAATGGGACGCACCATTTTGGCTTATACAATGCCAAAACGTTGCATCTTACATGGTATTCACCAACGAATACTTCTATTAACTAAAACGCCGTGTTCCTCTTGCTACATACAACATCGTTGCTTGATCTCCCACACTTAAGAGTTCACTTCAGTTTCCCTCTACACTTCATGTCTTCCATTCTTGACTTAGGGTTTCCTCCCTCACTGAAGCTTCCTAACAATCTCTCATTTCTTCACAGCATCTTG
This sequence comes from Pterocarya stenoptera, assembly GCA_003123785.1. NCBI lineage: Eukaryota > Viridiplantae > Streptophyta > Magnoliopsida > Fagales > Juglandaceae > Pterocarya > Pterocarya stenoptera. The sequence continues at coordinate 59,211 of QEOT01007125.1, read as the reverse complement.
CCCACAAGGTGTGGGTAGAGCTGCTGAAGTCTCCATAGTTTCTCCCATGAATTTTCTTCGTTCCCCAAGCCCCTCCATTTAACCAACACTTCGGTTATTCCCCTGTTCCCCTCCTTCCTCAAGCGTCGATCCACCACTGATTCAGGCTCGGGGAGAACTTCTCACCTTCCTCTTGAGACACGAGTCGTGGAAAGTGGGATGGATTCGAGCAGTCGAAAGCAACTTGAGACTGTATGCAACATCACTGATTTACTTCTCCACCTAAAAGGGCCCGAAAAATCGAGTAGACAGCTTCATGTTTCTGTGGTGGACGACTGATTTCTGTCAGAACGACTACAACCTCAGGAATACCCATTCTCCTTCTTCAAATGTTCTCTCTGATCTATGTTTATCAGCTTGTAACTTCATACGATTTCTTGCCCCTTCAAGATTTTCTTTCAATACTTTGATAATCTGGTCCCTACTTGTAGTGTTTGGTCAACTGTCTAATTTACTGAGGTTCTCGGTACATAGGATAGTAGCATCGGTGGTGGGTACCCATAAAGGGCTTGGAAGGGTATCATTTTAGTGGTTGTGTGGTAAGATGTGTTGTACCACCATTCAACAAATGGTAGCCACTATGACCACTTTTGATGCTTAGTTCCCACGTAGCATCGTAGATAACCCTCTAGGCATTTATTTAGGGCCTTTGTTTGCCCATCTGATTAGGGATGATAGGTAGAACTAAGATTGAGTGCTGACCCCTGTGAGGAGAAAAAAGACTGCAAAAAAGAACTTACAAATATTGGGTCCCGATTTGTCACAATAATATGGGGTAGGCCGTGTAACTTGAACACATGATTCAAAAACAATATAGTCACCCTAGCTGCTGTGTAGAGGTGAGACAAGGGTATGAAATGCCCAAACTTTGTGAACCTATCAACAACAACTAGGATGACATTAAAGCTACTAGACATGGGCAATCCTTCTACGAAGTCCATAAAAATATCTGTCCAAGCTTGTTGAGGCAAGGGTAAGGGTTGCAGCAACCATGCTAGTGGTGATGTCTCATATTTCACTAATGGACAGATCACACACTCCCTTACCACTTTTTTATGTCTCTTTTCATGCCTTTCTAGTAAAAATCCCACTTAGCCCTTTGGTAGGTTTTTAAATAACCCTAGTTGCCCCCATAGGATTATCATGTATATACTGCAAAAACTTCCCTTTAAAAGATGAGTTTGCTGCAATGACAATTCTGCCCTTCTTCAATAACAATCCTTGTTGGAATTGATAACTTTTAGCTGGAACAGTACCCTCCTTTAGTTCTTTAAGGACCTCCTTAAGCTCAACTGACTCTTCGTAGCTGGCCTTAAGTTCCTCTACCCATTCAGGTGTTGGAAACGTTATCATTGCTAAGGATCCACCCTTTACTTCATTTTCATACCCTTTTCTTGAAAATGCATCCGCCACCACATTTTCCTTACCCTGCTTATAAGGAATAACAAAATCGTACCCCATTAATTTTCACCCATTTTTGCTAAGTTACAGTGCCCACACATTGCTCCAACAAAAAGTTCAGGGCCTGCTGGTCCATTTTGATTACAAAAGACTGCCCTAGAAGATTGGGCCTCTATTTTCTTACCGTTGTCACTAATGCGAGGAGCTCCTTCTCATATGTGGAGAGAAGGAGTTACTTACCCTTCAAAGCCTTGCTCATATAAGCAAGTGGCTACCCAGCCTGCATCAAAACTGCCCCCATTCCTCTTCCACTTGCATCGCACTCAATCGTGAATGGTTGGGTGAAATCTGGCAACCTAAGAACTGGAGGTTATGTCACAGCCAATTTCAGCTCCTTAAAAGCATTTAAGGCAACCTTATTCCACACAAAGGCATGCTTTTTAAGAATATCCGTTAATGGTGCAGCTATCGTTCCATGCCCCTTTATAAACTTACGATAGTAACCTGTCAACCCAAAAATCCTCGTAAGGATTTGACATTCATTGGTACAGGCCAATCCAACATAGTAGCCACCTTCCGTGGGTCACCATCACCTTTTTCACTGATTATGTGCCCTAAATAATCTACTTCAGTGACCCCAAATTGACACTTTGACAACTTAGCGCACAACTAATTTTTTTTAAGTACTTCCAGCACCACCTACAAGTGCACCACATGATCTATCCAGCAGCTGTTGTACACTAAGATATCGTCAAGAAAAACTAACACAAACTTCCACAAATAAGGTCAAAACACCTCATTCATTAGCCCTTGAAAAGTCGATGGGACATTAGTCAAACCAAAGGGCATCACGAGGAACTCGTAATGTCCCTCATGAGTTCTAAAGGTTGTTTTCACTACATCCTCGAGTACCACCCTGATTTGGTCGGACCTCAAATCCAATTTTGAAATAACCACTGACCCGAGCAACTCATCCAAGAGTTCATCAATAACGAGGATAGGAAACTTATACTTTATGGTTTCTTGGTTAAGTGCTCGATATTTGACGCACATACGCCAACCTGCCTTATGGACCAAAAGCACGGGAGAAGAGAAGGGACTCGTGCTAGGCCTTATTACGACAGAGTCTAGTAATTCAGCCACAATCTTTTCAATTTCAGATTTTTGGTAGTGGGGGTAACGATAAGGTCTAGCTGCAATTGGTTGGGTTCCTTCCTTAAGAGGTATTCTATAGTCTTGGGGCCTTGAGGGTTGCAGCCCCTTCGGCATGTCAAACACCTAGGCAAATTGTGTAATCAATTTCTGCACTTCCTCTCCCCCACCCAAGGACTTCATTACATTTGTTTCAATGACCAGCTGCAAAAACAACCCCTTTCCCCTTTGCATGGATGTAACCATTGCCTTTCCCCCTTTTTCAAGGGTTAGACCTTTTAATCGTAATCCCAACAGCTCCACCTTCCTTCCATGATACACAAACTTCATGGACAGCTCATGAAAATCCCAAACAATGGGCCCAAGGGTCTCCAACCAATCTACCCCAAGAACTACATCACAACCACCAAGAGGTAAAACATAAAAGGTGAAATGAAATGATATACCTTACACCTTGATTTTAGCGTTGCTGCAGTAGCCTAAGCCTTGCACCACTTGTCCATTAGTTACTTTGACAGCAAGTTTTTTATCCTCATCAACCACTAGCTTAGCTGTCCGAGCAATAGATGGGTCCACAAAACTATGTGTTAAACCATAATCTACCAAAAGAGCCACTTGTGCACTCCCCATCCACCCCACTAGGCACATAGTCTTCGAGCTAGGAGTCCCCCATGATTGCATTCAAGGAAATCTCAGGTTCCACCATAACCCCTTTCTGTTTTAAGTCAGCTTCAGGAGGTAAATCAGTAGCTATAGTAGCTTGTTCTTCCCCTTCCTCGGCCTCCTCCAACTCCTCAACCCCTTGTAAAAGGTATAGTTTAGGTCTGTTTCATATGTGGTTGGGGTTCCACTTTTCTTCGCAATTGTAGCAAAGCCCCTTTCGAAGCTTTTCATCCATCATAGTAGAGAACACTTGTTTTATAGGGGGCTATATTTCTGGTTGTTATTCCCACTATTACCAAACTGGGCATAGGAATTATAGTTGCTACCTGAATTAAACGGGCCCTTCTCACCCAAGAACTTCATCGATTTCTTAGTACTAGTAAGGTATTCCTCTTCAATTCGAGCTAACCCAAATGCTACAGTTAAATTGTGAGGGTTAAACATGCGACAAGACAACCTTATTTCATCCTTTAACTCATTGAGAAAGCAACTCAGCTTATGGTGTTCGGATAGGTGCCTCACTCTATTTGAAAGTGTCTCAAAACTAGCCTTAAAGGCTGCCACCGTAGTGATTTGTTTCAACCCTGTTAAGGTTTCCATAGAGTCGTCATATGTTTTTGGTCCAAAACGAACCAACATAGCATGCACCAAGGTCTCCCAACTCACAAATTGGGCTGTGTCTAAGGCCTCTTGGTACCAAACCAAGGCTTCCCCCTCCATGTGTATAATACCCGAGTCCTACTACGTAGACTCTTACATCATCTTTATTAATTCTTTTAAGTGAAATATTCTTTTATACATTTTAAAATAAAGATTTTTAATTATTTTATTTTAAGATGAGTTTGCTTTATTTTAAAATGTGATTTATTAAAATAAATCAAGGGTATGATTTTAAGACTTTGCAATATTTCCCTTAAGCTCTCTAATTTTATTAAGTTAAGAAATGACCCAATTATTCTCTACCATTGGATTGGTAGATAAAAAGTATCTTTGAGGTGGATAGATCTCCACCATCCATTTGCTTCCTTATGATGGAAGAAGGAGACAAAGACCAAAAAGTCATTGCCCCTCCTCCAAGTCTACGGCTAAGGCAACCAAAAAAGAGAAAAAATAATTTAATTCCTTAAGTCTTTCCCCATACCCGTCGGTCTACACTCAAGAAAAAAAGAAAATTTCATCTTCCTCTCCAAGCAAACTAAATTCGAGGCCACCTTCCTCTCTTCTTGTCCTCTCTTCTCATCTTTAAGAAACCAAGTTCCTCTCATCTCCTTCAAGCTTTGTAACTCCATAGCAAGGGAAGAAGAAAAGCATTTTTTCCCCTCATCCTCTTCAAGTCGTACGAGTAAACTCCCTCCATACCCATTTTCGGTTTTGACTCAAAGCTTGGAACCAAAGCTTGATTTCATCTTCTAAAGGGTGAAATCTTGAAGGTAATAGACCTTTAGTTTATTCTCTAGTATGATTTACATGTCGGTTTCGAGTTTCACCATTTTTCTTACCTATGACATTTCGATTTTGGGGTTTAACACAGTGCCATCATTTCATTCATCATCTACACAGCTATACCACTATTTGGTCCTCCACTTTGTGTTTTGAAAGGGACTAAGAGCTTAAGGTAAAAAACCTAACTTGACCCATTTGATTTTAATGTGATTTTAGTGTATATATGTTGGTACTATGTGTCTTGTGTTGAGGTTGAGTGGTGATCTATTTTTAGGATGCTAGAGGTTTTGCTTGGTTCCTTGTAATTTTTGGTAACTTGCTTTCAAAAGGTATTAAGTGGGTAAATCATAATCTTAGGTGTTTAAAGATTTTAAAGTTTACTTAATGGGTAACTTTGCTATACTTTATGCACTGTTTAATTTTAATGGGATATGCCAGTTAAATAATAATAATAATAATAATAATAATAACTATTTAATATTGCTTGGGTGATTAGGCTATAGCATAGTTTAGTTTAGGTATAGGTGATTAATTGTGCATGATATATTATGATATGTAAAGCTGTCCAAGTACCCCTAAGCCCATGTCATGCCATGTCTTGATGTAAAAATAGTCCATTTATGTTGTCCCTCTTTTGGTTAAATTCTACCTGACCCAAGAGTCCAAAGTATTGATAAGCTAACTTTTTTATAATGAGTGACCACGAGTTGAAGGGCATGTTTCCTAAGCTTGTTTAGCCTACTTGAGATGCATAAATATATCTTAAAGCCCATTGTTGAGCATTTCCATATTTAATATTTTAATGTCCATAACCCAAAATGAGCTTGAACAAAAGATACACTGCTTGAAGCCTATGAATTCTTAACTGCTTTTCATGTAAGCTTTTAAAATAGTCTTTCCATGGATAGCTAGCATGTCTTAATATTTAATTTATTGCTCTTGTAAGTTGAGGTGAGGAGTACTCATCAAGTTAATGCTAAGCATAGAAGGGACGTTAGATTGTAGTATCGTGGCTTTCTCTTTAAAGGGAAGGCTAAAAAATGTTGTATGAGTATTAACACGCTTATGCTATTTATTGGAATAGGACCTATATTAACGTTGGAAGTTACGAGGAGCGTAGAGGTAAGTAGCTATGACTATGCTTCTTACACCAAGTTCTCTTTATGAAAGAATGTCCCTTTCTTGTTGGAATTGTTCTTCTAAAGAAAAGAGTAAATGAATATAGTATGTACAAGCCCTTTCTTGATAGCCCCTGTTAAACATCCTATGAATTATGATTGATTGTAAAGTATGAAGTAGTGCATTCACATTCACATTCTAAAATCATGAACTCTTATCATGCATGCCTTCTCAAGAAACTTCTTGATTATTCTTATATATAGTATAGCATGAAAATGTATCTTGTTCATCAAACTGCATATGCACTTATTAAGAAAGAATGATGAAAATGCATGGTTTTAAAGAAGAAAAGAAAAGAAAGCTTTATGAATGAAAATGCTAATAGCCACCATTAACGAATGACCAAGGAAAGAAAGGAAAGGGCAAATTTCAATACCGAATTGGTCCCACTAGTAGTGCACCCAGTGGCACCATCCAAAAGAAGGGATTTCTAATCCGTGGTCAAGGGCAAAAATCAAGTCTAAAGGTAGACCACTAACCCTGCACATAGTGCGTAATAGTGTGAACCGGCAAATGGAAAGTGAAACATGAAAGCATAAGTTATTTCTCAAACATGTTTATGCATGAAAGTATTGTTATGCCTTAAAATGTTTATGCATGAAAGCATTGTTAAATTCTCAAAATGTTTATATATGCATGTTTCAAAAGGAAAAGAATAGATGCTTAGTATGTTTCCTGCATGGTGTACTACTTACTGAGTATTTGACTCACTTTGTGTTTATGTTTTAAACGTCTAGAAAATGATGAAGAGGCTAGAGAGCAAGGCACTACTGCAGAGGGAGAGGCAGGCGTTTAGTGTCTTCCCTGTTGGTTCGACCTTGCATGGATGATGGGTTATATGTATAGATGTTTTTATGTTGGGATGGGTTCCTTGTCGGGACGTTTTGTTGGGTTTGACTTTAAATTGAGTTCCTTCCTAGCTAGAACTAGTTATGTTTTGTGTAATTATGATGGACTCTGAAAGTCTTTTATGGATGAATGTTTAAATAGAATGTCTATCAGGTGTTCCCATTTATTAAATTAGAAATTTACAGTACATGTGTGTCATGTTTATGCTTATCGCATATTACTAGGAAAAAAATAATAATAAGAAGAAAGAACACGTATGTAAGTAGCAATTCCACCCTTCCCAAGACGAGGTTGTTACAATGTGGTATGAGGCTAATAGTAACTTTTGGGCAGGGGTGGTTTGATAGTATTCGAAGTACTGTGAAGCTTTGAAAATCCATGTGGATGGGTTCTCTCCAGTAAAGTGAGGAAAGTCTAAGCAAATACCTCTTAAGTTTGGCCCCCTTTGCTGCACTTTTTCATTAGGTCCCGTGCCATGTTTCCTTGATGAGCAACCAAGGTTCGAACCATTTCAGTGAGCTGGTCGCACCTCTCATCAATGGTGTTGAGTCGTGCTTGGGTCGCTAGATGGTTCTCCTCCAAGCCCTAAATCTGGTGCTGCATATGTTCTTGGTGCTATTTGGACCTTGTGCCTTCTGCCATGGTGTTTGTTCGGTTGGATGGAATTTCTAGGTGACTGGGTTTGTATTGAATGTGGGTATGGTCTCTATTTGGTTGGATGGAATTTGTGGGTTTGTGGATTGAGAGGTAATGTGTATATGTGGTGTCTATATTGTAAGGATAGATTTGTATATGGATTTGGTTTTCAGGAATTGGTTGGATCGGTTTCTAGGTTGTAAGGATGAATGTGTAAGTGGATTTGGTTTTATGGACTAGGTAGGATCAGCTAGATATGTGATACCACTTGTAAAGAGCCTTACTATTCTTCACTAAATGTAATAAGGAAAGGATCTGGACATGGATGTGGCTGTTGTAATCAATAATCCGAGAGGTGTTTGTCAAAATGATAAAGAGACCATAGAGATGAAGAAATTCTGCATTCATTCAAATAGCTACGTTGGAATTGTTCGAGGCAACTCCTTCCTCCTTCTACAGAGTGGACTGAATTCAAGATCAAAAGTCCCTTCTCCACAGGTCCTCTCTCGCCCAAATACAATATCTCTAACAAACTCCCCAGGCTAAGCTAAAGTTACCTCCTATGAACGTGAATGACAATTACTGAATAAAGACCCACTATCTAGAACGTATCCTTTTGGCCTATACAGGCCAAAGCTCTACATTTTATAAACTAATAATAAAAGACCACTTAAATGGGACGCACCGTTTTGGCTTATACAATGCCAAAACGTTACGTCTTACACGGTATTGACCAACTAATACTTCTATTAATTAAAATGTCGTGTTCCTATTACTGCATGCGACATCATTGCTTGATCTCCCACTCTTCAAGTCAGTTCACTTCAATTTCCCTCTCCACTTCGGCTGCGTTTGGATGTTGAACCGAGTTCAGTTAAGTTGAATTCTTTATGAGTAATAGTAAGTTGAGATAATTGAGTAGGTTTTGTGGGGTCTACTTAAAATGAGCTTATGTGTGTTTGAATATTGAAATGAGTTTAGATATATTTATAGGAAGTTATGAAATATTTGGGATCCACCAGAAATTCACTGTTCACTTGTCAATTGTGTCTACTGCACAGCCAACAGTAATTCCAACCCACCACATTCCTAAAATCGGCTGGCTATTCACACTTCACAGTACCGAGTAAAGTAACTGGCTGGCTCCACACAAGAAGTTTGTTTTTTATTTATTTTACTAATAATATAATCCACATCAATCAGGTTGTAACAAACTAACATAAAACAATTATTTTTTTGCAAATATTTGCTTATACAGTAAACGAAATGAGTGAACTGTCCCATCTCGTGCAGCTACCGAATCTCTACATTTTTAAGTGTCCCATCTACATATAGCAGACAAAATCGTGAACTGCCTTTTACGGATGAAACTCGACTCAAACTGTGTTTGGATGGCAGACAAAGTTTAAAAATGAATTGAGCTGAGCTGGTTTCATTTCTCTTCAAATAATGGTATAGAAAAGTTTGTGAACCATATAATCTCAAGTAGCTATCTAGGTCACCTTCCTGCTCGAAGAGTTTTGATATTCATCATCCTCGCACACCACACTTATTTTTATTTGTTTAATATTTTTTAATTTTATTATTCTTAAACTAATTGAGTTATTCTACTCATCATCTATATACTATACATTTGATAAGAAAAAAAATTAAAAATCAAAAGATCAATAATAGTATATAGTGTGAGGATGATAAGTAGAGTTTTTCCTCCTCAAATTGCCAACAAGCATCCAGTCCAAGTAAAGGATTATATGAAATATTGATTCCACCTTAATTCCTACAAGTCCACCTTCTAACCAATGCCATACATTTTCTTGAATAATGATAGCCTTCCTGGTAATTGACAATCAGCTTACAATTTAGGTAATAAAAAAAGTTAAAAATAATAATAAAAAGGTGATGTAAAATATATTTTATAATTTTGTAAAATAATTTTATTGTCTTAGTTGTAAACTGATTATTAACAGTTGAAAGGGTATCACTGTCCAATTTTCTTTACCCTTGTGGGTTTATTCTAGTTCATTCGACCATAACAATTTCTCCAAAAACAATTGGAAGAAAATACATTTAATTTCTTAGGAGAACACAATAGAAAATCAGATGTTACATTTTATTTTCTTAAATGACTATTTATTTAGAAAAAAAAAAAGTTCAAAATGTAACACCCTGTATTTTAGTGTATTTTAAGGAAGGATTATTTTAATTAATTTAATGATTGATTCTCTAGTTTTAGAATTTTGGGAGTTTTAGAATATTATTTTATAATATTTTAAGTTGTGAAAATTATTTTATTAGGCTTCCTTGTTAATTATTGTTTTGGATTTAAATTGATCTTTAATTTAAATTGACTTGTTTATAGGTTTTAAAATTATTATTGTTTTATTTAAGGTATTTCACTGCGTTTGATTTATTTTAATTAGTGTTCTGCAATTTAATTGCTTTTTATTTTAAAGAATGTTATTGTTGGAATTTAATATTTTACTTTAATTAGTTTTAAGTTTAAACTGATTTATTTAATTTACTGTTTTAAAAATAATATTTTTGAGGATCAGTTGTGACTCGAAAGTTGTGAGGATTGGACCTCATTTCTTTTCCCCATATTTTCTTTTCCCTCTTTTCTTTTTCTCTTCCTCTTCTTTTCTTTCTCTTCTTTTTTTTCTTCTCCTTTCCAGTTCGGACTGCCCAGCTCGCACCCTCTCTCTCTCCTCTCACATGCAACTCGGCTTCTCCCTTACCATTCGGTCCCTCAGCCACTGGCGACCTCACCCATAAATTTTCAGGCCGGCTAACGCTGCCGTTAGCCACCAGTAGCAGTGTGAAGCCGCGGGCTTCTCTTCACCGTTCCGCCACTGTCCAGCCACCATTGGCCACCATTTCTTCACCACTTCATCACAGGCACCTTGCCATCTTAACCGACCCATTTTTTGGCCCCGATTTGTTGCCGGAGCCACCCCTATGAACACCCTCTCTGATTTGTACCTCGTGGCCTTAAACCGCCGTTTCGGCCACCACCCACGACCAACCTTCGATATCATTAGCTTCACCGACCTCATTAGGCCCTACCCTATCAATTTCAAGTTTCGTTTGACTCCGTTGAAATTTGGGTTTACAGTGTATTCGGCCACAGTGTTTTTACACACGTGGAGTTGCTGTTTTGGTGCTTCCAGTTCCTCCGTGATCCTCCTAAAATTATTTTCAAGCGCTGTTAGTATTTCTCCAAAGAACTTTTAAGACTTTAATATATTTTTGCACTAACTTGTTTTATAAACTATGTTTTGGTTATCTGTTGATACTGATAACTGTTGGTTGTTGGTAAATTGTTGCTTTTATGGCATTGTGCAGGCATGCGTGGGTGTGTGTGATTTGAGAAATTGTGTTTAAGGCTTTCAGGTGCGTGTGTATCACCCCCAAGCCGATATGGGATATTATCTCGGTGGAGCTCCTCTGGACACTTGGGAGTGGAATATACTGAGTGTCGTCCCCTGGGGCTTTTGCCCGGGACTTGGACGGGATGATAGCACTCTCGATCCAACTCCGTGACTCCTCGGGCTGGCGAGGGTCAGAGGATGCCTGGCTATGTACGCAGTGGGCGCGGAACTGGGCATCACTCATGTATCACTTGCACGGCCGTTACCCGTGGGGTGAAGATGGGAAGCCAGAGTATGTGGATGGTTCCTAGGGGAAGCCATGGTGCATACGGTTAAAATTGAAATTAATGTAATTATTCCTGAATTGTTATTTTGTGCCAAATGGTGATTTTTGGCGCGTGTGAAAAAATTGTGATTTTCGAGAAATTGTGTTTTTCTTGAGTTTTATGTTTAGGCATCATGTGTATGCATAGCATTAGTTGTTTTAATATATTTATTGTCTTTGAGCATTTTGGATTTTACTTACCTACGGTACCATCTTTTTGGTATTGTAGATTTTAATGCAGGTTTTAAGGAGGCTGAGCCCCGAGGATGCGGCTCCGCCTGAGGAGTAGGGACATTGGCTATATTTTGTGTTGAAGATTATTGCCGCTTTTGCTTATTGTATTTAATTTGATTTGATGTTGTTTTGTAAATAAAAATCGTATTATGTTGACATGTGGATTTTCAGTACTTTGGTATTGTATTAAACTCTGATACTTAGTTATTTGACTTAATCTTTTCGCTGCGTATTGTTGGTTGTACACGTGTTGCATTGCACACACTCAGCACATGTCGACGGGGTGCGTGACCGTGTCGTCATCATCCCAGTGTCTCAATTTTCGTGTGTGTCCGTACATGGAATGACGAAAAATGTGAGAGTTTTTTTTTTTGTGAAAACTTCAAACTTCATTCCATCAAACATCACTATGGCCTCCAGCCATTACATTGTCAAGGATAGCTACAGACATTACATTGCTTTGGCCTACATCATTTACATTAGCTTGTTCTACATCTATAACATTAGAACAAAAACCTTGTCTATGTCTTCCAGCCATAACTTGTTCAGCCATAACTTGTGCACTTAAACCTAGGTTGATAAAATCAATATCAATCATCTCACAACTCTGATACAGTGCTTGTTGTGCTAGATGGTGGGCCACCTGATTTGCATTCCTCTTTACATGGTTCATCTCCCAATTGATATCTGTCAAGATAGAATGAACATCCTTCACAAGGCATTGAAGCATACCATTTTCCTGACTATGCAATTTCACTACCTTTACAACCTGAAGTGAATCCCCTTCAAACAATACCTTCTGCAAACTGAGTTCTTTACACAACTTTGCAGCTGTTATTAAGCCTCTAGCTTCTGCCATGGTAGAATGAGAGCAAAATTGTAATGGTTGCATGCACGAAGCCAGTAGATCACCCTCACAGTCTCTGACTACAAGCCCAACTCCAATTCTATTACCTCATTCTCTTACAGCTACATCCCAATTGATCTTTATCCAATCTGTAGTAGGAGGATTCCAATGAGTAAATCATGTTTGATCCAATCTGCCATGATGCCTAGGGTTGAGTTGTTTATTTTGCATATGTTGGAAGTCATTGTACGCCTGTGTTGCTCTCTTCATCAAAATTGAAGGGGTTAAAAAACTATCTTCAAATATCATCTTGTTTCTTCTTATCCACAACATTATGGCAATTTCTGCAAACAAACAGATTTCTATTTTTCCTAATTTCTGAAGCATATGCAAAAAAACATCCCCAAACTTAGCATTTGTGATTGTAGCTTTTTATAGTTTTTACTTCCTAACATCCATACATCCTGTGCAGATGGAAAAGTCCAAAGAACAGGACCTGGAGTTTCTTCTGCTTGTTGACAAATTGGACAAAAAGGTTCCTTTACAATCTTTCTCTTGCAGAGATTTTGCCTAGTTGGTAAAGCATCCTTATAAGCAAGCCAAATAAACACTTTGACAACATTTGTAGTTTGCATTTGCCATATTTGCTTCCATAATTCTTTATGTAGCCCTTCTGTTGAAGTTTTCCCTTTTTCTTTTTTTTTATCTTGCCTCTGCCTGCATAGGTGATAGGCACTCTTGACTGTAAAACAACCATTGTTTGTATGCTTCCATACAATTTTGTCTCTTGAACTGTTTGTCTGAGCTAGAGGTATTTTTACAATCTATTTCATATCTTCTTCCCAGAAAATATCTTTAAGCATATGCATATTCCACCACCTAGTATTAGGGTCAATGAGCTCAGCTACCTTGGCATTTGTTGACAGTGCTTTCATAGGAGACATTATGGTGCCAGATTCAGTATTAGGAATCCACTTATGGTGCCATATCTTAACCCTTTCTCCATTTGCAATTCTCCAAATCATACCATCTTTAACAATATTGATCGCAGAATTGATACTTTTCCATGTATAAGAAGGTCTGCATCCAACTTTTGCCTGCAAAATAAAGCTATGTGGGAAGTAAACAACCTTAAGAATTCTAGCTGCTAGTGCTGTGGGATTATTAATAAGTCTCCAGACTTGTTTGGCCAGTAAAGCAGAGTTGAAAGCCACCAAATCTCTAAAACCCAAACCCCCAACAGCTTTACTTTTGCTCAAACATTCCCATCCTTTCCAGTGAATCTTTGCAGCTTTGTCTTGAAAGCCCCACTAGAAGTTATAAATCAGTGAATTCAACTTAGTACATAAAGTTTTTGGAAGAAGAAACACATTCATACTACAAGTAGGTATGGCTTGAACAACAGCCTTGATTAGGATATCTTTACCAGCTTCTGAGAGAAATGTAACACCCAGGCCATTCATTATTTTTATTTTTCTTCCACCCATTTCTCTTCCCACTCATCCGTTCCTCCCCACGTGTAAGAAGTTTCCCGCATAAGCCCAGCAACTGCATGGTAACCGCTGCCCCTATGCACGTAACCACCTTTTCCCGTGTGCTCCTTTGATGCTGCCAGGCATTTCGGTTTCCCTTTACCTTGTAGATGCTCCCTCTCTCATTTTACCTCTCGGGTTTTTCCCTATTGCCGTAAGTCATGAAAGTTCCTCCTCAAGCTACAGTCCGTTGCAACCATGCACCACCGTGGGACAACTTCCACTGCCCAGCCCCACTCCTCCACACCCACGGCATTGACCTCGCCAGCCTAGTTACGCATCCTCACCAGCACAAAAACCCAAGCCCGTGTGCATTCAGCCAAACAGAAACCACCCCTGTACAATTTTTCCCCTTCATGACGTAAGCCACCAGCCATTGCCTAACCCCACGTGAAACCGTAAACAACTGTAGGCCAGCCCCTGTTTCAAGCACTAAAAGCAAAGCAAAAACCTTACCCACTTCCACACCAAAACCAGCCCTATGTTTCACCGTTTAGACCACCAACTAGTGCGGGTTAGCCACTACCATCATCAGTTATGCACCGCCCAACCCCAAGGTGCCTCTCGGAGTCCTCATAGTCCCACCTCCATTTTCGACCAATAGCACTGTAAGCCTCACTCTTTCTCCCTCACAAGCTGCTCTCTCTCTCATCACTCTCTCACTCTCTGTCTCTCTCAGTGCTCTGTCTTCGCGAGCACCATCGTCCACCGCACCCAGACCCATCACGACTCCTTCGCTCTCTATGAGTTGTGGAGTGTTGTCCCGGGTCGCACGTTGGTTCCTCCCATAAGCCACTGTTTTCCTCTAGTTTCAGTTTTTCACATACAAGTTTTCCTCATTACTAAAATGCCCTTATTTTTTCAATTGGGTTTGGGTTGTTTTGTTTACGTTTTAAGTGGGCTCATTTAGAAACTTTATTTTTTGGATTTAAATCATGTTGTTAAGCCTTATTTTTTTATAATTTAATTTTAGAAGTGAGTGGTAACCGTGTAATGTTATTTTGAACTCTATAATTCTAATCTAGTTTATTTTTATTAAATGAAATTCCATTAGTTACTGTAATAGATTTTTGGTATAATTATATTAACTAGTATTAAATTTTATGGTTTGATTTCACTAGTAAATAAGTTAGATTTTAATATCTTAGTCGGAGAAATTAAGTGGATATTGATGGATTTGGGAATGATGGTATTTTAGGATTATGAGAATTTTAGGTATTGAGGAATTAAAATAAGTTAATTATAGCATTTCAGGTTTAAATATCGAAATATGTGTTCGATTGAAAATTTATGAGAATTACGTGTTGATTTTTTATAGGTGACGATTGGTTTTCGTTCAGTTCTATTGTGGAGAATTTCTTAAAAGCTAAAAAGTCCAGGTAAGCAGGGTTCCTATGCTAGGCTTTACACGAATTATTGAGACTGAGGTTGATTTTCTAAAAACTTTGCATATTTTGTGATGAAATGAGAACTTGGGAAAAACCAACCTTGATTGCTTATTTGCATTACTCATTAAATTTGTATGAAAAAAGGAAAAATATTTTCTGACATTCATTGTGTAGACATGAGCTAAATTTTGTCATGCTGTCTTTGAAATCTGAAAAAGAGCGATATTGAGAATCTAAAAAAATGTGCATTGATTTATAAAGATGCACCGACTTTTGTTTTTCAGTATGTGAGAATGATTTGGTTATGTTTTGGTACTTTTTTGTTTTGATATGGCATCTGAAAACCTTTGGCATGGTGTATTGATTTTGTATCTGACTCTGTCTCTGCTATGCTCTGTTTGGGTTGGTACCAACTTCTTTGTCTCTGAGTGCACCCACTTTGAAAAAAAAATGGTTTTATTGTGGTCTTTCCTGTGTACACACTCGGGACTCCGAGAAGAATAAAGGAAAGATTTCACCTCTATCTCTGCCTGGTTTGGCCACCGGAGTTAGCACAACTCTACCACGGGGGTGAAACATGGTCTCTATTCTATGAGATGCTCTGTTCTGATGTGATGATGATGCTCAGGTTATGTTATGCCAAGTACTCTGGGTTTTATATGTCTTAAAACCATCTCTCTGTTACGTTTGAAAACATGTTTTGTTCTGCATGATAACTCTGGAAAATATTTTTTTCTGCATACTATACTCTGTAAATGCTCATATTTGCATGCTAGCATATGTCTTCTGCTTGCTGAGTTGTTGATAACTCACCCCTTATCTTCACAACATTTTTCAGATATTTTGGATACTTCAACGAAATTTCAAGAATAGGAAGCATGGATAAGACTTTGTAAGCATAGTCTATTAAATACAAAGAGGGTACTTGTTATTGGAGAATTTTTATTGAATTGTTTTGTTTTGTTTTGTTGACTTAGTACCTTGGGAAGTTGGCATTTATTTTTTAAACTTCGTCTTGTTCTTAATTATTTATTTTGGAGTAGATAGTTTAAAGCAATGAGGTCTATGAGTAATTGAGAAATTTGAGTTTATATCTATACAGTGAGATATGATTTTAAGTGTTGAGAGGTAACTCTCCGACCCATCCGGGATGGGGGCGTTACATAGTTCTCGTTTGGTTATGCAGTTAAGATAATGAGATATTTTGTTAAAAATTAAATAAAATATTATTTTTATTTTAAAATTCAAAAAATTAAATTATTTATTAAATTTCATAAAATTTTAAAAAAAAAATTAGTTTTTGTTATTAGATAATATAATTTTAGTTTTTGTTATTAGATAAAAAATTTATGAAATTAGATAATATAAAATAATTTAGTTTTTGTCATTGGACAACGATATAGACGCCCCAATGATCGTTCCTTTGTCTTCTTCTTTCGACAACCATACGCCTTTACTCTTGTTTCTCTCGATCTCACTCTCTCTCTACTGACAGCAAGGGAGGCCAAGGTACGAGAAGCTGCTATCCCAGGCGTTCCAGCCAGCCTCAAATCTTCAAGACCCACTTTGCTTCTCGCCTCCCAGAACACCCTTAACATCGGTAGAAAGGGGCTTCTTCCTCCTCAAGTTTCTTGGTTTTCTTCATCCTCCTCGTCTCCCATCAGGTACTGAAAGGAAAATGTGTTTGTATCGTTGTATTTCTTCAATTTCTTCCATGTTCACATCAAACATTTGAGCATTAGCAGGCAATCTTGTAAAACTAATTCTACATTGTTATCACAACTAAAAATCTTTTAGTTAAATGGGGAACATTGAAGTCCGGATAAGGATTGCTGGGCATTTTATAGAGGGATGGACACTTCATACGAAAGATTGATTTTTTAACTTATGATGTGCGAGGACATTATCAGGTCATAGTTGACCAAAAAGGGCGTAGTGATTTGCGCAACATTAGCTAGTTTTTCGTAGTTGAACACCTGCACCGTATTTGAGTTAGAAAATCCATGTATAATTGTGCATAATATTCCATGCAAATGGTGACCGTTACATTCACGGTAAATGGCTCAGATACGTATCTGCGGCCACTCTTTTGGCTTCTCACAGTGATCCCGAATCCTTTCAATAATTAAAGCTTAAATGGCACTTTGAATTGTCTCAACTTTTTCTTGATAGGAATTGAGGGTTGAAAGAAAGAAGTGCATGCTCCATTTCCTCTTTTTTTTTTTTTTTTTTCCTATCCCCTGGATGAAACTCTGCAAAGAGTAACGCACATGCACATTTATACGCAAGTATGTTTGGATCATATATAATTTGATAATTTTCTATGCTAATACAACCTTCCTTCATTTGTTTATTTGTTTAGAGTTGAAATTAAATTAGTTAGCCATATGCCAAGTTGATTTGAATGTCTAACCCCAAAGCGCGATATTAGGCTATGTTTATGACCAGGCAATCAAAGTCATTGCCACGTCCTTTTGTTTATTTTTTCTGTGAGATATATTGATGTGGGAATTCTTGGATGTGAGATATATAGAAATGTTACACCTGCCACTGACCTTGGTGGGATCATTTTCGAGATGCTAATCCAGAGCTGAAAAAAGAAAGGCAGGTAGCTGTAAAAGTAGGAATTTGCATATGTTGTAGAATACTAGAATGTTTAATTGGTTGTGTAACATTCCTGTCGAATATATCAATTTGTTGGATTTCCCATTTAGCTCTAATTCATAGCCTCTACTACTTAGATAGCATCTGTACAAGAGCATCCACCTTTGTGATGATCAAATCGTATGATCAAGAAAGAGGATCCTGAGATTTCTCCAATAATGCAGGGTCTTTTTTTGGGAACTTTTTCAATCCCAGTAAACTGAATATTATAAACTCCATGGCTTAGACATTAATTAAAAACCAAAACAAAAGAGTTAATTACGATCAACCCAGTTGCAAATTGTTGCTGAGAAAAAGAAGAGGAATATCAGAATAAATTCTCAAAGTTTAGGTTGATATGGACCAGCTTTAAGATATTCATGTTGGATCTCATCTTGTAGATTAGTAGAAAATTCCCATATTTGTGGAGCGGAAGGCTGTGTTCAAATCTAAAATTGTGTTCAGTTAGTAGCATGTCAAATCACTAGAGTTCGAGTGTTTTGAGTATTGTAGGATGTTAGAATCTAGGGTGTCAGGTGAAGTGAAAGCCATCTGTTTATATTAATTTTTT
>QEOT01007125.1:23906-34928 GCA_003123785.1 Pterocarya stenoptera | reverse complement strand
ATTTACAAAATGACTATATTGGAGTTGGATACAAATCAAATCAAATATTATCTTCTTTATTTTTTGCCTTGACTGTGCACTATTTTTTTTTAGCAGTACTAGTCCCACTGCTGGGAGCTCTCACTGGGGCTCCCACTAGTTGAATATTCATCTTTTTTTTTTTACATCTATTTTTTTAACACATTTAAATATTTTTAAAAGAATAAAAAAATCATAATATTATTAAAAAATACTTACTTAATCATTAAGTAAAAAATAAATAATAAAAAAAATCACAACTGTAAAGACTAGCAGTAGAAACCATTGGTAAGAATAGTATTTTCCTTCTTTTTATTTCTAATTAAGTAACAAACCCGATTTCTAAGTGACCTAAATGAAACATATATATCCATACGGACATAAGGATAGGCATACCTCCATAAATTTTAATTTGAAATCCAAATTTTCAAAGCGTTGAGTTACTTCATACTCCTCACGAAGATATTGATGTATTTGAGCATACTTGACATCCCTACGAGCAATTTCTGATCTGAATTATAAAAAGAACCAAACAGATATGAAGAGGCTGCAAGAAGCAAGCTTGAACCAAATTCATGTACCCAAAAGGCTGTAAAAAAATATCAGGGAATTATGCAAGTACTCAAACGTGTTCAAAAGTAACCAACTTTAATGAACCGATTTTCAGGTTATCTGATCTTTGTAAAGCCGAATCATAGTAGATTTACAGAGTTGTCACTTTATTTGGTGCCTAGCTTTGGAAGCCAGGGAAGAAGTTGTAATGACTCAAGTCTCAGAGTCAAGAACAGTACTCATGATCAAACAGCTTTGTTCAAGCTTAATGAGCCCAACCGAAGCCTGGAGGCAACATGAATGAGAAGAAACAGCTTTATTCAAGTTTCATGAGCCGAACTAACTTTAAACAAGCATATTTAGCATAATGAGATGAGGTAGGGCAGGCTCAAGTCTTTAATTAACCTAATTTCAATTTCGGAGTAACTTGGATTCATTTAAGTTCACAACTTGACCCGAGCATGGGGTTTTGTTGGACTGTATAATTTCTCGTTGCTAAATGTAAACTCAACCAACATCATAGTGACCTTAATCTGCAGGAGAGATGAAGCCAAGTAGAGGCATTAGCTATTAATGCCTAGAATAGTAAAAGTGAGATCATCCACTATGCGGTATTCATTATCTACTTAAACACATAACCAGCTACATTCTGACGCATGGAATGAGACAAAAAACAATCGAAATGGCATTACCCCTCAAGAATACCAACTTTTAGAATTGCACAAGCTAGAATTGAATTAGCCTTCCCAACTGCAGACTATAATCAGAACTTTAATCTTATCAAATCATTTTGTAAAATCTATAGAATGAGCCCAAAGAATTTAAGACCTCAATCGTAATGAAATCAGCTCATAGAATTTACAAAATCTAACGCCTCAAGTTTCGTAAAACTTCATTCATAAAGTCTGCAGATTCTAAAACGTTATATACCATCAAAATTAATCCTTACAATTCGCATAGTTCTAGACATCAAGTCAAAACAAAAAATTATTTCCTAAATCCGCTTGTAATTCAAAACCTCATATATTATAATCTCCAGAACCCCAACCTTAATTATCCACATAATCATCTCTTAGTCCTCAAATTTCTAAAACCTAAAATTACTTCCTAAACCTATAGAGGTCCAAAACTTCATAATTTATAGTCTGCAGAATCTCAAACCACAGCTCTTATACCAATTGTAATGCCCCATCCCCGAGGGGCCCGAAGAGTTTACTCATGTCATCTAATACTCCAATTTTCTCTATCACACAAAATACTCATTAATTCACATCAATTTCTCCAGTATAAATAATCTAAGACAACACAAAGTCTTAATATAAACATCAACCTCCCAACATATTACATCATCAGAGCACAATAAGATTACTGAACAAAAATCCTCAATACTCATATAAACCTTCTATGCTTAATCCATTATTCTTAACTCATCTCACCCATGCTCCATACTCTTGATCTTCAGCTGAAATATTGAAATCATCTAAAAAATATTATGGAGATAAGGGGTGAGTTATCAACAACTCAGTAAGCAGAAAACATATACTAGTATGTAAATATGAGCATTTATAGAATTCAGAATGCAGAATAAAACACTTTTTATTTTCAAAATACAGAGTCTGAACATGTTATCAAAAATATCAGAGCGAAAGTTCAAAAATATTCTTATTCAAAATTTCCTTGGCACAGCATAATTAAAACATCATATCATAATAGAATTCCATGTGTTAACTCCCGTGGTAGGGTTGTGCAATCCCCGACGACCAATCGAGCAGAAACAGAATGTAAGTCTTCCCCTTATCATTCTCGAAGCCCCGAGTGTATACATAGGAAAGACCACACAGAAAACCACTTTGTTTTCAAAGTGGGTGCACCAGAAACAGAATAGTTGGTACCAACCCAAATAGAGGCCACCGTTTTACACCCGTGGTAAGGTCAGAACAGAATAAAAACAGAATGTCATGCCAGAGGTTTCAGAAATCGCATCATATTATATTAGAATACAGAACATTTTCATAACAGAATCAGATCACAAAAATATTATTTATGCACAATTCTTCATATTCGCTCTCTTTTGTATAGTTTAGAAATAGAATGTCAAAAATTTGCTCATATCTACACCAGTCATGACAGAGAGAACTTTATTCTTATACAGAATTTCATGAGTCATGCATAACAAATAACTGAGGTCGTTTCAAATTTCTTTTCATAACAAAACATGCATATTTTTCCAAAAATAACCTCAGCCCATTTTATTTATTTTTATGCAAAGTCTAGCATAAAAACCCCGCTTACCTAGACTTCTTAGCTTTTCAGAATTTTCCTCAAAAATGCCGAACAAAAAAAAAAAATTGTCACCTATAACATAAACACATAATTCCCGTAAATTTCCAATCAAACAAGTATTTCAATATTTAAGCTTTAGATGCTAAAATAAGTTATTTTAATTTCTCAAAACCTAAAATTCTTATAATTCCAAAAATACCATCATCACTTTCTAAACTCATCAATATCCAACTTAACAACTCTGACTAAAACATTAAATTCTAACTTATTTATGATTGAGATCTTACTATAATTTATCAAACTAAATAACATAACTGTATCGAAATCATTACAAGTAGAAAATCACACTCAAAATCATCTCTCACATGAAAGCCTAGTTTTCAAAAATACACATAAACATGTATGCAATTATGCGAAAAACTCAGTTTCCATTTACAAACATGAACATGCACGTAAATGCATTGTGTAAGACACGACACAAATATCCAACAGCCAACAAATCCCTGCATGATCCAATCACACAACAATTCCATCCCTCCAATCCAATCGATCCCTTTACTCCTCGGATTCAGTCCGGCACAACTAACCAGTTCACAGTAACTATGAGTTAGTGCAAAAATACATTTAAATCTCAAAAGTTATTTGGGAAACTACTTACAGTGCTATAATATACTTTTCAAAGGGTCATAGAGGTGCTAGAAGTGGCGGCACAGCAACCAAGCAGTGCAAAATGGACAAGGGCCGTGGATCTCAAAAACCTAACTTTTGAACGGGGACAAACGAAGACTAGGGATTGCTAGGGAAGGGCTTAGGGATGTCGGTGAAGCTACTGGTGGTGGTCCTTGGATGTGGGTGGCAGTTGAAGACAAAAATACCCAAATTGAAAATGGAGATGGATGGGCTTTACCGGTGATAGATCAGGGCTGAGGATGAGTGGGTTAGGTAGTTGGGAGGTCACCGATGATGTGGTGAAAAGATGGTGGCTGGAGGTGGCGCAACGAAGGCATAGGGACACAAAGAAGGCCGCGGCTTGAAGCCATGCGTGGGGGTTAATGGTGGCATGAGAGTGGCTGAAAACGGAGGGGTGAGGTCGCCGGCCGGAGGGGAAGAGAAGGAGAGGAGTAGTGGATGACATGGATGGCGCACAATGGCGCTACAGGCAGACGAAAAAATCAGACGGGAGATAGGAAGAGAGACGTGCGCGAGGGAAGAGAAAGAAATGCAGGGGAAAAAGAAGGCAAGAAAAGAAAAAGAGAAAAAGAAAGAGGAAAAAGAAAAAGTGAGGGAAAGAAATGAGGTCTAGTCCTTACAACTTGGGTCACAAAATTGATCCAACGAAAATGATTTCAAAATAGTAATTTAAATAAAACTAATTTAAACACAGGAGTAAGTAAAGTAAAATAATAAAAATCCAACAACACAGCAATTTTAAAGCCCATAAATAAACTAATTTAAATTAAAGAGCAATTTAAATGCAAAATGATAATTAATATTAAAAAAACATATCAAAATAAATTTCACAACTTAAATATCATAAAAATAAACCTACGAATGATTCGATAAATTTTAAAACAAATGAACCAATATTTGAATTAATTAAAATAATCATTCAATTAAAATACACTAAAATACGGGGTATCACAAGAATACTATTCCTATCGATGTTTCATATAAGAGCTTCATAGATCTTTACATTTTGATAACAAAAAAAATATATATGGGACATTCCCTAGTATTAAATACACTCAATGCTTGACTCTATTTCTTTTGTGTGATTCCAAGTTAAAATCTTCAGCTGTTGTTATATATAGTTAGGAATTCAGGATCTTTTTATTTATCTATTTCTTTGATACACTGAGTTTCCGGAATTCATTTGCTTTTTTTCTTTTTATTTCATTTTACTTTGCCTCTTTTTTTTTTTTTAGGGGGGTTCTTATACTTCTGTGCTTGGGTTGGGAGGACTTAATTGCCAAAAGTTTAATCAAACTCTTATAGAAATACAATGTGTTAATGTAAAAATGAGTATGTTAGCATATTCTTGTGAAAATCTTTGTAAAATTGTGTTGTAACAAGTGTTGAAGTGTGTCAAGGTAAAAAGGGAGTCAAGTGAGCTCAACACGGCTTGAGCAGAACACAAATAGAAAGTTCGCTCGACATCCGCTTGACTAGAGCTCAAGTGAATCTCAAAACAGAGAGTTCACTCGACATACCTCTCGAGCGAATATTATCCAGAGAGTTCGCCCGATTTGCGCTCGACATAGCGCTCAAGCTAATTAGATCTAGAGAGGTCGCTCGACATTGCGCTCGAGCGATGGACATCCAAAAAGTTCGCTCGACATGAAGCTCGAGCTAAGGTTTTAAAGAGAATAAAATTAAACAATGAAAGCAAATTTAAAAGGAACATGCAATCAAATAGAGGATATTACTGAGATGATGATTTTTAAAGCAACAAAATATAACTGGAATGATAAAATAAGTCAATATGGAGAATGACTAAGGTTTCAAAGATCCGTCTAATAATTTAGAAAATTGTTTCCAATCAATTTAGCTAAGTTAAACTAGATTAATGATTCCGTCTAACTGGAAAATTTAATAGTTAGTCCAAGAAAATTAATCACTAAAGATTAAGTTTGAACAATTGATGGTAGAAACATTCACAAACCTATTTGAATGTCACAGGGATTTTTAAAGCATCCAATGTATTCGAAAATCATAATGGATCAAGATAAATATATAGATAATCAAAGTATCCAATAATAACATCATTCAATCGATCAAACTCACAATATAAACTCTATTGTTGATCCAAAGCCATAATATATAAATAATTAGACTTCACCTCTAACCTTAGTTCCAAAATTTAGCCAATCACGTTGATCACAAGTGCCATGGATTTCAAGGATAAATCCTCCATAAGAAAACTAAAATAAAACACAAAACCAAATATTTGAAGAAAACAAACTAACTCTCAAATAAAATGAACTCCCTAATAAAATGAACATAGAGAAACCGAAAATGACTTCTCTCCAAAATCTGATGATCCTTTCGTCCTTCTGACAGTCCTTCTTTTGTCCCCCACTCAGAATTATTCGCTCCGAAAGCAAGTGGAGAGGACGAGCGCAGCGGTGCATGGCCGTGCATGGAGTGGTTCGAGGTGGGCGTTGCAGGCCGTCCGTATGTGTGCTGCGGGGCAGTGGCAAGGTTGCTAGACTTACAGAGGAGTGGGCTATGGGGAGGTTTTGTAAATAGTAGGAGGTTGTGGATATTTTTTGTTTTCCTTTATGTATGTGTCTTGCAGTAGTTGCAATAATTTGTCTTCAAATTATTCTGACAAAAAATAGATATCAAATCATATAAAAAGTAGAAATTAAAATATATGGCGGCAAAGTTAACTTCAGAAGAGATAAATAAGAGCATCCACATTGGTCTATGCATATGTATATGCAAAGTCATATTTGCATAATATGACTCTAAAATCATCTACATTGGCTTATGCATATGCATATATATAGCTAGCTATGAATAGTTTTTATCCAAATTTGAATAGCAACTATTCACTCTACAAAACATATTTTAATCATTATTGCTCTCTCCTTCTACTCACTCGCACAATCTTTTCCTCTTCTCCCTCCCTTAACAACACAACAAACTTTCACCTACAAACTTATTTTATTATTATAATATATTATAAATATTTTTTATTATTACATTTGTATTATTAATGTCAAATGTATGTAGTGGATGTTAATTGTAAAATATATATATAAAAAAAATTGATTTTAGAAAAAAAATTAATAATAATAATAAAATAATATTTTATTATTATTTTGTCTCAAATATATATAAGCTAATGTGAAAGTTTTGCTTAAATGACAAAATAGATATGGAAAAGAGGTAATTTCCGTTTTCTATTAAAATCTCTCTCTCTCTGTGTCTCCTCGCAAAACTACATTCCGAGCTGGTTTGGTTTAGGTATGCTTACGTCCCTTTCATTCCCCTGATTCTTAGCCTATTTTTCATTTTATTTTCTCGTTGTTGTGGAAATATTTGATCTTTCGATTTGGTTGCCAATAAATCAAAGAAAAATTATTGAACTTCTGATTATTTGTTGGTTTTGGTTCGTGGGGGGAGAAAAAGGTATCATTTGTTTGTATTTATATGAGTTTATCTTATATGGTTGAGAGCATATTTTTTCGTTTTGTCGGTCTGTATTAGGGGTTTCCTTTTTTAATATATCGAATGGATTCGCCTATTTGAATAATTTTGATTTCATTTTAAAAAAAAAAAATCTCAGGCATATTTCCCATCTTGGTTGGAATTTCTTATTATTGATTGATTGAACTTGAAATCCCTTTACAGTTGCAATCCACTTACTCTTTATGGATAGAGGTAAATAATTTTGAAAAAACAAATTTGGGTCTATAAGTCAAGGTTCTTCTTTGATCCTTAATGTTTGTTTATAAATCTCTGCTGGGTACATCACCTTTGCAAGTGCTTGACTACCATCTCTTGATCGAAGATTCTGTGTTTGGTAGTGATGATGGTGGCACCTGGTGTAGGCAAAAAGAAATAGATATTGGAGGAAAGGAAACTCTTTAATTATCAATGAGAGAAGATGCTAGTCAAAGCACTGATTAGGGGCATTGAATATGTGTAAAAAGCTCTTGCCTTCTGTTGATAAAGTGTGGTGCTTATTGCATTTTATGTATCAATTGAGTAATGATCCCTTGCTTTGTATAGTTGATTTCTGAAATATGAGGTGGCTTATTGTCGGGAAATTTAGATTATGAGAATCTTGTGGGGAAATTCTGTTGGGCCCAAAGAAAAGTTTGTTTGAGCTAATTGTTCCATTTTTTACCAACGAACTTGTTTTGGAAGAAATTTGTTATTTTTATTTGGTATTATGAAAGTTTGAATATGTCAAAAACTGCCAAGGAAACCAATGAAGGAAGGAAATATGAAAGTTTGAATCTTATTTTTCATGTTGTTTCCTTTATCAACTTATGGAACAACCAACTGATCTTTGCCAACCAGATTTAGTAAGGGCAGTTGGAATTTTGGATGGAGGTGCCTAATTCAACTTATGTATAATTTTCTTTTTCTTTCCTGTCCTTATTGTTTATGTCCCAGCAATTAAAGTGAGTGTTTTTCCTTTTGTAAAAATTTCAAATTTGTCTCTGAAAGTAATAATTGAGAAGACTTTTAAACTAGAAGTTACTTGCAAAATAAGTTTTTGTTTATTACAATCAAGGTTTGATGCTGAAATCTTGTGAGATGCTGAAGATTTTACTGACAACCACTCTGTTGCAGTAAGTGCAAATCATAGAGGAAGAGTCACACATGCCTTGAGCGATGATGCTCTTGCCCAAGCGTTAATGGATAGCAATTCCCCTACTTGGGGGCTTGAGAATTTTGACGAGTGGACAATTGATTTAAGGAAACTCAATATGGGATCAGCTTTTGCTCGAGGGGCTTTTTGGAAACTATACAGAGGTACTTATAATGGTGAGGATGTTGCTATCAAGATCTTGGAAATGCCAGAAAATGATCCAGAAAAGGTACAGCTGATGGAGCAACAATTTCAGCAAGAAGTTATGATACTGGCCACATTGAAGCATGTAAATATAGTTCGGTTTATTGGTGGCTGTCAGAAACCAATGGTTGGTCTTGGGATACTTTTGTTACACAAGCATTTGATTCCAGTTTATGGGTTCCAATAGTCGTTGTTCTGGGAGCTGTTGGGTGTTGCCTAGGATTTCTTGTATATGTAGTTCGTAATTGGTTTCTGGATGAGGAATAATTGTCTAATTAAAATGAAATTATTAATTAATATATGAATTGTATTTATAAAATATATTTTAAAAAATTGTTAAATATTATTAAAATAATATAATATAATATTATTATTTTAACTTTAAAATAGTTCTAATGTAAGTTTATCTAATCAAAAATTGATTCCATAACCAAAAGTTAGGATTCTAACTAAATTTTGGAATTGGCAATCACATTACCAATGCTGAGAGTTTTTTTTTTTTGATGGAAATAGTTTCATTTCATTAATGAACCGAAGTTACAACTGTTGACTGATCAGTACATGGAAATTCCAAACACTTTAAGCCAATCTACGCAGCAGCTCTGGGGCTTCCCCACACACAAATTGCTTTGTGGCGGACATTGTCTTAACTTCTAAAACTTTCTCAGAACAAAGAAAGCGTTCTGTAAACCAGAACTTGCAGGCCCTCAATCATCCCAAGCGGGATGAGTATAGGACACAGCTATGGACATTAAATCCAATAGCCTATTTCTACTAAACTAAAAACTGAAATAAACTGAAAAAAATTACAACTAAACACATTCACAACAAAAAGACCACAAGTATCCAATGCTGAGAGTTAAATAGGAGAGTTTCGTTCAGTTTGAAGAAAATAAAAAAGTTGTCCTGACAACGGGAGAAGTAGTAAAGGGGCAGCAGTACAACCGCAAGTATCATTACCCGCCAAGATTTTTATTGGTGGGTGATCTACCAACTAGGTGACTTTATAAAGGGGCGGCTACTCGGCCGCCCCACCTTTATATCTTGAATATCGTTCAGTGATTTTTTATATTTTTATATTTAAAAATTTTTAAAAAATAAAAAAAAAAATAAAAAAAATATATCAATATATTTAAAATTATTTTTTAATTATTAAATAATTTTTTTTATTAAGTAATCAAATGTATGGGATAAAGTAATATTTTCTCTTTATAAAATACTCTTTCTTCTTTATTAAAATCACAACTTTCCAAGCATTTCCTTCCGTCTCCCTCTTAAAGTCTAATCCTGCGTTACTTTTTGTCTACACTCGAAGGTAGACGTCATTTATTTCTAATTAGGCTCGTTTTTATTTTGAAATAAGTTGAGAAAATTTTAAATAAATTAAATAAAATATTATTTATTAATATTATTATTATTTTAAAATTTTAAAAAAATAAAAACTTTATTATATTTTATATAAAAATATAAAAAAATTATAACGATAAGATTCTATAAAATGACTTTCAAATATAATAACAGCCGCTCGATATGTGTCCCGTAAAGTTAACAACGTTATGGTGAGTCGCTCATATTTACCATCCCATTTGCCCGTCAATTAGGGGACATAGAGGTCACTATAGTACAGTAACCGGTTGTCCAGCAATAATTTCTTTCCGTCTTAAGATGAGCAGTCTATAATGTACAGAACTCTACATACATCACCTTTTTCTGAAATATATTGCAGGTTGCATTACTTTTTGGGTGATGCTACGGAGCCTACACTTCGTTACTGATAATTGACCGATGCACGTGATAATTTAAAATATTAAAAACAAAACAGAGAGAACGAAAGAGGGAAAGAGGGAAAACTCCGCAATACTCATTCCCGCGTCCCTCTCCATCCCGCTCCCTCCCTCATCCCGCTCCCAGTTTGTTTGTCGCCATCGTTCCGTCTGTAAGTTTTGTTTTTCTCCATTTTTTGTTTACATTTCAGACCAATTATTCCTGGCTATTGTTGTGGTATTGTATTGTAATACTTCAGTTAAATCTCAGCAATTTGAACGAGAAAAGCAGAGAAAAAAAAAAACAAACTTAGAGATTGTTAAGAGCAATATTGACTCTACACCTAATTACAGCTCACAGCCAAAGCACCCGAGTGCTATCACGTAACAAACTCTGCTACGTAGTCCTCTGCAGCTGCAAAAGCAGCGTGCTCTCTCTATAAAAATAACAATCTATATTTAGATCTAGAAGATTCTATTTCTTGTAGAAAATATTCCTTTAGCTTATATATAAAAGGACCAATTGTATTCGAAAGAACAGTAATGAAAATACAGAGGAATTATTTATTTAACAGAGATCCAAACAGAGAAGTGAAACTCTTCAGACCAAACAGAAACCTAGGTTCAACGGACTAAATGGAAATTCAGATTCACAAACTCTTCAAAACAATCTTGCAAGAAAATTTAAAATAGAGAAATGAAATTTAGAGAGAGAAATATACATAATAATTTCAATAGAGCAAGAGGGAAAGGAGGGATGCGTGCGAAGGGGAAGGAGTTAGATCTGTGCGAAGGGGAAGGAGTTACGAAGGGGATGTAACTAGTTTTTTGTTTTTAAATACTTTATACAGTTTATCAAAAAAAAAAAAAAAA
>QEOT01007124.1:460359-472399 GCA_003123785.1 Pterocarya stenoptera | reverse complement strand
TAAAACACTTACAAAGTTCTTGGATGAATACGGCACCCTAGCAATGTTAATGCAACTAAAGCTAGCAAAACCTCAAAAGACAAGATCAACATTTTAGGTCCATATAATGTATTTTGGTAATTTGTACTAGCTGTAAATTCCCAAATTACATAGCAAACAAAATGATACAAGACCCTAAACTAATAAAAACCTAGAGCATATAAGAGATCAATTATGAACTGGGTGGGAAGTATGCTCGTAGACATATATATAAATCAAATATCATTAAGTATCAGCCACTGGGTACAAACAAAGGGTCGAGCATCGGACAAAGCAAGCTGGACCAGGAAATTCGCAGATATACATTGCAAAATTGGTATTAAAAAGGGATAGATTTTACTACTGCACAAGTAGAAATCAGTCTACAAACAAAAGCTTTTAATTTTGTAAATAAACGAGTGAATGCCAAGCAGTATTAAAAAATCCACTCTGAGTTGCAGCAATACCTGGAAGCAACTGACCCAAATTCCACAGATTGAAAGCTTGGAATCGCACGGCAGCGAAGTTGTTCCTTCCATTCCATCTCGACCGTAGCTTCTGCGGGAGGGAAATGTGCTAAAGTAGAAACCTTTGGGTGGTTGGAATGAAATGGGGATGAAACCGTTCGGGGGGCGTGGATGGAGTAACACCTAGATGGAAACCCAGATGGATCGTTTGGCCTGATCTCTCGGAAACCCAGATGGAGAACGAATGGGGACGAACAGAGAGAGGTGGAGACGGAAAGGGACGAATCGCACTGGTGGTTGCACGAAAATGGAGATGAAATCGAAGGAGGGCGCGGGTGGAGTAGCAGATGATCTCTCGGACAGGTTAGAGGCGAAGGAACGGGAAAAAACAGAGAGAAGTGGAGAGGAAAGGAATCGGGGGGGAAAAACAAAATATCTTAGCGAGTTTGGTGCCGTTTCATTAACTGATTTATTGCAGCGATTTTAAAACGCTGCAAAAGGTAATTTATATTACCGGCGAATATTTTTGCCTCTACAATCCGAAATGTCGCCGCAACAAGTATTTGTAGCATTAAGGACCCAATTGCAGCGATTTTTAATCGCTGCAAAAATGTCAATACTTTACCGGCGATTATTTTCGTTGCAAAAGACAAAAAATCGCTGCAAAAGAAAACCCCAATTACATTATATCTTGAACTCACCGGCGAGCTTAAAATCGCTGCTAAAATAGACCTTTCGCGGCGATTTCTATTGCAGCGATTTTAAAATCGCTGGAAAAGGCCGGATTTCTTGTAGTGTATCCACCTTATAAATGCCAAATGGATGGCGAATTCAATGGCATATGATCAAATAGGGCTTATCCCACAAGCAGCCAAGGGAAAGCACTAGCTTATTCCATTCCCAGGCAATCAAATAGGGCTTGAAAATGAGATATTGATTCCTTAGGGCCACTTCGAGCTGTAAAATACCAATAATGTTAGTCATCAACGATTCCGATGGAGAATTGTATATCCCTGCAGATGGCCTAGCTAGCATGATCACTAAATTAAAGGTGTGACTGCAGAAAAGCATTCATTCCTTCGATTGACGATGCATGTTCGCACAATTGTCCGCGTCTCATTTGGAATGGACGTCATGCATGCATGCGTGCACAAGTGAAAGCGTAACCTACGCTAGCCAGCCATCCACAGATAGATTCGCCATGATCTAATTAAAAGCCTAGCCCAGTTGTCTTGGATTCGGACAATGAAGTACTGGCAGTGTCGCTGTTTGGGACAACATGAGTCGATGTTAATCGATGATCGATCAGATATATCTTTATGGTCATGAAATGGCTATATATAGGCGTGCTATGTCTTCTCAAAGCTGCGCACCAAATCCCACATATAGCTCTAGCAACCAAAGATCGAGTACTACGTACTACTGCTCTGTCTCAGTCTTCGATCTCTTCAAATATGGCTTCAACTGGCGTTGTGAAAGCCGGATACTGGAATTGCGGAAGTGCATTCCTGGTGTCCGACATAAAATCCTCCCTTTTCACCCATCTTTTTGCCGCCTTTGCGGATGTCAACTCTTGTACCTTCCAAGTAACCTTTCCTGTCCTATACAAGCTCCAGTTCGAAAGCTTCACCCGAACTGTGCAAATAAAAAACCCTGATGTTAAAACCCTTTTATCCATCGGTGGTGGAACCTCTGGTGTAGCTTCGACCTTAGCTTCAATGGCTAGCAAGCAAGAAAACCGTAAAATATTCATAGATTCCTCCATAACTCTAGCTAGGGAA
Source organism: Pterocarya stenoptera (assembly GCA_003123785.1). NCBI lineage: Eukaryota > Viridiplantae > Streptophyta > Magnoliopsida > Fagales > Juglandaceae > Pterocarya > Pterocarya stenoptera. Next base: position 470,133 of record QEOT01007124.1, on the reverse strand, counting down.
AACAACTTCCATGGTCTTTGCCTCAGCTGGCTGTACCCCTCCACGACCTCGGAAATGACCAACCTCGAGTCCCTCCTCAAGGAATGGCGAGCAGCGGTGGACGACGAGGCCAAGAAAATCAGCAAATGTCCGTTGCTTCTAACCGCAGAGGTATTTTACTCGTCAGCAATAGGCTCCGCGAGTTATCCCTGCAAGACCATTTCAAACACGTTGGACTGGATCAACGTATTGGCCTTTAACTTCTATAGCCCCGGTTCTTCACCCACGGAGACTGCACCCCCTGCTGCGTTGAAAAACAAGCAAAACGGATCACTTTGCGTTGAAGCAAGCATAAAAAACTGGATTAATGCAGGTTTGAAAGCTAAACAAATAGCCCTATGCCTTCCGTTTGTTGGCTGGGCATGGACTCTGACAAATGCATTGCAGCATGATTTATTTGCACCAGCTGTGGGACCGGCTCTTTCTGTAGATGGATCCGTTTCTTTTGCCCAAGTGAAGGTATTCATAACCGACCAAAAGGCCACAACAGAGTATAATGGCACCTACTCCACAAACTATTGCTACGCTGGTGTTACTTGGATTGGTTACGATGATTTGCGAAGTGTAACCGATAAGGTTAATTATGCACGTAAGGAACAACTGCTCGGTTACTTTGCATGCCACGTGGGCGCCGACAATAATTGGTCTCTTTCTCAGAAAGGTATATACATATATACATATATATATATAATTAGTAAATATGAACTCATGTCCACCATGCACATATAATTTATGGAGTAATGCTCTACTCATCATTCAAATTGATCTCATTATCTTCTTATCATTTCATGATCTGGCATTAGATGATTGAAAATTATTTATTATATTTTACTTGTTAATCTATCATTTAATGCGCCCATATCATGAAATGATGAGAAAATAAATAATGATGTGTACTTATATCAAGTTTTTGTTTTTTACTGAAAATTAATTCCTTTTTGGTTCTAACTTCTAATGTGTACTTTTATTTTTGTCTTCACAGCTTTCGACACATGGGGATAAATGTGGTAATTATAAGTACTGAAGGTGGCAGCTTGAGTACCAATAATAATCAACGTACAACGTCCAAGCTAGGCGTGCATGGAATCATATATATAGATCAAATATGGTGTGTTCGTAATATATATATATATATATATACGCTTTTATTCTCAACAATAAGGCCAACCTTATGGCTCATGGTGTGAGACATGTTATGTGTGTTAGAAGCTTGTATTATCATCAGTGGTACTATGCATGGCTAATAATATTAAATATGTTTGCTAATTTATATCTAATGNGGGGGGGGGGGGGGGGGGGGGGGGTTGTGGTGGGGGTGGGGGCATAAAGATGAGCTTGATATAAAGCATACAACATACAACAAACATCCGGACTTTTTGTTGCGAGCAAAAGTCACCGAGAAATAGCTAAGTAACTACCGCGACTTCTGCTCACCCCAGGTATATATTTTGGCTGTTAATGCCATATATGTTGTGGTGCTAAAAAGATTCAGCTAGCGAAAGAAATAGATCATATATCCATGACCCAAGTGTAAGGAGAAAGTAAACACCATCTGATCACGAGAAGAAGAGCCATGCATATTGATGTAGAGGATCTGGATATGATGATAATGAGATGATAGATTCCACGTTGATAGCGTTGGACTACCTCGAGAAGGCAGTCCAGCGCAAATATGGTAGGAAAATGTGAGTATTCGTCAAATTAGGATAATATTGTGTAGGTGTTAGTATTTTGACCATAACTTTAGCTACAAGTATCAGAATCGCTCAGATGACCCCAATTCGAAAAGCTTTTCTTGGCATGCTTGTCATAGTCACTATGCTATACTTAGGCCCCGTTTGGTTGTTGGACTCTACTGAGATCAATTCAGTTCAGTCTAATTTTAAGTTGAGTTTAACATCCAAATACTTAACTCTCAAATTATTAAACTCATCTCAACTCAAAATCTCTTTACACGTGGGACCCACAATCTTTTTCAATTCAACAATTCTTTACACGCGGGACCAACAACTTTTTTCAAATTTCTATAAATATATCTAAACTTATTTTAACATCCAAATACATCTAAACTCATCTTAAGTAGGTCCTACAAAACTTACTCTACCATCTCAACTTACTACTATTTATAAAGAACTTAACTCATCTAAACTCAGCTTAACATCCAAACGCAGCCTTAGTGGTCTTCACCTCAACCTTGAAATCAACCGTTTTCCCCTCCGAATCATCAAAGTTATTTTTCTTTTTATGAAAATGTTTATCTTTAATTTTTAGATATGATTTTTGTTTCAATTTGGGCTAGAATTTGTTGTAAGATTCTTCTTTTATTATATAATTTATTTTTATGCATTAATTAAGATTTTTCCTTGTTTGGGCAAAATCTTCAAAATCTCAGATTTTCTTAACTATTTGAGTTCGGCACTTGGGTTTTAGAAGGAGTTTTCGAATTTTATCAATAAATCTTACTCTCAATACTGTTTCTCTCTATTTTAAATATTTTCTCAATCTCAATCTCTAATTTTTATTGATTAACTAGCAACCAGAATAGTTCTTATTTTCATGTTCGGTGTCACATATATTTTAAACTTCAAATTAGATTTAGCAAGAGGCTGCAACGTCCATCCTACTAGAATTGGTCTATGAACATGATAGCTAAACTGGTAAAAACTTTAGCTGCATTAATGCTAATATAAATCAACGCAATTAGTTAAACTTCAAAGGCTTTGAAGGCCGTAATACGATTCTCATATATTATTAAACAACGTCTGCTTGTGTCATGCATCAACTATATATGTCTCAATATGTATGATGTATGGGGTCGGTTAGGCTTGAGTTGCAGCGCTAGCTAGCTGCATGGAAGCTTATAACCTTCACGATTATGCCTGTTGGGGTATATGTGGAAACTGGTTTTGGAGCTGAAAAATGGGTTGCTGAAAGTTGGCTCAATAGTTGGCTCGAGCCAAAGTTCGCTCGACACACCGCTCGATAGACCACTCAAGCAGATGGAAGACAGAGAGGTACGCTCGAGTCCCATTTGACACTCCGCTAGAGCGAGACGCTGTTCGCTCGACCCTCGCTCAACACTCCGCTCGAGCCAATATTCATTTGGCTGTTCACTCGAGGCTTGCGTGACATGCTGTTAGAGCGAATTACGCAGTTTTGCCAGATTAGGGTTTCCAGCTCCACTCACTATAAATATATCATATTAGACTTGTGTTGTACGGTCTCAAGCATATTTTGAGAGAAAAAAATTATCTCATGAGTGCATATTGTGTGAGAGAGCAAAAAGCCCTAAAGAGTGTGAGTTGAGATTGAGTGATTGTAATCTCCTTTGGTTAATATGATTTCTGCAGCTCTGTGGACGTAAGCAAATTGCCGAACCATGTATATTGTGCGTAGTGTGCTTGATTATGATTGCTTTTACTTTATTTATTATCGTTGGTGTGAGTATTTTGCATAACATTTCACAACAAATGGTATCAAGAGCCAAGGTCGGATCTGAAGGAGAATGATAGCTGGAGATAAAGTGAACACCCAGGATCGAGAAGTTTGAAGGCATTGATTTTGGTTACTAGAAGATGCAGATTGAGGATTATCTGTATAGGATGAGGCTCGACCTTCCACTGTTGGGAAAGAAGCTGGAGAGCATGGCTGATGCTGAGTGGACCTTGTTAGATCGACAGGTTCTAGGGCTTGCTCGGCTGACCTTGTCTAGAACAGTGGCACACAATGTTAGTAAGGAGAGAACCATGGTGGATCTCATGAAGACTTTGTTAGGTATGTATGAAAAGCCATCTGCGAACAATAATGTGCACTTGATGAAGAAATTGTTCAATCTGATGATGTCAGAAGGCATGTCTGTAGCCCAACACTTGAATGAATTCAATACGATCACAAATCAATTGTCTTCTGTAGAGATTGAGTTTGATGATGAGATTTGATTCAATTGGCATCATTGCCAAATAGTTGGGAGGCCATGAGGATGGCTATGAGTAGTTCAGCCGGCAAGACAAAACTGAACTACTATGACATACGTGACATGATTCTTGCTGAAGAGGTACGTAGGAGAGACTCAGATGAGTCTCGGGTTCAGGATCTCCCCTGATTGTTGACAATAGGGGCAAAGGACATAACAGATTAGGCTCCAAGAGCAGGGGGAAGAGCAAGATGAGATCTGGGCAGCAGATCACATGCTGGAGTTGTGGCAAGTTGGGCCACATCAAGAGAAACTGCAAGAATCAAGAAAGTTCTGATGATGATGCTGTGAACGTAGTGGCAGAAGAAATTCATGATGCCTTACTTCTTGCAGTGCACAGTCCGATTGATGATTGAGTTTTGGATTCATGGTCTTCTTTCCATAGCACCTCACATCGAGAAATCATGCAGAATTATGTTGCTGATGATTTTGGGAAGATGTATGTGGCTGATGGAGAGGCACTAGATGCACTGGGAGTGGGTGATGTGCACATCACACTTCCAAACAGGAGCATGTGGACTTTACAACAAGTCAAACATACCCCAAATCTGAAGAAAAACCTGATCTCTGTGGGACAGCTTGATGATAGTGGTTTTATAGTAACGTTCTCTGGAGGAGCTTGAAAGATCACTAAGGGTGTGCTGGTCTTAGTGCATGCTAAGAGATCTAACTCTTTGTATATAATATCAGGGTCTAGTGATGTGTAGGGAAATACAAGAGTGCAAAAAGGCGGGCTTGATCGCACGAAACATGTGAGGAAGACAAAGGGAGTCAACTTTGCCGTTCCTCATGAAAGCCTGGGAAAGTTGGCTAAGGTTACCAAGATTGGTTTGAGACCGGATATTCCTGGTGCAGTGGGAGTTGTGAGTCGCCCTATGGATGTGCTGACTAAGGGCGATGTATGTGGTAGACTGAAGTCGGGCTTGACTTCAGTGCGTCTTCTAGCTTGAAGACGGGAGCTGTGAGCTGCAGAGATGATAAGGCTTGGCTGGAAACAGTGGCTGGCATGTGGAGACCCTGTCTCCAAGTGGAAGATTGTTGGGATATATATGGAGACGATTTTGGAGCTGAAAGTTGGCTCGAGCTAAAGTTCGCTCGACACACTGCTCGAGCGGAGTCTCTAGCCGCTCGACCAAAGGCAAGTAAGAGAGCCCCGCTCAACAAACCACTTAAACGGATGGAAGACAGAGAGGTACGCTCGAGTCCCGCTCGAGCGTTGGCTCGACCTTCGCTTGAGCCAATGTTCATTTGGCTATTTGCTCGAGGCACGCTCGACACGCCGCTCGAGCGAAGTACGCAATTTTACCAGATTAGGATTTCCAGTGCCACTCATTATAAATATATCATATTAGACTTGTGTTGTACAGCCTCAAGTATATTTTGAGAGAAAACAATTGTCTAGTGAGTGCATATTGTGTGAGAGTGCAAAAAGCCCTAGAGAGTGTGAGTTGAGATTGAGTGATTGTAATCTCCTATGGTTAATAAGATTTCTGCAGCTCTGTGGACGTAGACAATTTGCCGAACCATGTATATTGTGCATCGTGTGCTTGATTGTAATTGCATTTACTTTATTTGTCATCGTTGGTGTGAGTGTTTTACATAACATTTTACCACAATGCCATCCTTAGAAATGATCATTCAGATAGGATTTTCAAGCCAGATCCAATATTCGAGCCCATGCATATATTAAAGTCACAACCATAATAAATTATATTCTCATTAATCCAAACTCATGAAATATTTAGAAAGTATTGCAGATTATACGCATGAAGCGCAGGCCCTTTAGTACTTCCGTGGTCTCTACTGGATGATCTACGTACACAGATGATGAACCTGGCCAAACCCAATCCCATTTTATGACGTGTCGTATTATCGAAACTTCAAAAACATTTTTGTGTGAAAAGTATTGATGAAGTTTTCTTTTCACATAAAACGGTGGGACTGGTCATGCATGTTGAAGAGCCTAGCTTTCTTTCAAAATCATAAAATTGTCACCAGAATTCGCATGTGGGGTCTCGAAAGTTTGGGGAGACTTTGATAGTACTAAAGTTAAGCTGATGATCTTGAAATTAATAGAGAGAGTTCAAGAACAATTCGTTATCTCATTTTTAAATAGAGTCTCCACTCTTAATTGGATATTTCCCATAAATACTAGGAGCCATAGATCATGTTTAGCTATTGTTGGGCTTAGAGCATTGACATTAATGCAGGTCTAACCAAAGCCAAAGCCAAAATTTACCTAAAATTACATCGCTGGCCTTTTGCCTTTGTCATTCAAGATATAACTACACAATATTGGATTATTCATTTATTAGCTAAAATAATAATAAAATATTATTTTTTAATAATTATATTTTTTATAATTTTTTTTCAAATTATGTAATTATATTAACCATATGTTAATTAATAATTTAATTTTTAATTAAATTATTGTTTGACAACTATTTTTTTCTAACTACTTATCCAATAAACACATTTTACCAACCCGGATACTAATACTTTATAATGATAAAATTGAAAATTAATTTAATCGATTCTATGGTCAAATTAAAAAATATATATGTATATATCAAATAACACGCACAAGAAAACTTAAAATCTGACCCCAAGTAATCAAAAAGTAAAAAGTTGCTTATAGATACTAAATGTAAAACAATGGAGAATATCAAATTCTTGGTTTGCACTGAAAATTGGACCACTTTTCTAGATTATTTTTCAAATAAAATATGCTTTTGGTTGGTGAACAGTGACTGATTTCCAAATATAACTTTTGCAATAGATTTACTATAGCTCATAGTCTTAGTTGATGGCATATAATGGTTAGTCCAATGCAGGTGATTTAATAAAAAACAAGCCATATTTTTGGCTTCATTGGCACTTAGCTAGTCCAATGCCAGTACTCTTAGAGCTGTTGATCATTGAAGTGGTTAGTTATGAGAAAGTATGATTGAACTCTTATTATAACTTTTTAATGGATTTTCATGAAACTTGTGAGTGAGGACCAATTAATAGTTATTTATACAACTCTTACAAAGTGGATTTTAGATTCCTAAATAAATCCCCCCCCCCCAACACACACATAAAAGAGGTTTGAAAGTGACTGCCAAAGCTTAAAAAATAAAAAAAAAAGAGACTAGATCATCATCATATCCTATAATTTTTTGTATTTCTTTTTTACAAATATTCTAAGAAAGATATACATATTATGTAGATTTGATATTCTTGTTATTTAAGGTGAAACCCAGCCCGAGTTAGAGCCCAAAGACACTTATGAGAAACCCAGCCCAATCCCTAAAAAATAACATCGTTTTCCTACTCATCCCAAAAATTTTAAGTTCACTTCCTCTCCCTTCTTCTTCTTCTTCTACTTCTTCTTCTTCTCTCTCTCTCTCTCCCTGCCGTCTCCCCCCCTTTCCCTATTCTCTCCTTCTCTCCTTCTCTCTATCTTCTCTCATCTCTCCATTTCTGATCTCCTCGCTACGTCTTTCAGTACCTAACAAGGTGGAAGTGTGTCGTTGCCCTCCGTCACAGGTTTCCATCTTCGCACGTCACTAGTAAGCCCTTCCCTCTAACTGCGAACTCTCTCTGTTCTGGCCAGAATGTGCTAGCTTTGGTAAGTCTTTATCTTTCCATTCATCTCACGGTTGCCCTTTACACTACAAACCGTGCCATCCACTTCACCCCCACCATGCTCCTCTGCCTCGTCAGTAAGCCCTTTCTCCTCTTATTAAGGCTGCAGAATCCTTAGAATTACAAAAAGACCTTGCCAACGCCACATCAACATGCAGAGCATCCTTTCGACAGATATACTATGGAATGCTCTGGAATTCTCACACATAACAGAATGTGATGATGTGTACGATGGATATCCAATCTTGTATTAAGTTTGTTATAATTTGGTATTGTAATACTGCCTATAAATGCTTAGTATTCGAGCACCATTGTACAACTGAGATTTCCAATATACAGAAATACACTTGAGAAATTTCATTCTCTTTCTGGCCTTTTGTCAAGCATGTCTAGGGTCTCACTTTCATTTTATCTTATATGGTATCAGTAGTCTCATCAAGGATTCACATCCAGTCTTCCTAACCTGTTATGGCTCCCGATAAATCCAACGCCTCCTCATCTTCTTCTCATCCCTCCACCATTACCAATCTCGCCACAAATTTAGTTACTGTTAAGCTCAGCATCGACAACTTTCTCCTCTGGAAAGCTCAGATCCTACCCTTTCTCAAAGGTCATCGTCTCTTCGGTTACATTGATGGCTCTATACCATCACCTCCACCCACTGTGGATGGCAAACCAAACCCAGCTTTTACTCAATGGTCTCTTCAAGACCAGCTAATTCTCTCGGCAATCAACTCTTCCTTGACTGATAATGTTCTTGCCCAAGTGCTTGAATGCACCACCTCGAGTGCTGTTTGGAACACACTCTCTTCTTTGTTTGCTGCTCACTCAACTGCTCATGTGATGCAGACGAAATTTCAATTGGCCACCTTAAAGAAAGGCTCTGAATCAATTTCTGAGTACTTTACCAAAGCTACGGCACTTTCTTCCTCTCTTAGTGCTGTGAGTCATCCTCTCTCCCTTCAGAATTCAATATCTATCTCTTAGCTGGCCTCGGTTCCGATTATGAATCAATTGTCACCTCCATTACAACCAGACCCGACCCACTCTCGTCTGCCCAGGTTTTTAGCTATCTTCTCAACCATGAGTCTCGATTAGCACATCAAACACACTCTCTACTCTCTGCTAGTCCTGTTTCTACCAACTTGATTGTCATTCAGACCTCGCCTTCCTCTCCAACCTCTAATAGAGGAGGTGGTCATGGAAGGAGAGGCCGTGGTAGAGGTCGTGGTCCTCCTACTCCTCATTCAAGTTTTTTTCCTCCTAATACATCTCAACGCCCAACATGCCAGGTTTGTAACAAATCTGGTCACACAGCCATATCTTGTTACCATAGGTTTGATCATGCTTATCAAACTTCTCATCCTTCCTCTATCCATGCCAACTATACTGCCTTTCCCTCTGTTCCTCACTCTGTATCTAACTGGTTTCCAGATACAGCTGCTACTAATCATTTTACTGCTAACTTTGCTAATTTGAATCTCAGCTCCATTCCTTACATTGGACCGGATCAAGTTAGCATTGGTGATGGATTTGAACTATCCATTCAAAACACTGGCATGGCTGAGTTTTCTTCATCTTCTCGCAAAATTTTTCTTAAACATTTATTACATGTGCCTTTAATCACTCGAAATCTACTTTCAGTTAGATAGTTTTGTGTTGATAATGTTGTGTTTTTTGAATTTCACTCTTGTGGTTTCTTTGTGAAGGATCTAAGTACTCGGGAGGTACTTCTTCAAGGCCATGTTAAAGATGGGCTCTATGTACTACAAGCTGATCCAGAGGCTATATCGAAACCACCTTAACCACCTCTCAACTGCGCCATTCCTACTCAACCTCATGCACTACTTGGAGAACGTACAACCTCTCAAAATTGGCATTACCGTTTGGGTCATCCCAACCCACGTCTCACCTCACTCACCATCAACAAGTTTCATTTACCTGTCTCTACAATTAAGTCATCTTTTGTGTGTCTCGCGTGTTTACAAGCGAAATCCCATGTTCTCCCTCACCCTCCCTTTCCTTCTTGATCATCTTTTCCTTTTCAACTTATATTTTTAGATGTATGGGGACCATCTCCTGTACTGTCCACAAGAAGTTTTAGATATTATCTTTCAATTGTAGACGACTTT
>QEOT01007124.1:424839-460329 GCA_003123785.1 Pterocarya stenoptera | reverse complement strand
TGATCATCTTTTCCTTTTCAACTTATATTTTTAGATGTATGGGGACCATCTCCTGTACTGTCCACAAGAAGTTTTAGATATTATCTTTCAATTGTAGACGACTTTACTAAATACATATGGCTTTCTCCTTTACATGTTAAATCTGATGTTGTTGCAATTTTTCTTGCTTTCCTACGATATGTCAGTAATACTTTCTTTTCCAATGTGATATCAATTCAATCAGATTTTTTTGGGGGGCGGGGGAGGGGGGGGGGGGAATTTCACCCCCTTAATACTATACCCAAACAATTTGGCATATCCCATCGAATTACATGTCCTTACTCTCATCCTCAAAATGGGAGTGTAGAGCGTCGTCATCGACATATTGTCGAGACGGGACTTTCACTTCTCGCACATTCATCAATGTCCACTAAATACTGGGTTGAGGCCTTCCAAACAACAACATTCCTCATTAACAGAATGCCATCCTTTCTCTTAAATAATGTTTCTCCATTTCAAGCTTTATTCAAAAAAATACCAGATTACTCCTTCTTATGTGTCTTTGGCTACGCTTGCTGGTCAAACCTAAGGCCCTATAACAAACACAAAATTGATCTTCGCTCCCAACTATGCGTCTTCGTGGGTTACACTCCTGATCACAAATCCTATAGCTGTCTCTATGTTCCTTCTGGTCGAGTGTATTTTTCTTGGGATGTCCGCTTTGATGAATCACATTTCCCATTTACTTCCCAGACCACACCTTCCAACTCTGGGCCAATTCAGCCCACTTCTCCACAATCCATTTCCTTACCGGTGATGCCAATTATTCCCTCACCTTCCTCTCCCTCACCTATGGCCTTACTCATTCAGCCCATCCACTCCACAAATACCCAGCCCGCTAATTCCACTGTCCAATCCATTAACCTAGCAAATACACCAACCCAACTCATCCCTTCTCCAACGCGATCCACTTGACCCTTTCTCTCTTCTCCCAAAAGATGTTCTTCTTCCCCCTTCCTCGACTTTCTCTTCAAACCCAAACCCTACTATTCCTCCGTTGCCCTCCATCTCTCCATCGGCACTCCCACCTACTACTGTCTCCTCTACCCATCAAATTATCACCTGATGTAAAACCAACACACATCGCCCCTTTGTGCGTACCGATAGCACCATTTCCTGGCCGAACCATAAATAGGCGTCCCTCACCATCTCTAAATCGTCCCCCATTCCTGAAGAACCCTCAGCTATACAGAAGCAGCCAAATACCTTGAGTGGCGTGATGCTATGGCCACCGAATTTCAGGCCCTTCTTCAAACCTGCACTTGGGATCTTGTTCCTTTCTCTCCTAACCTCAATATTCTCGGTTCCAAATGGGTTCTCAAGACCTAAAGGAAACCTGATGGCACCCTTGAGCGACGAAAAGCCCGTCTCGTTGCTAATGGATAACATCAACTACCGGGTCTTGATTACTCAGAGACCTTCAGTCCCGTTGTCAAGCCGGTTACCATTAGACTTCTCCTCTCCATTGCTGTAACTCGAAACGGGCCCCACGACGATTTGGAGGAGGATGTATATATGCATCAACCTGTTGGGTTCGTGAATCCTGATTTTCCTCATTACATCTGTAAGTTACTGAAGTCCATTTACGGTTTGAAGCAAGCCCCTCTGGCTTGGTTCTCCAAACTGAGCTCCAAATTATTTTCTTTGGTTTTCATGCTTTTGTCTCAGATTCTTGCTTGTTTATTCTCTCTGCTGGTTCTAATTCGATTTACATTTTCATTTATGTCGATGACATTATTGTGACTGCTTCTAATATCTCACTGATTCATGATTTTATTACTTTTCTTCGTAGTGACTTTCCTGTTAAGGATCTTGGCATGTTACATTTTGTTTTGGGTGTTGAGATATCTCGTACGACCTCTGGCTTGTTTATGTCACAGACCCGTTACATTTCTAATCTTTTACATAAAACCAACATGCACAAGTCTAAACCTGTGTCTACCCCTATGTGTGCAACTATTAAACTTTCGGCTGTTGATGGGCCTTCCATTGAAGATCCTCAACTGTATCGCAGTGTCGTAGGAAGTCTCCAATACCTTTCCTTTACACGGCTTGATCTTTCCTTTGCTGTCAATAAAGTGTGTCAATTCATGCATTCCTCTCGTGTCTCTCATTGGCAGGTTGTCAAGCGAATTTTATGTTATCTTCATCTCACCTCTACCTTTGGTCTTTATTTTTCACCATCCTCTTCTTTTAAGCTTACTGCCTTCTCAGATGTTGGTTGGGTGGGGTGTCCAGATGACCGCAAATCAACTGGTGGTTTTTGCATATATTTTGGGTCTCACTTGATCTCTTGGGGCCCTAAGGAACAGCCCACTATAGCCCGCTCGTTCATAGAGGCTGAATACAAAGCTGTGGCTAATACTACATGAGAAATGTTTTGGATTCAGTCACTATTAAAAGAGCTAGCTATTTCCTTAGTTGATCCACCAACTTTGTGGTGTGACAATTTAGGGGCCACTTATTTGTCTGTTAATCATGTTTTACATTCAAGAACTAAGCATGTTGAACTTGATTTTCATTTTGTAAGAGAAAGGGTTGCAGCTAAAACACTCAAAGTTGCGTTTGTCTCGAGTAAGGATCAGGTGGCTGACATCCTCACAAAACCCTTATCTCCAGTTCGATTCAATCTACTTTGTTCAGCTCTCATTATCTCTCCTGTGCCGTTTGAATCAAGGGGGGCTATTAAGGCTGCAGAATCCTCAGAATTACAAAAAGACCTTGCCAACGCCACATTAACGTGCAGAGCATCCTCTTGACAGATATTGATATACTATGGAATGCTCTGGAATTCTCACGCATAACAGAATGTGATGATGTGTACGATGGAGATCCAATCTTGTATGAAGTTTGTTACGATTTGGTATTGTAATACTGCCTATAAATGCTCAGTATTCGAGCACCATTGTACAACTCAGATTTCCAATATACAAAAATACACTTGAGAAATTTCATTCTCTTTCTGGCCTTTTGTCAAGCATGTCTAGGGTCTCACTTTCATTTTATCTTATACCTCTCATCTCTCGATCTTTCTCTCCCTTCCTCAGATCTCACCTCTCTCATGCACTACTCCCTTTCCCTTCTCCTTGTTTGTGGTATCTAATGCAACCAACGCCCAAGCTCTTCCTTCCTCGGCCAGTGGTTGCCATAAGGGACCTAGCACCAACGAATCTAGCAATCGTGAAGCACCACCGCAAGACAACCACCATCAACATTCTATGGTATCGCACGACTTGTGTGTAAGCCATTGCACGTAACCCCTCTTCTAAGAAATTATTGTGAAACTGCTCCTTAATTACTTGTCGTTCCACTGCCATAGCTCAACCTTGAACCTGTAGTGGAACCACTATAAGCTAACTACATCGAGGCACTTTTACCCCTGACGACAGCTCATCTCTCATGGTCCCCTTATCATTGCTCTCTCTCTCTTTCTCTCTCGCTCTCTTTCTCTCTCCACCACACACACACACTCGCTTTTCCCTCTCTACCCAAGACACCTTCACTCAGGGGAGTGTGCACCTCTAATCGACAGGAACAACCACGGGAAGCACACGGTGAAGTAGGACGTCGATGATCATCCATGGTCGTTACCCATGGTATGACAAAGGTAGCCAAAGTTTATGGATGGTCTATAGGGAAGACCATGGTGTGCATGTTAATAAAATGATAGTTTGAATTTTATATGGGGTGTGTGAGTATCACAATCCTAAGCCGAGATAAAACATTATCTCAGCAAAGCTCCTCTGATCACTCTGGAGTGCGTAAAATTGAGTGACATCCCCTAATTTGTCGTTTGGTGATAATAAGTTTAGGTTAGACGGTAATACTTTCGGGTTGATGTCATTGCCTCTCTGCTGGTGGAGGTTAGAGAATGCTTGGCCACGAATGCACCGGGTGTAGAACTGGACATTGCTTGTTATGAAGTTACATAAACGACTTGTATGCATAGTGTGATGAAAGGTAGGGGTGTAATCGGTCCGGTCCGGGAGGAGTCACGAATTGAAAATTTTGGTCCATCATTTTTGCCGGACTGAACCGTTAGCTAGCTATCGGTCCGGTCGGTCCATGAATATTTTTTTATTGTATATATATGGTTAATAAAATTAAGTGATTTCTTTAACATTTTTTATATGATTAATGAATATTAAATAATTTCATTGTATATATAGTCAATGGTAATCCATTGAATGAAAATCACATAATTAATTTATATAACTACTATTATATAAAATAATATATTATATATAAGAAATACTTAAAAATATATATTGTAACACCAGACCATTCAATACCTTTTTTTTTTCTTCCACCCGTTTCTCTCATCCGTTCCTCCCCACGTACAAGAAGTAATTCCCCACATCAAGCACGTCAACTGCATTGTAACTGTTGCCCCCATGCACGTAACCACCCCTTCCCGTGCGCTCCTTCAATGCCAGGCATTTTAGTTTCTCAATACACTTAACCTTGTAGTTGCTCCCTCTCTCTTTTTACCTTTTGGGTTTTCTCTGTTGTCGTAAGTCACGAAAGTTCCTCCTCAAGCTATAGCTTCGTTGAGCCATGCACCACCGTGGGACAACTTCCACAACCCAGCCCCACGCCTCCACACCCACGGCGTTAGACCTCGCCAGCCTAGTTGCGCGTCCTCACCAGCACAAAAACCCAAGCCCGTGTGCGTTCAGTAGAACGGAAACCATCCCCATGTGAGTTTTGCCCTTGCACGACGAAAGCCACCAGCCATTGCCTAACCCCACGTGAAATAGTAAGCCACTGTAGGCCAGCCCTTGTTTTAAGCACTAAAAACAGAGCATAAACCATACCCACTTCCACATCAAAACCAGCCCATGTTTCACCGTTCAGACCACCAACCGCTGTGGGTTAACCACTGCTGTCGTCGGTTAAGCACCGCCTAACTCCAAGGTGCCTCTCGGAGTCCTCATAGTCCCACCTCCATTTTCAACCAATAGCACCGTAAGCCTCTCTCTCTCTCTCTCACACACACACACACACGCTGCTCTCTCTCTCTCATCACTCACTCTCACTCACTCACTTACTCTCTCTCTTTCAGTGCTCGGTCGTCACGAGCACCACCGTCCATCGCACCCAGACCTGTCACGGCTCCGCTCCCGGTGAGTTGTGGAGTGTTGCCCCGGGTCGCACTTTGGTTCCTCCCGTAAGCCACTGTTTTCCTCTAGTGTTTTAGTTTTAGTTTTTCACATACAAGGTTTTTCTCGTTACTAAAATGCCCTTATTTCTCAATTGGGTTTGGGCTGTTTTGTTTACATTTTAAGTGGGCTCATTTTATTTTAAAGTAGTCCAGAAACTTTATTTTTTACAGCAAATATTTAAGGGATTTAAATCATGTTGTTAAGCATTATTTTTTATAATTTAATTTTAGAAGTAAACAGTAACCGTGTAATGTTATTTTGAACACTATAATTCTAATCTTGTTTATTTTTATTAAATGAAATTTCATTAGTTACTGTAATAGATTTTTGGTATAATTATATTAACTAGTATTAAATTTTTATAGTTTGATTTCACTAGTAAATAAGTTAGATTTTAATATCTTAGTCGGAGAAATTAAGTGGATATTGATGGATTTGGGAATGATGGTATTTTAGGGTTATGAGAATTTTAGGTATTGAGGAGTTAAAATAGGTTAATTATAGCATTTCAGGTTTAAATATCGAAATGTGTGTTCGAGTGGAAATTTAAGAGAATTACATGATTATTTTTATAACTGACAATTGGTTTTCATTCAGTACTATTGTGGAGAATTTCTGAAAAGCTAAAAAGTCTAGGTAAGCGAGGTTCCTATGTTTGGCTTTATACAAATTATTGAGACTAAGGTTGGCTTTGTGAAAACTTTGCATATTTTGTGATGAAATGAGAACTTTGGAAAAAACCAACCTCGGTCGCTTATTTGCATTACTCATGAAATATGTACGAAAAATGGAAAATGTTTCTGACATGCATTGTGTAGACATGAGCTAAATCTTGTCATGCTGTCTTTGAAATCTGAAAAAGAACGATATTGAGAATCTGAAAAATTGTGCATTGATTTAGAAAGATGCTCCGACTTTTGTTTTCAGTATGTGAGAATGATCTGAGTATGTTATGGTACTCTGTTTTGTTATGATATGACATTTGAAAACCTTTGGCATGGTGTACTGATTTTGTATCTAACTCTGTCTCTGCTCTGCTCTGTTTGGGTTGGTACCAACTTCTCTGTCTCTGAATGCACCCACTTTAAAAATAAAGTGGTTTTATTGTGATCTTTCCTGTGTGCACACTCGGGGCTCCGAGGAGAATAAGGGAAATATTTCACCTATGTCTCTACCCGATTTGGCCACTGGGTTTAGTACAACCCTACCACGAGGGTGAAACATAGTCTCTGCTCTGTAAGGTGCTCTGTTTTGATGTGATAATGATGCTTAGGTTATATTATGCCAAAGTACTTTGGATTTTATATGTCTTAAAACCATCGCTCTGTTACGTTTGAAAATATGTTTTGTTCTGCATGATAACTCTGAAAAATATTTTGTTCTGCATACTGTACTTAGTAAATACTCATGTTTGCATACTAGTATATGTCTTCTGCTTACTGAGTTGTTGATAACTCATCCCTTATCTCCATAACATTTTTCAGATATTTTGGATACTTCAACGGAGGTTCAAGAATAGGAAGCATGGATAAGGCTTTGTGAGTATAGTCTATTAAATATAAAAAGGGTACTTACTATTAGAGAATTTTTATTGAATAGTTTAGTTTTGCTCTGTTGACTTAGTACTTTGGGAAGTTGGCATTTACTTTTGAGACTTCGTTGTATTCTTAGTTATTTATTTTGGTGTAGATAGTTTAAAGCAATGAGGTCTATGAGTAATTGAGGAATTTGAGTTTATTTTTGTACAGTGAGATATGATTTTAAGTATTGAGAGGTAACTCTTCGACCCATCCAGGACCGGGCCGTTATATATAGACATATATATATTTAGTCGGTCTCAGTCTCGGTCCGGTCCAAAAAAATCACACCTCAAGACCGACCAATAAGACTATTGGTCCAATCCGGTCCTCTTACAACCCTAGCGAATGGAGCTAGAGTGTATGGATGGTCCATAGGGGAGACCATTCAAAATAAAACGTGATTTTTGGGTGTGTAATGTCTTGTGTGAATGATTTGGTGCATACTTGAGTTCGATTACTTGCAAAATGTCAAATGTTATATTCTTCTATATCTTCTATTTGCATAATTTTTCTTCTCCAGCTGCATGATTTTTGAGTGTTAGACTTAGTTTTACTTACTGAGATTTTGTAAAATCTCACTTTGGTAATCCACACCTGCAGTTTTGCTCTCCAAAACTGTAGATTTTGATGCAATGGATGGGTACGACTATGGAGGTCAGGCTCTGCCTGAGGAGTAAAGATTGAGATTATTTCTCATAGATCTTTTAGTGTTAATTTTGGCTCTTTGTTATTCTTGGAAGACTGTAATAATATTTTGTCTATGGCTGGATGACTTGTGGCATATAGACACTAGGATGGTGATGTAATTCAAATTTCATTGTTACTGTTAGTTAGAATTTTTTGAATACTTTTTTTTATTTTTCGTTGTGATATAACTATACACATTATTTAATTATGTGAGCACGCACTTATCACAATGTGCGAGAGCTGTATGACCCGAGTGATCAACATCCCAATGTTGCATCTCCTGCCAAATCACAAGTGGAGGCTGGGGGCGCCATATTTAACATTAGATTCTCTCTCTCTCTCTCTATATATATATATATATTTCAGCTGAATGATAGCGAATGTCAATTAAGGAGATCAATGGAATCTTGAGTGGATAGACTTATCCTATTTTACTTTAAACACAGAAGTTGGCTGCACTTCATGTGATATTGACAGATCTAGATCATGATGTGAAATCATAAAATGATTCATTTTTTTGTAATCCATACCAGCATATTTCATGCCATCCATATGAACTTCAGCCACGTGGAATACTTAGATTACCCTTAATTTTCCAATTTAACTCGATATATCATGCTCAGGAGTTTTGTCTGAGTTTTTTTAGCTGGTGCTTTCTTTTTCTGAAAAACCACGAACCATCCTTTTCCAAGTTTTAAAATAGTTTCTATATTAATTAATTATACGCCTCAACACGTGAAGTTTATAGATTTAATCCGATCAAGAAGTCATGTATAAAACCAGTTTTGTTGATACGAAGACCTTCCAAATTAGAAACTCATGATATAATCCTTGACCAATTTCTTATGTTGTCCCTGCTTCTAGTTTTTAGAAAAGCGAATGAGTTTCTGTTGAAACAAAAGCATTTCGCCACATATATATATATAGTTTATATAAATATATATATATATATAAATATATATATATACGTTCCTTATAAAAGCTAGCCAATGGATTGTGTGCGTGGTATTGCCATATTAATATATAGCATTGGTCCAATATCCCACAAGCAACCAAGAAGAAGAACTTATTCGTTGGCGATAGGGTTTGAAATTGAGAGATTGATTCCTCAATGATCCACTTCGAGATATAAAGATACAAATAATAGTCGATCCTCTATAAACGATTCCGACGTAGAAATGTCTCTGATTGATATTGCTTCATGATATATGTATAGGGCTTAGGTTAATTATAAATCTCAGATGGCTACTGGATGCACATTAGATTTGAAAAGTAGTGGCATATCAACTAGTTTTAAAAGGCCGAGGATAATAGATTCATGTACGTATAGCTAAAAGAGAAGGATATTACAGGGAAGCTCCAAAGTTTTTTGAGAAAAAGGAAACTTCATATATATTCTCAAGAGAGATGGATTTGAATACATTGAGGGTAATCCTCTACATGGATTGAGTCCTCATGGAAACCGAGGGAACTCTTAGCCAAGCAGTGAGCTACTGCATTGGCTTGCCTAGGAACATGTCTAAAAGACCAGGTCTGGAACGAGCCTAGGAGGTGCTTGATGTCTTGATAAATTTGACCGACAATGCTCCAGTTTTCTGCCGAATCATAGATGCCATTAATCACCTGCTTTGAGTCTCCTTCAAAGATGACATTGTTGATGCCAATTTCCTTACCAAATTGAACTGCCCTTAATGCTGCTATAGCTTCACCTAGGAGAGGATCAGGAAAGGCTGAACGTGGGGACCTAAGAGTGGCTGTAACAAGGCCATTCCAGTCCCTGATAGCCACCCCAATGCCCACTCTGCAGTTGAGTTTATCAATACCTGCATCCCAATTCGCTTTATAGGTGTTGATGGGAGGCTTACACCATTTGACAAGAGTGAGGTTCTTGGAATGTTCCTTCTGCAGCTCTCTAACTGGGTTCTCCAGCTCTGAGATACCTATGGAAACCAGTTTTGTCATCTGTTTAGGAGATATAAAGTTGGAATCAAAAACAAACTTGTTTCTTCTATGCCATATCTCTCTAGCTGTGAGGGCTAGTGTGGTATGTTCCTCCAAGGGTAGTTTTGAAAATAGACTAGAGAGTAAAGTATAGAAAGGGGTATCCACTGATTGACATTTTTGTAAACTCCGCGAGCTAATACTCCACACGTCCTGAGCAGCTTGACATGACCATAGCACATGAGTAGTGGTCTCTGGGAGCTGTTGACAGATTGGGCACATTGGAGAGTTGATGATCTTTCTTCTGTACAGGTTTTCCTTTGTGGGAAGAATCTCTTTGGCTGCTCTCCAAAGGAACATCTTGGTTTTGTTTGGCACTTTCAGCTTCCAAATCGAATTCCATATCTCCCCAAAACTAGTGGTACATGAAGATTGTCCCTGTCTGGTTTCGTTCATGGACACTAGAAGATGATATGCAGACTTCACTGAGAATACCCCGTTTCTTGTACTCCTCCATATGAGCTTGTCTTCTCTGTTGCAAGGGCTAATGTGAATTCTAGATATGGTTTTTGCCTCCTCAGGATTAAAGACACTATGAATGAGAGGTAGATTCCAAGAATGAGTTTCTTCATCAATTAGAGCACTTACAGTTGCATCTAATTGCAGGATCTTGGGAGGAGATTGACTTTTATATGATGTAGGAGTAGGTAGCCATCAATCAGACCATATTTTCACCTTGTTACCATTGCCTATCCTCCAAATCATGCCTTCGAGAAGTAAAGGTCTAGCTTTTGTGATACTCTTCCACACAAATGAATCACCCCTTCTGACTTTGGCCTTGGAGAACTCAACTGAAGGAAAGTACTTGGCTTTAAGCACTCGAGAGGCCAAGGACTGAGTGTTGGTGATGATCCTCCACCCTTGCTTGGCTAGCATGGCTTTGTTGAAGTCTTCAAAGTCACGGAAACCCAAACCCCCAATCTGTTTTCCTTTGCCAATCCCTTTCCAAGAAATCCAATGCATCTTGGACTTTTGGTTTCTAATCCCCCACCAGAAGGATTGCAGGAGTTTATTGATGTTTCTCAAAATGCTCTTAGGGAGGAGAAATATACCCATGCAATATGTGGGAATAGATTGAAGGACTGACTTCAACAACACTTCCTTTCCTGCGTGAGAAAGCAGGTTGGTCTTCCAGTTGCTCATTTTAGCTTTAATTCTGTCCAAGATGGGAGTAAAAGCACTCGACTTGTTCTTACCAACATAAGAAGGTAAGCCTAGGTACTTCTCGAAAGGGCCTGTGGCTTTGATCCCAGTGGTAGACAGGATGGAGTTTTGAATCTCCTGCTGGGTATTCTTGCTGAAAAAGATAGAAGACTTCTCAAGATTTAACCTCTGCCCTGAAGCTGCTTCAAAGGCACTAAGTATAGAGTGAAGCCTACTCCACTCCTGCAGCTGAGCTTTACAAAAAACCAGACTATCGTCTGCAAAAAATAGGTGGTTAACAGACAATGAGCCCTTAGAGATAGGGAAGCCCGAGATCAGGCCCTGCTGTTCAGCTTGATTCAAAGCAAAAGTGAGGACTTCAGAACACAAGATAAACAGATAGGGAGAAAGGGGGTCTCCCTGTCGAAGGCCTCTTGAAGGCTTGAAAACTGGTTGGGGGGAGCCATTGAGTAGAATTGAATATGAGACAGTTCCTACACATTGCATGATCAACTCAATCCAATCCATATTAAATCCCATCTGTTTCAGAACCTGAGATATAAAGGACCACTCGAGTCTATCGTAGGCTTTGCTCATGTCGAGCTTGAGGGCCATGTAACCCTCTTTCTGATTTCTCCTTCTATGTTGCATTGAATGCAGGAGCTCATATGCCACAATGGTGTTGTCCGAGATGAGTCTTCCTTGAACAAAGGCACTTTGGGTGTCTGAAATTAGTTGAGGCAGAATGGCTTTTAGACGATTAGCAATGACCTTGGCAATAATTTGTATAGTATATATATTATATATATTAACAATATTTTTATATACCTTTCCAAGTTCCAACTCATGATGGTGACGTCTATATTGCAAATTTTTGGGTTTTATTAATCGATCGATCTTTGGTTGTCTGTATCATATCATGCATGCTTTCCTAATTTATCCTAAAAATTATTATTATTATTTTGTTAAACTTCTAAGTACGGCCTGTACATGACTTCTTATAAATTATTGTCTCCGCAGCTTTCAAGACATGGGATACTTGTGCTAATTAGTGATCATCAAGGCGGCTTGTATTATATATATATATGTAAGCCTGGATGATTTTCATCAATTCCTTCTTCTATTTATTGATGAGATATGGTGTATATATACACGTACAAAAGAGAATCAATTCTGTTACAGGCAGGAGTATTGCCGACAATAACACAAACTTACTTCTAGAGTATTCTGAGCCTATTTACAGTAAATGAATAAATGATTTTAGTGATAAAATGTTATATGTTAATATGCCCCCTCGAGTCCAGTGGGGTGTCAACTACCTTGAGACTCGAATGAAAAGAAAAAAGTTTATTTGAGACTAGTGGCTTAGTAAATACATCAGTCAGTTGTTCCTTGGAGTTGCAAAAAGAGACTTTCAGAGTTTGTGCAGCAACTCTATCACAGACAAAGTGATAGTCGATGTCCATGTGGTTGGTCCGTGAATGGTAAACTGGATTGGCTGTAAGGTACGTAGCTCTTAGGTTGTCGCACCAAAGTGTAGGAGCTGTAGACAAGGAGATCCCCAACTCTTTCAACATGGATTGTAGCCATATAAGCTCGGCTGCAGTGGATGAAAGTGACTTGTATTCAGCTTCCGTACTGGATCTTGCTATAGTCTTTTGTTTCTTGGAGCTCCAAGAGATGAGATGAGAGCCTAGAAACATAGCGAAGCCTCTTGTGGAGTGTTTGTCATCAGGGCACCCTGGCTAATCTGCATTTGTGTAGGCTTGAAGAGAGACATAAGATTGAGATTTGAAAAATAAACCATAATTAAGAGTGGCCTTAAGGTACCGAAGGATTCTTTTGACAGCACTCCAACGAGGAACTTTGGGACAGTGCATAAACTGACAAACCTTGTTGACTGCAAAGGCTATATCAGGTCGTGTGAGAGATAAATACTATAGACCCCCTACAATACTACGAAACAGTGTATTGTCCTCAAATTCTGGTGAGTCATATTGAGACAGTTTAGTTGATGATGCCATTGGTGAGGTCACAGATTTTGAGTGAAGCATATTGCTTCATAATATAGATCCTTGATATATTTCCTTTGAGATAAAAATAGTCCAGAACTAGAATAATCAACTTCAAGCCCAAGAAAGTAAGATAAACAGCCAAGATCTTTAATAGGAAAAGCTTGAGACAGAGCACTAATCAGAGAGTCAATAGCACTTGATTTTGATGAGGTAACCACAATATCGTCAACATAGATGAGCATAAACATTTTCAAGTCACCATGATTTAGAACAAACAGAGATGGATCCGTGTGAGATGTTGAAAAACCGTAACTAAGTAGCCAGTTATTAAGCTGTGCAAACTAGGCTCATGGAGCTTGTTTGAGGCCGTAGATGGCCTTGTGCAGTTTGCATACAAAATTAGGGCTTTTCGAATCAATGAACCCTTGGGGTTGTTGCATGTAAACTGTGTCATGTAAATCACCGTGTAAAAAGGCATTTTGAATATCTAGTTGGCGTAGAGACCAGCCGTTTGTAACATCAAGAGAAATTATCAAACGAATAGTTGTGGATTTCACAACAGGACTGAAGGTTTCATGAAAATCCAAACCAGACTGTTGATGGTAGCCTTTGGCTAACAATTGGGCTTTTCTTCTTTCGAAGGAGCCATCAGAGTTATACTTTGTTTTAAAAACCCATCTACACCCTAGAATATTAAAGAAGGGATCAGAGGGTACCAAACTCCAAGTATGGTTACTGACGAGGGCATGATGCTCATGGGTCATTGCGGCTTGCCATTCTGGGAACTTGCTCACGATCGAGAAACTGGGGGGATCATCTGGTACACCTGCAATAGTAAGAAAACAATTTCGTTGCCGTGGGTAAGGGATCGTGCCATCCCGATAGATGCGAGGGCGAGATGAATTAGTTTGATTCCGAGTGACTATAGGAGAACAAGGGAGACGAAGAGCTGTCGATGTAGTGGAGGGAAGAGTAGAAGGATGTGAGGGTGAAGACCAGGAGCTTTCTGGAGATGGGAGAATCCATGAATTTGAGGGCGGCAGAGGAGGGACAAAGTTAGGGTTAGAGAAAAGGGATGAAGCCTTGGGAGATATGAGTGAGATGTGGGTTGAACGTGGGCCTGGACCTGGGCCTAATATGGATGGAGATAATAAAGGGAGAGCCATGTGAGTGGAGGTATTGGGTATTGTAGATGGGCTTGAGACAATGAGATTTTGGTAAGAGTATGGGAAAGTTGTCTCATGGAAAGTAACATCTCGTGAAATATAAATGCGGTGAGAGTTTGGGTCAAAACATTTATAGCCTTTGTGAGAGGTACTGTAGCCCAAGAAAACACATGGTGACCGAAACATTAATTTGTTTTTGTTATAGGGCCTCAAGTTGGGCCAACATGCACAGCCAAAAACTTTTAAAAAGTTGTAATCAGGGTCTTTTTGATGAACCAAAAAATAAGGAGATGTATTTTTAAGAACTTTTGAAGGAAGCATGTTAATTAAATAAACTGCGGGTTCAAAAGCTTCGATCCAAAAATGTTTAGGTAGAGAAGAATGGGCAAGAAGAGCAAGGCCGGTTTCGACAATATGTCGATGTTTGAGTTCAACAAGCCCATTTTGTTGATGAGCATGTGGGCATGAAAAGCGATGTGTAATTCCAAGTTTTTTGCAAAAGGATGTGAGTGGTGTAAATTCACCACCACTATCTGTTTGTAATATAAGCAATTTTGAATTAAAGAGACGTTCAATGTAGGGTAAAAATTGCGTGAAAACTTGAATAACATCTTATTTTAATTTTAATGAAAAAATCCATGTGAAACGGGTGAAGTGGTCCACAAAGGATATATAATATTTGAACCCATTTTTAGATATTACAGGAGATGGCCCCCAAAGGTCCGCACTAACAATTTCTAAGGGCCTTGTCTATTGGGCCGAATTTAAGTGATACGGAAGCCTATGGGCTTTTGCAAGAGGGCACGCTGAACAATTGAAAGCCTCGTCTTCTTTGCGGGGTGAGAGCAAACACTGAGAGTGCAGGATTTTGGACACGAGATCAAGGGAAGCATGCCCAAGTCGTCGGTGCCACTACGAGATTGAGGTTTTCTCTCCCAGATGAGCTGAAGCAGAGGTCGGGTTTATTGAAGGAGGGACCTCCCCGTCCGAGTGTCCTTCACACAGAAATTCAAATAAACAGAGATTAGCTTTGCAGAATTGAAGCACAGAAACAAGGTTCTTTGATATATGAGGAGCATTAAGCAATTTATGTAAAAGAAATTGAAGAAGAGTTAGAGAGAAAAGTAGAGTCACCGATGTGTTCAATCGGGAGACACGATCCATCACCCATGCGACTGCCTTCAGTACCATTGTAGTGCTCACTAGACAGATTGAGGTTAGAGAGATCATTGGTAATATGGTGCATGGGTTGCGGCAGAATCGGGGTACCAAGTGGTATCCGAGTTGTAGTTCTGGTGGTTAGGGGAAGGTGTTTGGGTGGGAGAACTGGAAGTATAGTTGGCTGAGAAGTAAGGGGGAGGTTGCATTTGATATGAATGATTGAACCTTTGTCGACATTGATGGGCAACATCCCTGGTTTTTGACAAACTTGGCAAGTGGGGCGGATACCACCAGGTGTTTGATGGGTGTTCCCAGAGAAATTTGGTGTATAATGACCACCAAGGCTTGAGTAGTTTCCATGACCTCTACCGTGTAACGCCCTAGTCCCAGATGGGTCGGAGAGTTATTCATTGTCACTTAAATTCACATTCTAACAATATATTCATAAAATCTAAAATCTCAATATCGTATAAAACATTTTGTTTTAGTACTGAACGAAAATCAATCGTCACCTATAAAAAAATCATGTAATTCTCATAAATTTTCAATTGAGCACGTATTTCAATATTTAAGCCTAGGATGCTAAAATAACTTATTTTAATTCCTCAAAAACCTAAATTCACGGACTCCTAAATTATTAACACTTCTCAAATTCCAACTAAATTTTTGACTAAAGTATTAAACTCTAACTTATTTACTATTGAAAATCAAACTATCAAATTTAATACTACAATAACATAATTATACCAAAATCCATTTTAAAGTTATACAACAATAATTATTTAATAAACCAGAACATAATAAAATTACAACATTATCACTTACTTTTGAAAGAAAAACTTTAATTAAAATAAATTAAATTACCAAAATAATTTCTGTAAATGTGGAAAACTTAGAGTTTATAAATACATATTAAAAGTTTAAAACACAATAATGCAACTTGTAACTCAAAGGTAAGAATGTAATTTTATTTATTTAGTAGACCAGCTATGCAATAGTTTTTGTAATAATTTATCATTTGAAAACATGATCAAAGTGCATAACGGTAATAACTCATATTCTATTAGGTTACAGAATTACCCATAAATATACATATATATATATATATAACTCTTTAAAATAACAAACCTGAAAAAACAAATGAATTGAACTGTGGCGGCATGGACTTACAAATAAAACCGAGATATGCATGGAGGGGCAAGACGCGACGGGCTGGGTAGGGATCGACGGTGGTGAGCACGGTGGCATGGCACTGGAGAGAGAGAGAGAGAGAGAGAGAGAGAGAGATAGAGTGTGTGTGTGTGAGAGAGAGTGAGAGAGAGAGAGAGAGATGAGAGAACGGAGGGTGAGAAAGAGAGAGAGCACCACGGCGTGAGGGTAAAAATGTTACCGAGAGGGAGGACGGTGACTTGAGGCGTGGCAGTGCAGTTTGGTGGCGATGGCGTGGAGAGGCTGGTGGTGTAAGGTGGCCGATTTGAAACCCACGGTGACCTCCAATGATGCTCTGTTTTTAAGAAGTAAAATAGAGTTGCATATGGTGGCCAAGCAAAATGTTTTGGTTGCCAAAGGAGGGACATGAGCATGGAGTTGGGCAGCGGGAAGGCTTCTGTCCTGCGAGGGTGGTCTCGTCTCGTTGCTCGGGGTTGGCAAGGGTTGGGCAGTGTTTGGGCATGGTGGTTTGGGTGGTGCAAGTTAGTGCAAGATGGCATTGATGAGAAGAAAGTTGATGTTTCACGATGGCTATCAGAGGGAGAGAGCATGTTTTGTAGAGGGGAGGTATGATAAGAAGATAAGGAGTAGAAGAGAAACAGTAGAGATGTGGAGGTTTTGGAAACCGGGGTGGAGCAAATTTCGTGAGTAAAGAAAACTAAAAGGGAAGAGAAGAAATTGGGAAAAGCAGTTGAAATGTGAGGGGGGAAAGATCATACTAAAACGGCGTCATTCCCTCATGAAACAATAAGGCCGCCGTCCCTATGAGCTGTCTCATGGTGCATGCATGATGTGAGATACGTACTGAAATAACGAGCTAGCTAGCTACGAATTTAAAAGTTTTTAGTTGAATAATATTGCTTGTTTAATTAATCCACCTCAAATAGATTATTTTCATTTTCTAGCTAAAACTTTCGTACACGCATCATGATGTCCATACTTTGAATGCATGGTATATATATAGCCTTGGTCATTGTATGGGACTCGTACGTTGAATATTATTCTATTGCATGCTTATATGCAAGCCACGCACACGACTTGGCATTATTTCCAGCCACGCATGCATGTGCTCACTGATCTCAGTCAACTTTTGCTTCGGGTTTATGGCAAGATCTTGGAAGTCGTCACAAGTACTTCATTAATATCAGTAATATTGATAACTCAAGTTTTCTAAGCTGGTAATGTTATCTTATTAACCATATATGTGCACGTGAAAGAAATAGTACTAGTACACGTACGAATCTAGAGATTAGCGAAAAAGGATAGACTCGCGGCCGGTGGTCAATCACTCCAAGCGACATCATATTACATTAACAAAGTCAACAAACGCACGAAAAACAGGCCAGAAAAGCACTACCTAAGAGCTTAACGATCGATAATGAGGCAATGGCTAGCACATTAACAGGACATCATGACAATATATAATGGGGCATCCAGCGACCATCTGTTCTATCTGGCAGAGCCCAAACATGAGGCTGAGCCGCCGAACACAGCAAATTAAACCCTGCTTGTTGTACCTTGTTAAGACAGGCGCACCAGCACCATCTTGTCAGTACTTGAGTGTTAAGACAGGCGCCGTTAAGACAGACACACCATCTGCTGCTGCTGTGCTCGCGCACTCCTCAAAGAAGAACCTACGGTAGTACATTTCAGAAGAATCAAATAAAGATACTTAAGAGAATATTTGTGTAACAGAAAATATGTGCTGGCACACTTTTTGGGTACTTTCTGTTATGGCGATAAGCCTATAAATGTAGTCTCTCTGTGTACCAAGGATCTATGAGAAAACAGAGCAATATTTGATTCTTTATCTTTTCGTTTAGACCTTCTTTCATACATATAGGTGGTTTCTTTCTTTAATATACCTCAACAAGCTGCTGGCTAAACGTACGTGAGGACAGATCATCACCAAGATCAAAATACAAACTAAGCTTCAACGACATTATTACTAGCCTAATTCTGCATTAATAAATACAAATTACGACATAGATATTATGGCCTTGTCTTTGATATTGCAAGCAGCTTCTACATTACAAATTGCATACAGATACTAAAAAACACCTTTTGATACAGTAGATATATATATCAGAACCTCCAATATGGACACAAAATAAGATAACGTTTGCACATGTATGCCACTTTGTTGGCAAAAGAAAAGCAAAAAGAAACATAATTATACCATCTTAGGCTCAGTTGGTTTGGCATAAAGCCATTGGGGTGACAGAGGTATGCTACTTTTTGATGTCACCTGATCTGCAATAATGAAAACTAACAACTCTTTACATCAGAGCAGAAATAGGAGGCAAAATGACAGCATGTAACAACACGCATAGGACTCAATAGTTCATCCTTTTGGCAAGAAATAAATCCAACTCAACAATAATACCTTTCGACTCATCAAGTAACCCTATAAGTGCCTTGTCCTCTTCATTCCCTTCAGAAGCTTCTCCTGGCAAAGTATGAACAAGCTGAAAAACTTATTATGTTAAGCTTCCATTTGCCAAGTGCAACTGGAAACAAACAATAGAGAAAGAAAAAGCTTATAATTGTTGTCCTGAAACGTGTATAAGAGCTCAGAGCTCAATCGAAAACAGATAGAATGCTCTAAGCACTGAACCAAAACACTCATACCTCTAATATGAAAGATTTCAGCCAAATAAATAACTAACTTCCCAATAGCCATCCTCATGGACCAACAAATCTCTGGCAAAAAATCAATTTCATTCCTGGGCACTCATGAACTAAACCATAAAAAACCAGAACAACCCTATGGTTATATAAACCCCTACAATTTTGTACTGGAACGGGAAAAAAATGAAACCAACATAAATAAATAAATATGATCTGAAATATGACCAATATAAGGGAATGAAAATCAGAAACGTATTTGCAAATTGTGTTGAAAAAAGTAATCTTGGCAACTGGCAAAGACCTTATGATTAATGCCAAATAGAGAGTATATCACAACTGCATATATAAAGCGACATTGACTCCAACAAATTGACTCACTCAAAAATGAGTAGCACAAAAGGCTATCCCAAGTGCAGGAGCGTGTCGCGTAGTAATTAGGAATAAATTCCTAGATCGTCTCCACAGGGAAAGTGCTAAAAATAAACTCGTGTAAAATGGTGAAAATATTTATAATGAGAAAATAAAAATAAAAAGTGATGATATGTACAATGAATGTAGGAGTGCAAAGGAAATGAAAATTTACTAGTCATAGACTAGATTCATGTTTGTTGGTTTTGAGTGAGCGATGAAAAGTAAGAAATTAAAATGCAAGACAGTAAATTAAAATTGCAAGAAATTAAATAACTGAAATTAAAAGGAACAAGAAAATTAAATGACATAACAGTAAATTGCATAAATTAAAGGTGCAGGAAAATTAAATGACAGTAATTTAAATTGCAGGAAATTAAAAGAGCGAGTAAATTAAATGACATAAATTTGAAATTAAGTAAGGACAGGAATTGTAAGGAATAAACTTGATGTTTGGAAATGGAGACTACGTTCTCCAACCCAAATATCTAAACTTCTAATTAAAATGAATTGATCTGCATGGAAATAAAATGAACTCTCAATATTTCTCAGAGAAGACTGAAAATTTACTCATTAAACAAACTCAAGACTGAAATTTAAGAGTTACGAAAATGAAGTTTACTGAGCTATAAATTAAAAGTGACTTGAGTCTTGAACTGATAAATGATTTACACAAAACTAACAAGTGAATAAAAACCAACTAAAAACTCACTGACTTTTCTAATTCTCATCGTTGACCCCCCTCTTATCGTCCATTCACAAGCCTTTATATAGGTTTCAAAAGTATTGAAAATCAGTACTGTGTGGTCTCCCATGTCCGTGACCTCGTCCCCACTGAGAAAGATATTCCATTTGTCGCTGGCCCTTGCGTCTGTCTTGTTTCCCACATGCAGAAGAATTTTCGACTCTATCCAATTCATTGTCTGCAAGTCCTCTGCCTTTTTCTTTTCTTGCAGTGCATCCCTTCAAGTCTTCGCGTGTGTCCAGACCGAAAAGGAAGCAACAGACTATTTGTTTTTCGTCTGTTGCCTTTCTTTCTGTCCTCGCGTTTGTCCAAATGAAAAATTCCCGCGTGAGTTTTCCTGGACGTGGAAAGTGCTGGCTCTGTTTTATGGTGATACAAACAGAGGAGTTGCGGTGCTTCGATGGCAGTTTCACGGAAGCACAGTCGTGGCGATTTCTTCGATGGAGGTTGCATGTTTGAAGTGACCCGCAGCTGCAAGCGTGGAGGTGATGAGGATGGCTCACGGTGGTGGCTCGAAATGGCTAAGGTGATGGGCACGGCTGCACCTGCGGAGGACGTGTTGCAGCGTGCATGGAGTGTGCTGTTGATGGAGGAAGGGAACTTCAAACGGTGGCTGCTTCTGCAAGGCGGTGCTCTTGGGCAGTGGCGTTGGTGGCTGCTTCATGTGCTACTGGACGAGACTAGGCAGTGGAGACAGGACTGGTTGAACACTGTGCATGGCGATGTGATCGTGAGGTTGAAGATGGTGATGCTGCCATAGCTCGGTGCTTTCGTGGAGTGCTGCTGGCGAACGCCGTGGAGAAGTTATCTCCGGCGTCTTCTGTTGTTGCTGGCGGCTGCAGGTGGAGAAGTGCAGCTGCGCTGTGCATGAAGCAGAGAAGACGTGCGGGAGGTTGAAGATGACAGAAAGGACTTGTCGTTTTTGTCTATGTACAAAACGGCAAGTCGTTTAGCATACCTGTAAAATAAAAATAAAATAAAATAAAGTAAAATAAAAATTAGACAAGCAAAAATCACAGAAAAAAATAAAACTAGATAAACAAAATAAAATAATATAAAATTAGAAAAAGAAACTAAAATAAATAAAATTAAAGAAGAGATGAAAAATAAAATATTAAAAGTATGTTGTGCATGTGAAGAAATTATTGCCCAAATAAATTACAAGTTATAAAATCAAGCATAAACTATGCTTTTAATCAATTTAATTCACAACTTGGATTTATGTCTCTTAATCAATTTTTCCATCTAAAACCAATGATAAAATAATAAAACAATTAAATATATATTGGTTTTAAATATATAAAATATGCAATAATGCAGCTCAATCACAAATCAATAAATATATCTATTAGTAAATTCCACTCTCAATCTACATTAAACCAAAGTACTAATCTGAAACTAAAAAAGAGAAAAAAAGGTTGAAAAACTCACGATTTTACCCGTCAAAACTCACTAGCCATCTAATAAAAAGAATAGAAAATAAAACATATATTTTCCCCAACTATTCAACATCCAGCCAAATATTATAAAGACAAAATCTTCCATACATAATTTATTGCCAGTGTACTTCGAGAGCAAACCATGGGTCAAAGAATCCATTTAAAAACATAAAAAATTAATCTTAATACAAGAAAATATAACTTTGAAACCACAAAAACCTAAAATAAATTAAAAAGAATGAGAAATACAGGGCATATTTAACCTTTTAGAAGCAATGTTATGGTAAGCAGTGGGTGTTTGGACTTTGGAACGACGCTGAAAAGAACACTCAAGGGAGATGCCATTGACGAGGCACATCGGGAACTCTCATGTGGAATGAATACGAAGAGGCACTTAAAATGAACTCTCTCTCGAGATGCCAGATGGCTGACAGATGTGAATTTAATAGTATACGGACGGTTTGACAAATCGTGTTAACTTTAACGGTAAACAACGTAAAAACGTTAAACCAACAATTTCTGATAGATAGACACTTTTTATAGGGAAAATCTTTGCATCCGCCTCTGTATATGGGCGCACACCCTACACCTGAGCTGGCAAACCAAGTTCACTAACAAGTGAACCAATTCCCCTCTCTCACCCTCGCTCGCACCCCCCCAATCCAGGCATGATATCCTCTCCTCTCCTTTCCTCCCCTCCCTCTTCTCAAGCTTCCTTTTCTGTGAATAGATCCTTGCGCAGATCAAGCTACCCCGCGTGAATCAAGACGATTTCCCCATGCACAAAGTTAGCCAACTTCCTCTCTCAAGCAGATCTCCCGTGTTCCTCTCTTGTACAATCTTTACTCCTCGGGGCTCGTCTCTCTGTGATTCTAGGGCATAGCCATGCGTGCTCCTCTCTCTCTCTTTCTCACTTCCTCCAATTTTTACCTTTCCCTCTTTACTCCATCTCTTTGTTTCTCTGTGATTTTAGGGCAAACACGGAAGGCCATTCTGCGGAAGAGAACCCATATTGAAGTCCAAATCTGCACCACGGTAATATAATTTTCCGTCCAAAGAATCTTCTATTCAATTTGTTTTTACAATTTCATTATGTTTTTCCTGTGTCTGTGTTGGGGTTACGAAAAGGATGTTGTGATTGTGTATTTTGTTCCATTGTTAGTTGGTCTGGTAAATGTGAGTCTTCTTTTTCTCTTTGTCGATTTCACTTCTTCGAGTTTGAAGATTCGACTGGAACCCATTTCCAGTCTTCTGTTTTTTTATTCATACTAGGTTTCTCTAACTCAAGACGAAACAAGAATTGAGCTTTGGATTGTAAGAAAATCATCGGTTTACTTTTTCTTCGTAGAGATTTTGAAACAGATAATGGTTGTTGGAAGTTGGGTTTTATCTCAAGTTTATGAGATAAGCTAACTCCAATGTTGGTGCATAGCCTTAGAAGTAACAATTAGAGCTTGAATTATCTTTTGAAGCTCGATAATTGAAAGCTTTAGTTTTTGTACTAGTGTGGTTTGCTTGCATATTTTAAGCAGATCCTTCAATTAAAATATTGTGAAGATCCTTAAAACATTGTTGTGCATTCCTTCATGTCATCTTGAATGCAATTTCATTCTCTGAAAACAATGAATTGGTAGTAGGAGGTTCACTCATTTCGTGTAGAAATGCAATTCATGCTTTCATCCTTTAATTGACTGTAATGTTTATGTTTTTGAACTATATGTTAAAGAGTCGCTTCAGAAAGAGTGCTCTCAGATACATCTAACCTCTAGGCATGGCGTTATGACATTACATTAGTTTTCTTATAGTCTGATATATGGCCAGTGCATGGAATCTTGGTCTTCTATACCTATTTTGACATAATTATGTCTGCTAAAGAATGCCAAATTAAAAGATGGATAAAATCATAGGGCAATGAATGATTCCAGCTTTTTTCTATGAAATATTGGGTTGCTTTAATTTGGACCTAAAATCAAGAGACAAAATTAAAAGATGGATGACAAGTTGCTTTAATTTGGACCTGAAATCAATTACTAGTACCTGAATCTTCTAATTGGTGTATCAAGCCAATTGGTGTAATTAACTATTACAATTGATATCATAATATAGACCAATTTGTTGGTGTGGTTCGAAAGCACCACTAAAGATGTCGCTTACATTGAAAAATCTAGGAAGGAAATTTTTCGCTTGGCCAAAGTATAATGCGGTAAAACAACTTATCATTTTAAGTATTGATTTTGATTTTGCGGAGTCTAATTTATCATGTTAATTAAATGTTCTTACTGTGTGCAGGGAGAAGCGAGATGTGAGTTTTTCATTTGGGAGGATATACATCATTTGCTAAAAAAGAACAGTCGTACTAGAGAGAATGTAGTTTGGAAGAGGTGGGATGACGTGTTGCGACGCGAGTATAAAGTTCAGAAAAGGGAAGGAGAGAGAGAGAGAGAGATCTTCAGAGGGAAAATCGAAAATTATTGTGTTTATACTGGGTTATATCAATTGTAAAACTTTTTGCATGGTTCAGATAAATTTAGGGTCTATTTTGTATGGATCAAATGTAATGGTACAATCCACCCACAATGTTTTCTGTTAACATTTGGAAATCAATTAACTTTTGATGTTTTGGTGCTTTTTTCACTAGCAAAATTAATTTTAATCATTAATTAGTTTAATTTGTAACCATTAGTTTAATTTTCTGTTTCCTTGCTTGATTTTTACATTCCCTCATGGCTCATGATTTAATCAATGTCCATATAAACGAAAACCCGAAACAAGGGTCATGGACCCCATCAGTGAATTAGGACTTATTGCAAAGAGGGAATTCTAGAACATTCAATGTTTATAACAAATTCAATGATGGGATTCTGCCATTGTACATTACTTCACAGCATAACAACAGGAAGGTTGTGTATGTCATCACTGAATATCAT
Organism: Pterocarya stenoptera; assembly: GCA_003123785.1. Lineage (NCBI taxonomy): Eukaryota > Viridiplantae > Streptophyta > Magnoliopsida > Fagales > Juglandaceae > Pterocarya > Pterocarya stenoptera. The sequence goes on along the minus strand of QEOT01007124.1, from coordinate 436,013 downwards.
AAGTGGTGGAAACATTTCAACCTCCAGCTGGAAACTACTTACTAAGGTCCATTTTCAATATAATTAGCTGATAATAAAGCTGGAAATGCATAACCACCTGCTCATATAATAACCATTACATATAATTAGCTGCACCAGCCCTCCACATAACCGTAACAAGAATAGGAAACCCTAGAGATGATTGAAAAGATTTCGTATTTGAGAGACTCTGGAAGCCAGAGAATAAAATGTCCACTGTGCAAGTATTTATATAAGTAAAATAAAACTAACCTAATTACAAGTAAAAGACTAAAATAACCTAAAGAAATGAGAAAGACTAAAATGCCCTAAAATAAAAACTATACAACACAGAATATTAAATTACATACACATATATGTACAAAAGAATTAATTTACAATAAATATAATTACTTTACAATTTAATACCCCCTTCAAGATGAAGAGTATATGGAATGAAGTCCCATCTTGGAAACCAGAATATGAAATTATTGAGAACCTAAAGCTTTGGTTAATGCATCGGCCAATTGATGTTGAGAGTGAAGATGAAAGGTTTTAATGATGCCCGCTTGGAGTTTGTCTTGAATAAAATGGCAGTCAAGCTCAATATGCTTTGTACGCTCGTGAAAGACGGGATTAGCGGCAATGTGGAGGGCAGCTTGACTGTCACAAAAAAGACGAGCACTATTAGTATGGGATATATTAAGATCAGATAAAAGGGATAAAAGCCAAACTATTTCACAAGTAGTGGATGCCATAGCCCTATATTCAACTTCAGCAGAAGAATGAGAAACAGTTTGCTGTTTCTTAGTCTTCCAAGAAACCAAAGAGTCACCAAGAAAAACACAGGAACCAATAGTTGATCTCATGCTATCGGGACAAGAGGCCCAATCAGAATCTGCAAGGCCTTGAGAGTTAGAATATTGTGAGTTGGAAAGAAGAGACCAAGAGAATGATTATTTTTAACATATTGTAAAATCCTGTGAGCTGCAGCCAAATGAGGAAGTCTAGGACTATCCATAAACTGACTAAGCCTCTGAACAGAGTAAGATAAATCTAGTCTTGTAAGAGTAAGGTAGAGAAGTCTACCAATCAATCGTCGAAAGACTGTAGGATCAGGCAACAAAGGGCCATCATTTTTACTTAGTTTCAAATTTTGCTCCATAGGAAGAGAAACTGGTTTACAAGCTAAAAAACCAACATCTTGTAAGATTTCTAGAGCATACTTTCGCTGACACAATGAGATGCCACTAGGTGATCTAGCCACCTCTAAGCCCAGAAAAAACTTGAGGGGCCCAAGATCCTTCAGCTTAAATTTTTCATCAAGTAAATTCTTTAAGGAATTCACAGATTTCATATCATTACTAGCTATCAAAATGTCATCAACATAAACTAATAGAGCAATAAAAGAGGGACCAGTAGACTTAGTAAACAGGGAATAATCAGATCTGGATTGCACAAAGCCCAACTCAAAAAGAGTGATAGAGAACTTAGAGAACCACTGTCGAGAAGCCTGTTTTAGGCCATAAAGGGACTTATTCAATTTGCATACTTGGGACCCCGCTTTAATATGAAAACCAAGGGGTAATTTCATGTATACATCTTCTGAAAGATCACTATGTAAAAAAGCATTATTGACATCAAGTTGAACAAGATGCCAATTTTTTACAGCAGCAACAGCCAACAAAATTCTTACCATGGTCATTTTGGCAATGGGAGAGAAGGTTTCAGAATAGTCGAAACCTTCTTTTTGTGTATAACCTTTTGCAACCAATCTCGCTTTATACCTTTCCACAGAACCATCAGCACGATATTTGATTTTATAAATCCACTTACAACTAATTGGTTGTTTATCAGGAGGTAAAGGGACAATAGTCCAAGTGTTATTAAGTTCTAAGGCAGCAATTTCAGTAGTCATGGCATCTCTCCAATGGGAGTGCCTGACTGCTTGATGATAAAATTCAGGTTCAATGTCAGCAGAGATAGCAAGAACAAAAGATTTATGATTAAAGGACAGGTGCTTATAGGAAACAAAATTAGAAATGTCATATTTTATGAGAGAGGAAATATGACCTGGTAGAGGAGCTGATTGAGAGTGTGCAGTGGAGGAATTACATTAAAAATTCTGTAAGTAACCAGGGGCTCCTCGTATTCTAGTAGATCTTCTTGGAGGTGAGGGATAAGTGTGAGGGGGAGGAACTTCATTAGTAGATAAAACTTGAGGAGGAGAGGTAGTAACATTAGGAGAAAAAACTTCATTTGGTGTTGTTGAGTTAAACATATCAAAAGTGGATGATTGAGAGGGAATGGGAAGAGGAAGAGAGAAAGAAGGAGAAGATAAGTCAGTGTTAGAGGACTGAAAAGGAAAAACATGTTCATGAAAAATAACGTTTCGTGAAATAAAAGATTGATTTGTTTTAAGATCATATAATTTGTACCCCTTGATACCAAAGGGATAACCAAGAAAAATACATAGTCTAGCTCTCGAATCAAATTTTGTTCTTACCCTTTGCAATGTAGATGCAAAACACAAGCAACCAAAAACCCTTAAATGATCATAGGAAGGAGAGGAGTGACCCAAAATTTCAATAGGTGATTTATTTTGAGTATTAGGAGAAGGTAATCTGTTAATTAAGTAAGTGGCAAATGGGATTGGAACAATAGAGCCTGAGCAACATTAAGAATATGTTGGTGTTTCCTCTCCACAACTGAGTTTTGTTGTGGAGTTTCAACACAACTATGTTGGTGGATGACACCTTTAGAAACAAGATAGGAAGAGAAAAAAAATTCAGTACCATGATCAATGCGAATTTTTTGATCTTGGTACTATATTGAGTTTTAATCATTTTAAAAAAGCTTTAAATTAGAAAAGAAACTTCATATTTATGTTTAAAAAGATAAACCCAAGTAGCTCTAGTACAATTATCAACAATAGTTAAAGAAAATTTATAACCTTCAAGAGTGGGGACTGAAAAAGGGCCCCAAACATCATAGTGTACAAGATCAAAAGTTTTACAATGGAAATGTTATTAGAATTTGGTAAATGTAACTTTCTTTGTTTAGCTAAAGGACATACAATGCATGGGTCATTAGACAAAGTCAAATTAGGTACAATTGTATGCAAGAAAGACATTCTTGAGGCAAATGGATGCCCTAATCAACTATGCCATAGGTAAAATAAAGAGTAATTGGATGAACTGAAGTAGGCAGAGGATAACAGAGTACTAGTCTCATTACATTGTGTATTGGAAACAGGTAAGGGAATTGGAGGGGAAGCAAGGAGCTCTGGTTGGTGCAAAACATAAAGACCTTTATGTTGCCTACCCATACCAATCAGCCTTGAGGTGGTCAGGTCCTGAATAAGGCAATAGTAGAGGAAAAAAAACAAGAAATGTGAGATTGAGTGAGTTTACTAACTGAAAGTAATTTAAAATGAAAATTTGGGACACATAGAACATCTTTAAGGAGAAGATATTCATTAAGATTAATAGTGCCAATATGTGTAACAATAACATTATGCCCATTAGGTAACTTGACAGATGTATTGTGAATTGGAGTAAAGGATGTAAAAAAACTAGTAGAGGGTACCATATGGTCGGTAGCCCCTGTATCAATTATCCAATTAGACTTATTTAAATCAACAGAAGCAATATTAGAGAATTGAAAAGCATAATATGTAGAGGAGACCATACCAGATAAAAAATGCGAAGAGGCGGCAGTATTGACCACATGACTGGAATCATCAGGCTTAGGCTGAGGATTGTAAGTGATCATAGAAAGTAATTGCTTATATTGTGCCTCAGTGAAGGAGAATGGAGAGGCTGCTGGAGGGTTTTCATTGAGAGCAACAGTGTTGGCCATGGACTGCTGCCGTGGCTTTTGCTTGTAACCCGGAGGAAATCCATATAGTTTATAGCATTTATCAATAACAAGGCCAGTTATGCCACAATATTTGCATACTGGCCTAACTTTTTTTTGAAAATTTTTCACAGGTCGCGATGAGTCAGAATTAGCAACAAAAACGTGAGCATCAGTAAGGGAAGGAGGAACATAAATTTCTCTCTATTGCTCTTCTTGAAGAATTAAAGAGAAAACTTTATTGAGAGGCGGTAAAGGCTCCATTAACAAGATCTAAGCCCTAGTCGAAGAAAAAGAATTATTTAGTCCCATGAGGAACTGTAAAATCCGTTCCTGTTGAACATAGGAATTCAACAGAGTAACAGCATCACAAGAACACAGGGGAAATGGTTTGTATTTAACCAATTCATCTCAAAGAGCCTTCAGTCGAGTAAAATAGGCACTAACAGTGAGTTGCCCTTGAGAAAACGTAGAAATTGATTTTTAGATCTAAAAGATCCTAGGGCCATTTTGTTTTAGAGAACCGCTCCTTGAGATCGGTCCAAATATCAAAAGCAGTGGTAACATATAACACACTAGTAGCGATTTCAGGGGAAATAGAGTTAAGTAACCACGAAATCACCATATTAATGCATCTTAACCATAAAGATAAAAGAGAAGCCATGGGGGCTGATTTAGTAATCGTTCCGTCCACGAGCCCTAACTTGTTTTTGGCAGAAAAAGCCATGGTCATCGAGCGATAGACCAAGTGTGATAGTTGTTGCCGATGAGGACTTGCGTGACCAGAACAGCCCCAGGGTTATCGCTAGGGTGAAGGAAAAATGGACTCGCAGCATCGGGAGGAGAAGAAGAGGGAAGAGGGGGTGGATCGGGAGGCGCCATGAGAGAGAAGAAACTCATGATTCTTCCGATACCATAACAAGAATAGGAAACCCTAGAGATGAACAAAAAGCTTTTGTATTTGAGAGACTCTGGAAGCTAGAGAATAAAATGTCCACTGTACAAGTATTTATACAAGTAAAATAAAACTAACCTAATTACAAGTATAAGACTAAAATAACCTAAAGAAATGAGAAAGACTAAACTGCCCTAAAATAAAAACTACACGACACAGAATATTAAATTACATAAACATATATGTACAAAAGAATTAATTTACAATAAATATAATTACTTTACAATTTAATACAGTACAGAAGGTTACAACATTGACACAAAAAAATGGGCCAACTTACAGCAAGTGTTTGCACACAAAACCCCTAGCCTACAATCTACACAACCAGCACCAAGTGCATGATCATATGATTGGTTTAGTATTACATAAAGAATAATGAAGAATGAATCCATGGTCCAGTTCTTCTCTGTAATGATCAACTCCAACAAAACTTAATAGCTAAAATCATCTGTGGGAAGGATCACAAGAATAAAGCCATACTTTGCGCAGAAATAATTAAACCAAAACAAGATTTCTCTGAACAAACTGTGAGGAACAACAGTCACAATCATCTTCGCTTCCAACATCGTCTTCGCTTCTAATCTTGTTAATCTTAGTCATCCGAAGCTTGCACCACAAAGCCATTCAAAATATTGGGTGGAATGTTTATCAAAGTTCAAGACCAAATCTGAAAAATGGCAAAAACAGACGGATCAGATATTGAAAGCCATAATGAGGAAAATCTGTCTAATGATAAACCAGAAAAGGAACACAGAAAGGAGTAATGATGAAACTTTAATAGTCAAAATACTCCATCATTACACCAATATATAAACGTTGGCTAACTTGAGTAAGTAAAGCAAATAAGAAACCATTCTTTGGGCTAGTAAGTGGCATCATAAACACATATGCATGTCAACTCAAAACTAAATCAAAGAGATACACTTTTCATGCTACAACTATTAGAGTGCAAAAATTTTGTTAGTTAAAGGGTGGAAAGTGCATTTTTCCTTAGAATGTACATTTGAAAGAGCAAGCCATCACAAAGTAATGATCCACAGAGAAAGAGAGAGCTTGTGTCAGATGGTGGATTTTCTACATTTTTTGGTCAGTGTTTTCAACATTTTAAAGCTTCTTCATTAAAAAACTGCCTTTTAACTTCTATCGCCTAAGTAAATATTATAACTACACTCAATAGTCAAGATGCTCATTGACAAGAGCCAATAAACTAGTTTACCATGAAACGAGACATAAAAAATAATATATTTTAGAACCAAATGCAAATTAATTGTGAAATTAAAATGGTCATTGAAGGTCTTGAAGTTCTTTACAATATTTACAATATTTGGAAAAATTTGGAGTTCTTTACAATATTTGGAAAAATTAATTGTGAAATTAAAATGGTCATTCTCGAAGTGACAACAATGTACTCACAGGAAAGCAAAGTTCATCATCAAGCCACTTCACGAATGCCTTAACAAAGATGCTTGAGCTTTAATTTTTGCAACAATGTAACTCTACCAGTCAACAATAAATCACACTGTTAGGAAAGAAATTGACCCAGTTTAATGAATTTAAAGCCTAAACTTAGGAAAGAAAAAGAATTGAAGCAAAGGTAGTCAGAAATCGAGGAAGAACCCCCATGATTGTTTCCAACAAAACTGAGGAAGAATAGCTTTACATAACATTCTATACTTGTTGTCAATAAGTTATGAAAAATGAACCACTCATCTAAAGAAGGATAAACAAAATTATACCCAGATAAACTAAAGGCATAGATAAGTTGCACTAAAAGGATTAGAAATAATCTATCTCTTGGCCGTTAATCCTAACGAAGATAATACCATAACTAAATCAAATAATATGATTAGAATATCTGGATTGTGACGCCCCGACTCCCACGTATAAAAAGTCTCAGGAATCGTGACGTCAGGATGCTGACAACCCGGGTCATACATCCCAACGACAAGTGTCAAGTGTGTGCAACAAACGAAATTTTACCACAAAACACAGCGGATTAATAATAATTAAGTCACTAAGTACTAGAATTTTAATATACAAAAATAACCAAAATACAAGTATACTGAAAGTTATACAGTCATCCAAGAAAATATAATAAAGCTGAATACATGCACATGGAAAACAAATCCCATAACCAAAACAGCAGCAACCACATGCCACCTTCTCTAGGGAGCCGATCCCAACACCGAACACGCTAAAACAGTTACCAGATACAACACCGAACACGCTAGAGAAGACCAAGCCATCAACAACTCCCAACAAGCATGAGTAATACTCTCCCAAGTCTATTCCCATAGGCGATTCCGTAATACTCACATTAGTCTCCCAGTACTGTTAGGGTGGCTAATGAAATCTGAAATCTACATTCCACAAGAACCTTAATACAACACCTAGTAGATTCCAATGATTTTCTTCACACAATAAAGTGCTAACCTCAACCAACTCTTATGCTATAACTTCCCAAACCTTCCTTGAGTTCTATACCTTTAGTAACCTAATGACGACTCTCAAAGTCAACCATCAATAAGCATAATTTGCACAATCAAAGATTAATCTCTACTTACAAGTATCGACTCAAATTTTCAAATCGCCAATAGTTCCTCAAAAATCAACACGAGATTTGAATCCTTAATCATATCACCAAAACACCAGAAAACTCTCACCACAATTGGTAGAAAATTCTTGATTTTCCAAAACCATAAATTAATACACTTTCCTCAAACTCATCCAGAATTCCTTCTTGAATCTACACTATCTATTATCCTTCAGTTACTATCAATCAATCCTGAAACCTGTCACTATAACCTCGAACTAATAATAATTATTTTCCTCGATCCAATCCAAATCTACGATCCTCAAATAAAAACACAAACTAAATCAATACTTTCAATCCCCAAAGAAGTATTCTCCTTAAAATTTCCTATATCAAAACTCAACTCACTCAACTCTGGTCGAACCTATTTTAATGATTAAGGCCTAATCAGTCTCCAAAATAAACCAAACTAGCACCCTGAGCCTGCACAATTAAAACTTAAATCTTAATACCAATAAATCCTCAAATCTGCAATTCTAAAACTTCAAGTTAAAATAGAATCACTTTCTAAAATCTGCAAAACCGAAGAACCTATATCCAATAATAAATCAATCAACTCCTGATGCCTTTCAAAATCTAAGACCTTAAATAATAACCAATCATTTCCTATAGTCTACAGGACCTTAAACCTTTGGTGATATTTTCATAAATCATCCTTAAAGTTTGTTGATCTTACAACCTCCAATTCTAAAGCCTCATATCAAATTTCTATAAAATCTAAAACCTCAATTATCCTATGAAAAAGATCACCCAGACCATAACGTTCCAAACAAGCCTCGATAATACCCCAGCAAACCAGATTAATAAAATTCAAGCCTACGACACTAAATATTAATACCTAACAATGGTCTCCTCGGTCGTACCATCTTCCTGCCATAGCGTAACCCTTAACCCCACTTAAGTCTCCGGACAAAAATTTCAGATAAGAGCAAAAGCAACACCCAAATTAAAATAAAATAATACGACATAAAAATTAGAATAGAATAAAACCAACAATTTTTAACAACATACAATAAATTAAAACCATTAAAAATAACATACTTCAAATCGAATAATTTCAAATCACGACCTTAAAACTTTCTGGTACTACACCTAAGGGACATGTGGTTTTACCCAGAGACGAACTGCTCTGATACCACCTGTGACGCCCCGACTCCCACGTATAAAAAGTCTCGAGAATCGTGACGTCAGGATGTTGACAACCCGGGTCATACATCCCAACGACAAGTGTCAAGTGTGTGCAACAAGAGAAAGTACACCACAAAACACAGCGGATTAATAATAATTAAGTCACTAAGTACCAGAATTTTAATATACAAAAATAACCAAAATACAAGTATACTGAAAGTTATACAGTCATCCAAGAAAATATAATAAAGCTGAATACATGCGCATGGGAAACAAATCCCATAACCAAAATAGTAGCAACCACATGCCACCTTCTCTAGGGAGCCGATCCCACAAGCTCCACAACCTCACCTGCATCACAATCTACAGTACCATAAAATGGTACCGCAGGTAAGTAATAATCCAAACAATCTCCAAGATTAAAATACATTAATGCTACCAACCATGCATGCATATGATGTACTATGCACAGGATCCAAAATATCATTTTCCCCGAAAAATGAATATTTTCCAACGCACACCAAAATCCCATTTTGGCCCAAAATATTTCCAGAAAACATTCGCATAAAAATATTTATAGGACACTGTAGGAGGGGAATTACAGGCGCGACTCTACCACCATCCCTACTTACCACCATCCCTACCGAATGCACTGTAGGCGGGAATCACAGGTGGGACTAAACCATATCCCTGCTTACCACCATCCTTATCGCGTGCATCGTAGGCGGGAATCGCAGGTGGGACTCTACCACCATCCCTGCTTACCACCATCCCTATCGTGTGCACCGTAGGCGGGAATCGCAGGCGGGACTACACCACCATCCCTGCTTACCACCATCCCTACGCGTACACTGATTGAGCTGCATAATTGCATATTTTATCTATTTAAAACCAATAATTTTTAATTGTTTTATTATTTTATCATTGGTTTTAGATGGATAAATTGATTAAGAGGCATAAATCCAAGTTGTGAATTAAATTGATTAAAAGCATAGTTTATGCTTGATTTTATAACTTGTGATTTATTTGGACAATAATTTCTCATGCACAACACACTTCTAATATTTTATTTTCATCTCTTGTTTAATTTTATTTATTTTAGTTTCTTTATTTTATTTTATTTTATTTTATTTGTCTAAGTTTTATTTTTATTTTTATTTATTTTTGCTTGTCTAATTTTTATATTATTTTATTTTATTTTATTTTTCTTTTATTTTTTTTTATTTACTGCGTTGACTAAACGACATGTCGTTTAGTCAACAGACCAAAACGACATGTCGTTTTGAGCTAAATTGATTTCTGCCATTTGAGCTAAACGACGTGCCGTTTTGTCTAAGGACAAAACGACATGTCGTTTTGAACGTTGGTGGTTTCCTACCGTTTGACCTAAACGACGCCGTTTTGTCTACAGACCCAAAAGACGTCGTTTTGCGTCGTCTTCTACCTCCCGACTGCTGCGTTTCAATGAACAGTGTAGCCGTGCACTGCAGCTCCTCCACACGCCACCGTGGGCCGTCCTCCGCCCACCTGAAGCCACTAGCGACACCAGAGGACGCCGGAGATCAATTCCCCACTACCCATTGAGCCGCCGGCGATCCTCCACGTCCAGGAAACGCCACCATGCACCACTGCGTCCACAGGCCAGTCCGAGTACCTTCATGCCGTCCTCCGCCCACTGCACAGCCACACTCTGCTCAGACGACGCCGGCGATCCTTCACAACCACTCCGACACCGCAACCTCTACCACTTTCAACGCTGGCTGAGAAACGGCAGCACCTCCATGCATGCGGACGACACGGCCGAACGAAGCAGAGAAGAAAAAAATAAAGAAGAAACATGCATGCAGACGAAGTGGAAAACAGAATAAAAGAAACGAAAAGAAATGGTTGATGGTCGGTCAAAACAGAACATGCATGCGGGAGCTGGCCGAACAAAGAAAGAAAAAAGAAAAGAAGAAAGAGAGAAGCAAGATGCTGCCGAACGTGGGCAGTGCGAAAACAGAAAGAAAAAAAATAAAGACAGAAAGAAGAAGTGTGTGATGGACGAACGTGCTGGACAGCAGAAAAGAAAAGGAAAGAAAGAAAAAAAGACAAGAGGAAGACGCATGCGGAAAACATATATGATCATGCACTTGGTACAACATGCTGGACAGCAGCTGGCCTGCGCTGAGTATTTCCTTTTGAAGCCTATAAAAGGCTTGGAAACGAATGAAGGAAGGGAGCAGATGTTAGAAGCTCACTAGAGTAGTTAGGAGTAGGCTGTAGAATTTTAGGAGAAAATGCAGATGAAGTGAGGGAGTTTGGTGATGCAGTTGAGAGCCTAATGGACCAACTGTGTTATCAAACTGTTCTCCTTTATCTGCAGTCTCCATTTTTTTTATTTTATTTTTTTATTTTAATTTATGTCATTTATTTTCATGCACTTTATTTTTATGCACTTTAATTTAATGCCCTTTATTTTTTTTTCAGCACTTTTAATTCCTGTACTTTTATTTTAGATCAACAATAAAATTCATAATTGTGAGTTTGATTAATTGATTGGTAATTTTAGAAACGTTGATTATCTATATACTTCTCTTGATTCACTGTGATTTCCGAATACAGTGAATGCTTGAGAAATCCCTGTGGTAATCAATTGGACTT
>QEOT01007124.1:354121-421176 GCA_003123785.1 Pterocarya stenoptera | reverse complement strand
AGCTTTATAAAATTAGTCTTGGGTATTCAAGTCCCAACAAATTTTCTCTTCCCTTATTTATTTATTTTTGTTTTTTTTTTAGATAAACATAACACGCAAAATCCCAAATAAACAAAAGCAAAGAAAAAAAAATGATACATTTTTTTTTTTTTATAGAAACACGCATAATACCAAATAAAAAATATGCAAGGAAAAAAAATATATATACATATAACACGCATAATACTAAATAAACATAAAAAAATGATGATTTTTTTTTATATATATATATGAATATGCAGACTACAAAGTTAAAAAAAAATGCAAAGAAGAATTTTTTTTTTTTTAATAAAAAAAATGCAGTGAATTTTAACAAAGTAATTAATACAAACACAAAAAAAAAGACTCATACAAAAGCGGGTTTTCTAAGACTCAATATCCCTAAAGAAATACCGCAAAACAAATGGGATAACCGGCAAGATAACTACTTTGCCAAAGCGGACACTTGCAATCATTGTGCAATCGCGTGTCGATATCACTTCATCATGCCAGGAATTCCTGGACGCTGACATGGTATTTTTTTAATTTTTAATTTTTTAATTTTTTTTTTAAATAAAGATAAAAACCACGAGTTTAAATTTAAACAACTTTCCCTGGCAACGGCGCCAAAAACTTGTTGCGTCTAAACTTTTACCTATTATTTGAATAAAAATTCAGAGCAGTTTTGCCTGCAAGTATACAGGTGTCGTAGTACTTACAGGATCGAATCCACAAGGATTGACTAATGTGATAAAGGGAATAAAATGAAAGGAGATTTAAAAAAATACGAACATATAATAAAAAAAAAATGAGATTACTGGGTTGAGAATTTTAAACGTAACAGAATATAACTGAAACAATAAAGTAAATTAATATGGAGAACGACTAAGGTTCCGAGGATCCGTCTAATAATTTATAAAATTGTTTCATATCAATTTAACTCAGTTAGATTAGAATAATGATTCCGTCTAACTGGAAAATTTAACATTTAAGCCCAAGAAAATTAATTACCAAATATTAAGTTTGAATAATTGATAGTATAGACGTTCACAAGTCCAATTAATTACCATACACCATAGGCGGGAATCGCAGGCGGGACTATACCACCTTTCCTTTAAATCACATAAAATCCAGTTTTTTCATAATCACATGAACATGAATGCAATTACACGAAAACCCAGTTTTCAATTTTATAAACATGAACATGCGTGCACATGCAATGTACCAATCCAGCAGTAAATTCCAACAATCAATCCAGCAGTAAATTCCAACAATCAATCCAGATCACAACACAACCAATCACAGACATAAAAAAAAACCAGTCAGTGCAAACATATATTAAAACCTTAAAGATGTTTGGAAAAATACTTACAGCACTTTAATATATTTTTCGGAGGATCACGAGAGAGCTGGAAGCGCCAAAACAGCAACACCACAGTGTAAAAACACTGTGGCCGAAAACACAATGAAACCCAAAATCACACGGGGCCAAACGAGGACTTGGGAATGGTAGGGTAGGGCCTATGGGAGGTGGTGAAGCTAATGGTGGTGGCCTTTGACCGTGGGTGGGGGCCGAAACGGCGGTGGAAGGCTAAGAAACCCAAATCGGAGTGGGTGTTCGTTGGGGCGGCTCCGGCGACGGATCGGAGCTGAAATTAGGTGGGTTAGGACGGCAAGAGGCCGGAGGTGGCCGGACGGCGGCGCAGCGACGCAAAGACCGCCGCGGGTTCAAACGGGGCATGGAGACTAACAGCGGCAAGGTGCGGTATGGGATTTGAAGGGGAGACTCGCCGGCAGGTGGGGAAGCCAGTGGTGCCGGCGGTGTCGGCCATGGACGGCCAGCGGCGGCTCAGGGAGGGTGAAGCCGAGCTGAGCGTGGGAGAGGAGAGGGAGAGGTATCGGGCTGGGAGAGAGAGAGTGTACGTGGGAGAGGAGAGAAAAAGGAAAGAAAGAAGAAAAGATGAGGGAAAAAGAGAGATCCAGACTTCATCTTGGGTTTCGAAAGTGATCCAACGAAAAAGATTTTAAAATCATAAACTAAATAAAATAATTCAAACTCAGTGAAGTGCTTTATTAAAACAATAATAATTTTAAAACTCATAATCTAACTAATTTAAATCAAATATCAATTTAAATGCAAAACAATAATTAATATCAAGAAAACATATAAAATAAATAATTTTCACAACTTAAAATATTATAAAATAATATTTCACAGCTCTCTTAATTTTAAAATAAGAGAATAAGTCCTTAAATTAATTAAAATAATCATTCGTTAAAAAAACACTAAAATACGGGGTGTTACATGGATCCCTAATATAAAATAAAGGAAATCATCACAACTGAAGCTCCCTATGTAAGATTTTCCCAGTAACCAAATAGACAAAGCATTAGGCCACCAAATACTTCCATTACAAAGAATAGTTGCAGATAATACCTCAGAAACCTTAGCAAGAGAAGCCAAGTGAGACTCCAAAGAAGCAAGCCTGCAAGCAAGGTTCCTCTTTTCAAGCTGCTGCTTCTTGTTCGGGCCTCAACTCCACAACCTCCAAATTTCAAGCAAGGGAGAACCCATAAAGAATTTGAAGCAAGATGGAGCTACGAAGACCAAATATTTGGAGCAATTTCTCACTCTAAAGAAAACCTAGAAAATAATGAGAGGAGCACTTACATTTTGCTTTAACTCTTCCAAAATATGAGCTGAGAAGAAAATAGGGGGAATGATTTGAACTGTGCAGTGGAAGGCTCGAGGGTGAGAAAATGAAAACACAAAAAAATAATAAATACGAGATGCTAGGAAATGGAAACGAAATGGAGAGAAAGAGAGAAAAACACAAACCCCTTTTGAAATAAGCCACTGTCGGCGGCCACAGACGGGCCCATTCAGGAGACGAGCGGTGAGAAGCAACACCACAGGCTGTGCAACGAAGCCTTGTAGAAGAGGTTGGTGAGGCTGTTGTATAGCAGATTTCGAATGGAGAGATGAAACCCAAGGAACCCAGGGAACTACAGATTTTGAACGGGGAGATGAAACCTAGTGAGGAGGGGGGTCTTCAAGGGATTCAAATTTGGTTTGCTCCATTCAATGAGAGACGGCGTCGCCAGGTGGCAGTGGCCAGAGGAAGGTGATGCGACGCGGGTTGCTATCGAGGGAGGAGGGAGTTTCACGGGGCAAAATTTGAATGGGAAAAATACGCATCGATCTTTATTTGAATCAAAACGCACGTTTTGTTAAAAAAAAGCCACGTAAGGTGTGTGTTGTGTGTGTTGCTACAGGGGCGGATGCGTATCAAACCTCCTTTTTATTTTATATATAGAGAGATATATATGCAGTGTTTTATCTAGTCTGATGTGCACTTCTTGTACACGTGGAATGAATGACGTCAATTACAGAATCGCCATGCAGGGAAATTAGAAGTAAAATACTACTGAAATAAAAAATACAACTAATAAAATGATAATTAGACTTAGCAGATCCAATATTAAGGCTACGGCCCAATGGTCCAACTCTAAGACCCATTTACTAACTGCCATTTTCTTTATTAAGCCCACGTGTGTTAAAGTCCATGGCCCATGACCCTTCTTCACTGCTCACGACAATCACTTCAGTTCCTCTTCAACTCATCATTTCACTTCACTTAACCCAAACTCCCCTGGAGTCGCCGTGTGACAGAACTTCCATGTACACTAACAAGCCTAAATACGATAAAACTTCCCACCAATAGAGTTGAGAATGACTAATTGCGAGAGGCTTGATCCACTCGACTACTATATATATTTTGTGTTATAAATAATTTACTAGTTTGTGAGTATTTTTGATAATTAATTAATTCAGAATTTGTCATTGTGTGATCATGCCGATCGATATCACTATATTTTATATATTTTTATATATATATTGTTATAAAAAAAGTTTAAGTTTCCTATTGAAAATAGAAACTCAAAAACCTCATTTCGATACAAACATAGCTAGAAAACCAGCAAGTTTACGAATGAACTAGATTACAAAATAGAATAAAATAGAACAAGAAATCAATAAGAATGTAAAGCAGTTATCAAAGAATCAAGAAAAGAACTGTAAAGAAAATAAAGAAAATAAAGAAAGAACACAACCGATTTACGTGGTTCGACCCTAATGGTCTCTGTCCATGGTAGGAATGGCCTCAGAGCTTTATTGACGATCAATATCGTTTACAGAGAAGCTCCAGAACAACTTAGATTTACAAAGCCCTCTCTCATAGCACCAGAAATCGTATAGATTTCTTCTCTAAGTGAAAAACCCTAGCAAACCCTAAGTTTCGCCCCTTCTCTGCTCTCACTCTCTCGAGGCCTCTCAAAACAACAAAATGTACAAATGAATGAATTAGGGTTTACATATCGGATATCTATGAATATATAGGATGAAACAGATGCCAACACGTGTAGTGATCTAGCGGCTTCAACATTTGATTCCTCAGATGCAGTCATGAGCTTCTCACTTGATCAAACAGCTCAACCTTATTAACTTCAAGGGTCCAAATTTTGCCACTTGTCCATCCTCCATTTATCCATATAAGAAAAAACATATTAGTAAAGGCAACAGATAAATGTATTGACAGACCTATTACAAATCTCCACATTGGAAAAACATTTATTTGCCAAGTGTTCATCAATCCCAATCATTGGCTTATTCCTGCATTGTCCCCTCTAATGGGGACAGACTCTAGACTCCATACCAACTAAGTTCAGACAGTGTATGAACTTTGACCAAGGGACAGACTTGGTCATCATATCTGAGGGGTTATCCTCAGTTGAGACCTTCTCCACACCTACTACCTTAGATTCTATAACATCCCTAACAAAGTGAAGCCTGATGTCAATATGTTTGGACCTTTCATGATAAACTTGATTTTTAGCTAAGTGTAGTGTACTTTGATTATCACAGTGTATTGTGATATTGCCATTGAAAATGTTTAACTCACTTGCAATACCCTTTAACCATATGGCCTCTTTAATAGCTTCAGTCAATGCTATATATTCAGCTTCTGTGGTGGACAAAGCCACAACAGATTGTAAGTGTGATTTCTAGCTAATAGCTCCCCCAAAAGCAGTAAATACATAACCAGTTAAGGACTTCCTAGTGTCTACACTCCCTACAAAGTCAGAGTCTACAAAACCAGTCAACTCACAACCCTTTTCAACCTTATTCTCAAAACTGAGACCTAAGTTAGTAGTGCCTGCCAGGTACCTTAATACCCATTTAATAGCCTGCCAATGGGGTTTTCCTGGATTCCCCAGAAATCTACTAACTATACTCACAGCATAGGTTAGGTCAGGTTTAGAACAAACCATTGCATACATTATACTTCCCACCATGCTAGCATAAGGGATTTGTTGCATAAAACTAATATCTTGTTCTGTTTTAGGAGCCTGATCTAGACAGTTTGAAAAACTGACCTAAGGGTGTGTTAACAGGTTTCACATGTTCCATACCAAATCTCTTGAGAATTTTAGAAATGTAATTTTTCTGAGACAAGTATAGCACTTTAGCACTTCTGTCCCTTTCAATTTCCATTCCTAAAATTTTCTTAGCAGGGCCCAGTTCCTTCATCTCAAACTCTGATTTTAGCATGCATTTAACTTGTTCAATTAAATCAGTGTCTTTACAAGCCACCTGCATGTCATCTACATACAATAGGAGATAAACAAATATTCATTTTTCTTCCTTGTAATAGGCACAACTATCATAACAGCTCATTTTAAAATTATTACTAATCATGTGTGTGTCAAATCTTTTATCCACTGCCAAGGTGATTGTTTAAGACCATATAAGGATTTTTTAAGAAGACACACTTGATTATTTTTAATCTTATTAGTAAAACCTTCAGGAGGCTGCAAATAAATTTATTCTTCAAGTTCTCCATGCAAAAAAGAAATTTTAACATCTAATTGTTCTAAATGCAAGTTTTCAAACGCTGTATAAGCTAGCAGTAGCCTAATTGAGCTATGTTTAACCACAAGAGATAAAATTTCATTAAAGTCAATTCATTCTCTCTGTGTAAAGCCTTTGGCTACAAGCCTAGCATTATACCTGGTCCCTTCTATCCCTGCTATGCTTTCCTTTTTCTTATAGATCCACTTGGATCCAACAAGTTTGACTCCTTAAGGTTTAGGCACTAAAATCCAAGTCTTATTCTTATTAAGAGATTCTATCTCCTCATGCATGACAATGATCCATCTAGAGGAGTCCTTACTAGCCATAGCCTCTTTATAAGTTCTAGGTTCCTGGTAAACAACCTCATCAGCTACTGTTAAGGCAAACATTGTAAGTTCAGCTTGCCCATACCTTATGGGTGGTTTGATAACTCTCTTTTGCCTATCTCTAACCAAGTTATAGGAGCTAACTCCACCTTGATCAATGTCCCCTGAGTTTTCTTCATCAGGGTTACTGCATTCCCCAATTTCAGGTTCAGGTTAGGTGTTAACCTACTCCACCTCAACCTGTGATCCCCTTAGGGACTTATCAAGTTCTTGATCTACATTTTCTTCCTATACCCGAGCCATTTGTGACTCATTGAAGGTCACATTCCTGCTCAAAATACACTTACACCTTCCAGGTCCATCTACCCAAAATTTGTATCCCTTAACTCCTTCAGGATACCCTCTAAAGATGCACTTAAGTGCCCTAGATTCCAGCTTATCAGTTTTTGAATGTACATAGGTAACACACCCAAAAACTCTTAGGTAGTCATAGCTTGGAGGTTTCCTAGACCATAACTCCTGTGGAGTTTTAAAGCCTATTGCAGATGAGGGCCATTTATTTATAAGGTGAACAGCAGTAGTGGCAGCTTCTGCCTAGAAGGTTTTGGGTAGCCCTGAATTAGACAACATGCACCCTTTCTAAAATGGTCCTGTTCATTCTTTCTGCTAAACCATTCTGTTGAGGGGTTTCCCTCACTGTCTTATGCTTAAGAATTCTTTCCTTTTGATAGTACAAGTTAAACTCTTTAGATAGGAACTCTAGACCATTGTCAGTCCTTAGGGTCTTGAGTTTTCTACCTACTTGATTTCCCACTAGAGATTTCCACTCCTTGAATTTTTCAAAGGTGTCACTCTTATTTTTAAGGATATATATCCAGACCTTCATAGAGTAATCATCCACTAAGGAGAGGAAATAACTCCCTCCACTGTGTGAATTTACTCTTGCTGGTCCCTAGAGGTCAGAATGGACATAATCTAGGGTTTGTTTAGTATTATGAGTTGCTAACTTAAAACTAACCCTCTTTGCCTTTCCATAGATACAATTTTCGCAAAAAGGTAAGTTTCCTAGGTTATGGTCACTCAGATCCCTTGCTTTTGTAGTTCTAGAAGGCCCCCTTGACTTAAATGTCTAAGCCTCCTATGCCATAACATGAATTTATTCTCTACTATGTTCTAAGTTGGGGATGCTTTCCCAACTACAATTTTCCCAAGTAGTGCATACAACCCATTTTTAATTACCCCTTTCATAATAACTAAGGAGCTTTTAGTAACCCTAAGAACCCCTGCCCCAGATTTGAAGGTGTAGCCTAATAAATCAAGCATACCAAGAGAAATTAAGTTTCTCTTTAATTCAAGTATAAACTTGACCTCCCTCAAAGTTCTTTCATTTCCATCATGCATTTTAAGTCAAACTGACCCTATACCTATGATTTTGCAGAACTTATTGTTTCCTAGGATTACATGTCCTCCATTTAACTCAGAGAATGTCTCAAACCAATATCTGATTGGACACATATGAACAGAGCAGCCAGTGTCCATTATCCACTCTGTTTTTTAATCAACTTCACTCACAGCGAGTACCTCAGCACTCTCATACCCCTCTAAAACCACAGAAGCATCCCCTGCCTCTTTAGGCTTATTTCCAAAGTTTGTTTTTCTATCAGGGCAATCTTTCTTGAAGTGCCCTTCCTTGTGACAGTGAAAACATTTAAATTGTTTTCCCTTTAACTTAGACCTAGATTTCTTGGTTTCATTCTTGCCCCTCTTCTCTCTCAATTCTGTTTTACCCCTAACAGACAAACCTTCCCCATGATGTTGTTTGGCATCTCCTCTGTTCTGTAGTTCCCTAGTGTGAAGTACAGATTGTACTTCATCTAGTGTCAGAGAGTCTCTACCATACATCATGGTTTCTTTTAGGCTTAGGTATGATGAGTCCAAAGAACTCATCAAGAGGATGGCCCGATTCTCATCCTCCACCTTGATGTCTATATTTGCTAGGTCTAGGATAATTTTATTGCTCATTAAGATGCTGCCCTATTGGAGTCCCAGGGGTCATCTTGAAAGTATAAAGTTTGGTTTTCTTGTCAAGTCTATTAGCTAGGGATTTGGTCATGTACAGATTCTCTAATTTCAGCCAAATACCTACAGTAGTGTCCCCACTAGTCACCTCTCTCAGGACTTTATCCCCAAGAGAGAGGATTAGGGCACTATGGGCTTTCTCGAGGATGTCCTTATGGACAGCCCCCTTTTCTTCCTCTTTCGAGGAAGAGCCCTTCTGTTTCTCACCAAGGAGGGCATCCTGCAGTCCATGTTGGACTGGCAGTGCCCTCATCTTGATCCTCCACAACAAAATGTATAAACATATTACCAAAGTTTAGAAATATACCTAGCACTCACAATATCCTCTTACAAATTGAAAGCTTTCAACTTGCCAAAACAACCAATACTTACAAAAAATACAACATTAGCTTGTTAGAGACATATATATAAAAAAAACACAAGATAAATATCATAAAATTGCAAAAAAATAAAAAAGAAAAGAGTTTTTCCTTACCAAAATCAATGGAGAGTTCCAAAATATTAACCCTCTCTCACTCTACTCTCTCTCACTCTAACTCTCTTTCTCTCTCTCTAACCCACGACCCTCTCTCACCCTCTCTCTCTTGGTTATTTTTACTCACGGGAAAAGCAGCAAAAATGACTTTGCTTCCTCCCGTGCGTGTATTCATGCAAAAACTATTGCATTTGACGGAACGTTCAAACGTTTGAGTTGTACGTTCGAACGTTAACATATCCCGCCCAATTTTCAGACGAAACATTCGAACGTAAAGAAATTTAAGCTCAATTTTCTGCTGAAATGTTCGGATGTTAAATTGTAACGTTCGAATGTTTGAGTGGGAAATTTCCCGCATTTTTTTTCTCATGTTTGAACGCACAAAAATTTAACGTTCGAAAGTTTATAAATTTCCTCTCAAATTTCATCGATTCACGTTTGAACATTAAATTGGAACATTCGAACATTTCAGCTCATCATAGAGCTGAGGAAATGGAGCGGAAAATGTCCCACTTTTTTTTCTCGTGTTCGAATGTACAAAAATTTAACGTTCGAACGTTTATAAATTTCCTCTCAAATTTCATCGATTCACATTCGAACATTAAATTGGAATGTTCAAACGTTTCAGCTCATCACAGAGCTGAGGAAATCGAGTGGGAAATTTTTCCTTTTTTTTTCACATTCGAATGTAAATAATGTATGTTTGAACGTGAAGGGAGGACATTATTCAATAGTTAGTATTTATTAATATACTAGTTATATATATACTATAGTATATATATATTATATTACAACATAATTATATTATATTATATAATATATTATATACACAATATTTTAATTAATATATAATATATTCATATAATATGTTATAACTAATATTATAACGATTAAATATTTTTTTAATAGTTATTGATTTTCTCGATTTATTTTTGAAAACATTCGAACGGTAGTTTATTTACGTTCGGACGTTGGTGGAATTATGGTTCCTGGAAATCGAGTAGGAAATTTCCCACCATTTTTTCACTTACGTTTGAACGTTACTCCATGTACGTTCGAACATAGCATTTCAACGTTTGAACGTCACCAATAACATTCGAACGGTTTTGTATTTATATAGTATTAGTATATAAATATATAGTATTAGTGTATAGTAAGTATATAGTAACATACGAATATACTAGTTATTATTATATTAGACTATAATATATATAATACTTAATATATTGTGTTATATATTATAACATTATACCGTATAATATATTAGTATAGTATTCGTTTAATATTATTTGTTATATACTAATAGCATTACTATATTATTACTATACTAATATTAGTATTATATACTATGTAGTAATATTAATATTAATATTAGACAGCTAACCGAGAATTAGGGTTTGCTAATGGCCAAAACGGCATAATTAATAAAATAGCAATAATAATTTTATGAATATAATAATAATAATATCACATATTTATGCTAAATTAGTTGATGTGTTTGATGTAATGTTATGTTAGACAACTTATTAAGAACATAATATATTCTTAAAATCTAATATCAATTATTGAGAATTAATTTTTTACATTTTTCACAAACTTAAAATTACTAAAAATGTTAATGTTGTTACTAATAGTACTACTTATAGTTAATAAAATATGGTAAACGAAAAGATTATAAAAATGATTGTACGTCTTGTTATAAATGCGTACATGAATTTATTAATTATACTGTGAATTGTTTTTCCATTATATATATAGTATTAGTGTATAGTAAGTATATATAAGTAACATACAAATATACTAGTGATTATTATATTAGACTATAATATATATAATACTTAATATATTATGTTATATATTATAACATTATACCGTATAATATATTAGTATAGTATTAGTTTAATATTATATGTTATATACTAATAGCATTCTATTAATATTAGTATTATATACTATGTAGTAATATTAATATTAATATTAGATAGCTAACCGAGAATTAAGGTTTGCTAATTGCCAAAACGGCATAATTAATAAAAATAACAATAATAATTTTATGAATATAATAATAATATCACATATTTATGCTAAATCAGTTGATGTATTTGATGTAATGTTATTTTAGACAACTTATTAAGAACATAAGATATTCTTAAAATCTAATATCAATTATTGGGAATTAATTTTTACATTTTTAACAAATTTGAAATTCCTAAAAATGTTAATGTTGTTACTAATATTATTGCTTATAGTTAATAAAAAAAATAGTTTCATTAATATTTAATTCCATTACTTTATACTTTAATAATTTATCCAACATTATTAACACTAGGTTAGAAGTTTTAAGTTTTTTAATAAATTGCTTTATTTAAAATTACAAATATGATGTCCACATTTAGAAATAAAACATTATATATTTAATTAACGAGGAACAAATTAATATATAACATAGACATTTGGTTATAATTAATAACATAATTTGCTAAGTCCAGATCGAATGGGTCTTGGGAATGCATCAGAGATACTGGATGATAAGGTGAATAATCTTGAGTAGGAGAGGCTGCAGAGTTATTCTGAGAGTGAGAGGCCTGTTGAGAAGGGGAGGCCTGATGGACTGATGATAATGCAGGTTGCTGTAATGGAGAAAATCTGGCTGGATGCTGTGCGTCTTCATCATCGTCGCTATCTGAAACTTGTGAAATTGCTTTGGCTAATTTTTTCAAATCTTTCTTACTGGTAATGGATGTTAATTGTGCCTGAAATCTACTCCGTTGGACTAGCACTTCTGGATCTTTGGTAATTTTTGAAAACATTTTTAAGACATGATCATAATTGTATTTTTCCCACCATTTGACAGAAAATTGGCGAGCTAAGAACATAATGGTTTTGAGAGAGGGATGAGGTTTGATAACATATTCTCATTTGATAATCCAATTTAATTTTGTTTTGAGAAAGAAAAGAAGAAGTGGTGAACAATGGCTTAATACTGGTGGACTGTCATCTTGTGATGTAAAAATTTGAAGACTTTCTTGGAGGGGGAGAGGAAGGAGAAGAGGTTCGGGTCCATTATAATCCCACCATAGTGAAAACCATTTAGGGAGTGTCTTGATTTCTTGTAATTTGTCAAAATGAAGGAACCACGAATCGCACAAGCTTTTGTTTTGTTTTAAAAACATTTTTGTCTACGCTTGCTGGTAATCATAATAATCATAATATGGCGGATCATAAGGCTGAGAAAACTTTTTTGTCAAATAGGAATTTTTTCCCCATTATTCCAAAGTGAGAACCTGTTTAATGGTAACTTTGTGAAATGTAATAATTGGAGATGCAGGTGGAGATGGTTGAGCTTGAAGGGAACAAGGGATTTTAGAGAGAATAATTGAGTCGGTGTCTACTAATATGAATTCATAAAAATTTTGAGTTTTCTTAATATTTTGCAGGATATAATGCCAATCTGGAAAAAGAAAGGCATTAAGTAATTTTTGGGGGTCAGATAGGTGTTGAATTTCAGGTTCGATGGGGAAGATAGGGTGCCAATGAGGTTTAATGATAATAGGAGATGTAGAAGGTTGAGACAGTAATGGAGGACTAACAATCTGAGAATGAGAAGAAGAAGGGGAAACAACTTTGGAGTTTGTTGATAATTTTGGAGAAGAAAATGGTGAAAATTGATTGTAAAAAGGTTTAATATTTTATCGTAATAACCCCTGTACCGTATATGGTCTTAGAGTTGCAGAATGACAAGGTAAAAGATAGGGTGGGGATGGTGGCAATGCATAAGAAGATTTAGTCTTTACTTTTGACTTTGAGGAAGACATGATTTTCCCTGTAAAAATTCTCAGGATAGAAAATCAGGAAGAGAATTAGATTCTCCTTTAATATGTTCGGTATCAAAATAAAAAATACTTAATATAGCTTGCCATCTAGCAGATATTTGTTTAGCAGCTAGGTTTTTCACATCTTTAATCATAACTTCCTTGGCTGATTTACAGTCTATCCTAAGTAAAAACTTTTGATTTAACAAAATATCTTGAAATTTAGAAATACATAGTACAATAGCTAAAATCTCTTTTTTAATGGTACTATAATTCTTTTGGGCAGGATTCCAATATCCTGAATGAAATTGAACAATCTGTTCAGAATCATCTGATAATTGTTGTTTCATAATTCCTCCATAACCAAGTTCAGAGGCATCTGTTTCAACAATTTTTATAGCATGGGGGGATGGGAGTCCCAGACATGGTAATTTCTTAACGTGTGCCTTAATTTGTTTTATAATATTTGTATGCTTTTCTGTCCATGGAGGTGGATTCTTTTTTAATCCTTAAATAATGGTTTGCATAATGGCCTGAGAGATTGATACAAATCTGCAACATAATTGAGACTTCCCAGAAATCTTTGTAATTGTTGCTTATCTTTTATTTTATCTGAAAATTTATAACAAATTTCGTTACTCTACTAATTGGAGTAATAGTTCCTTGATCAATATCATGTCCAAGAAATCTAATTTTGTTTTGAAATAATTTTATTTTTGGTAATGAAACAACCAATCTATTTTGTTTAATAATTTGGACAAAAGTATTTAAGTGTTTCCAGTGTTGTTTAATAGATGAAGAAAATATTAATACATCATCTATATAGACTATTGAAAAATGAGTAAAATGGTTAAATATTTCATTCATAATATTTTAAAATTCACTAGGGGCATTTTTTAATCCAAATGGCATAACATTCCATTCATAATGTCTGAATGGGACTGTAAAAGCTGTTTTATACCGGTCCTTTTCAGCAATTTGGATTTGCCAGAACCCACTTTTCATGTCAAATTTTGAAAATACTGTAGCGTCATAAAGTCTAGATAGCAAATCTTTATTATTGGGGATTGGGTATCTAATCCATTGTAATACTTTATCTAAAGGTTTATAATTAATAATTAGCCGAGGAACTCCACTTTCTAATTCTGCCTGTTTTTGGACATAAAAGACAATACAACTCCAAGGTGACTTACTTTTCCTAATTAATCATTTTGTTAATAAATCATTAATATCTTTTTTACAGAATTATAATAATTCATTATTCATTTGGATTGGTCTGGCTTTAGTTGGAATATTCTTTTCAGAAAAGTCTTTCTCATAAGGTAATTCAACTATGTGTTGTTTTCTACTCCAAAAAGCATTAGGTAGGTTAGAGCATACTTCTTTTTCAATTATAGTCTTAAAACTATCAATTTTTTGAGTTAATAATGGATCTTTTAGTTGTTCTTCTATTTTTTTTTTATATTTTAATTCTTGTTTTAAAAAACTTATATGTTTTTCTTTTCTTTTAATCCTGTTTTTTGTTAAAAAATTAATTTCTTTGGTTAATAAAACTTCCTTTAAGGAGTTAATTTCCTTTGATATAGGAGGAAATAAAAATTTAAATTGAATTTCTTGTCCAAGTATTTTAGTAGAAATTCATTCCTTCTTACAGAAAAAGGGTAAAGTAATGCAAGTGGATTCCCTAATATTACTTTGATGTTAATATTTTTTACTAAAGTAAATGTTGTTTAAAACAAATTCCATTATTGCAATATGTGCATTAGATAGTTTATAATTTATGTTTAATTTTTCTCCATTAGCTTGGGATAATGTTTCTTTTGTTTTTTTTCAAAATATTTAAAAGTTATTAATCCTTCTTGTATACAATTTAAGTTTGCTCATGTATCTAATAGAGCAATTGTAGTAAAAGAAAATTCTTGATTAATTGAGACCGTGACTTCAGTATACCATTTTTGAAAATTTATCTTATTAAGCATATTAATAAAGTTGTCTTTAATAATTATTGTTGAACAATCTCCTTGTTCTTTATTATGAGAATTATCTATCTTTTTGTCTATTTTTAATAACATAATTTCTTGTAGTAATTGTTCATTTGAAACTTCCAATTTAAGATTGGATGCTTTTAAATTTCTAACCTCTTGTTTTATCTCATTAATTTCTTGTTGTAAGTCTTGTAATGTGATTATTTGTTTTTCTGTTTTAAATCTTCTTACTATCTCTGAGAAATTATAAGGTGTTGAAGAGGTTACTGAAATGATTTGATTATTAGAAGTATATTTTAGTTTATCTAAATAATCTTTTTTTTCCTGTGGATTTTTAATTTTATCTATTAATTCTAATATAATATACTCTTGTTTTGAAAGTACATTAATGGTTTTATTACAAAAAAAACTATTTTTATCTAAACAATTGCAGACCTGTATCTCATCTTCTTCGGATTCACTTTCAGAAAATTTTTTTGAAAGACTTGATTCTTTTAATTGATAGATCTCTTCTTCCTCAGAAGAGCTTTCCTCTTCTTCACTTGAATGTATTATAAAAATATTTAATAATTTTTCTTTTAATGTTTTAGATACGTTTAATTCATTAATCTGTTGTTTGACCTTACAATTTGACTTATAATGGCCAACTTTTCCACATTTATAACAAACAATTTGTTTTTTTCTTTTTATTAGTCTTTTTTGGAGTTTTTATTGGTTTGCTATATATCTGTTTATCTTTTGTTCTTTTATATGATTTTTTATATTTTCATTTTTTGTTAGAATAATTCTTATAATTTCTTTTTTCCTTTTTGTGTCTTCTTGAGGGGGCTAGTAATAGAGTATAACCAAATTGTTGACAAAAAGTACCTAATTCCTTTTTAGCAAATTTCTTTTCTTTATCAATTTGCTTTTTTAATCTTAAATCATTACACATAGTTAAACCAGTTCTATTAATAGTAGTTATTATATCACCGTATGTGAGACTATGAAAATCATGAATACCATATGATTTTACTAATATTCTGGTACCTTTTGGGCAAAGTAATATGGAAGTCCGGTTATGAACTTTTCCTTCCAGTATGGTTGCTGGCAATTATTTCTGATCATAACTTTAGCTAGAAATATATCTTTATACCAACGGAAACCAGATAATTGAGGACATTTTAAATTAATCAATAAGTCACTGGTTCTTTCTTTGAATTGGACAGGATCACCAACAAAGTATTTAGTTAATACATATATATTAAGGTATTTACAGCATCTTCTAATGGTAATCCATTTTTTGTTTTAATTACTTGCATATTTTCATCATGTTTATACGCAGTTAATATTTGTGTCTTTTGATCATTTGAAAGGTAATAGTCCCACCAGCCTTTTAATTGGCCAGTAAAGCCTGTAACAATAATATATGCTACTTGGTGATCAGTGTTTCTATTACTTTTATAAATGTTGGCTACTATAATCATTTCTTGGAAATGATTTAGTATTTCATACTCAGATAATCCATCTATATTCCATTCATATAATACATCTGGTGAAAAATTAGATCTTACTATATGTTCTCTTTCTTTGAATTGCATATCTGGATGGGTAGGCCTCGGATACTAATTACGGGTAATAGAAACATGATGTTTAGAATCTCTAGCTGAAAAACTATTAACATGATTTCATCTAATCTTATTTATTTGTAAGTCTAAAATTTTAAATTGGTTTTCAATATTACTTATTTCAGAGTCAAATAATTCAGGAGAATCTGTTTTACTTAATACATTAATATGGGGTTGTTTTGAGGTAGATGCGGTATTATTATTAGTTAATTTTTTTAATTTGTTAGAGATTTGTTCTAAAAAATCATTTTTGTTTTCAGAAAAAATAATTCTTAAATGAGATGGGATCTCATGAGGGACAAATAAAGGGGTTTCCTTTACTTCTTTAATAGTATGATTTATAGGAGATATTTGGGCTTCAATTCTTTCTAATTGTTTATTTACTCATGGTTTTTAGGTATAAATTGGTGTAATTATTTTGTTGGATTATATTATCAATATTTTTAACTTCTACTAAATTATTATATTTTTTTATTGGTGAATCTAATATTTGGGTATTTCTTTGATTGAATTTAATGGCTTCAAAAGGATGGTATTCTTCATAAACAATTTGATTGTTTTCGTCTTTAATCTATTGATTAGTAGTCCTGTTTATGGTTGATAACTGGTTTGATTTATAAATTTCGAACCATGTAAAGAAAGGTATATTGATTTGTATTCCTTCCAAATACTGATAATATTTTTCTTGAATATAATCCCTTTCTATTTTTGTAAAAGTTGAGAAAAATATTAATCTTTTATGACTATTTTCTTCTTTCATATAATCTTGTTTGAGATATTCTTTGTTAATTTTAAATTCTTCTTTACTCAAGGTGTATATTTGGGCATCATCTCCAATCACTTGTGAAAATGTTGGAGATGAAGGTTCCTTTCCAGGATTATGTGAGGTGGATGCCTTATCCGGATGACTAACAGTATATACTAGTGTATCAATAATATTTTCAGGAATAATTCTCCGAATTCGTGTATCTGGACTCTGGGATCTGTTGTCAAAATTTTGAGATTTTGATGTAAGAACAAATCTGGGTGTACGATAACTAGAGGTGCTGAGAAGAATAATGTGAAAAAGATCTTCTAAAAGGTTGAAAAGCTATTTGGACTGTTCCGTCTGTTTTTTGATCTATATATTCAAGATCTTCTTTAGAATTATTTTCTATCCTAGGTAATGGAGTAATGTTTTCTAATTGTCATTCATTAGGGAGAGTAATTTGATTCCAATTAATTTGTCTAGGAATTTGTACACTAGAGTTTTGTGTACTAGATTGTAATAATAATGTGTATCCTTTTGGACTGGTAATAAAAGCTTGTGGTTCTAATGTTGTTTTCATCAATTTATAATGATCCTATATACTACGGTTAAAGGATGTGACCCTTTCATCATATTATAACTGTTCGTTTTGATATTTAATGTTAAGGCATTTAATATATTAGTATCAAATAATGAAAGAGAATAATTTGGATAACAATTAAAATAAACTGGACCTTGGAACAAGCTTGATTCTACCATTCTAAGTAATGAATCATGAAAATTATAGTGTCTTCCATCTCTTAGACAGAGTAATACTGAGGTGTTTAATCCATTTCTAGTGAGTGATTTTATAGCAACTTATACTAATCCAATATGTATGAAAGAGTATTTTTGTTCTTTGTGATGCTTGATAGGTTCTCTTGTTAATAATTGTAATGATTCATAATCATTATTTAAGCTAATATTTTTTTCTACTGTTTTAATTGTAAAATTAGTAAGAAATGATAATTTAGAAGAAAAAGTAGAATACTTATACATTTGATTTTTTGGAACATTATGAATCGTCCAATCTTATAAATTTCTTTCTATATCTATTATATTGTAATCTTCTTGGTTAATATTATCAGGTTTTATGGAGATACTAGTAGTGGATTCATTAGGTTTAAATAAAGAGTTCAAGTTCATTGAGACAGAATAAAGATTTCCTATATCCAAAGAGAAATAAGTAGATTAAGAGCTTGAGAGAACACCACCGAGACCACCCTTAAAAGCCTTCCAGCATAAATGGGCTGACCAACGGATTTTAATGGCTTACCAACACAAGTTTCCCAATATGCTTCATTTTCTTTTTCTATGGGTTATCATCATACAAATCTGTATCAATGATTTGTACTTTTTTTTTTTTATAATGCAAGGATACTTAAATTATATCTTATGCTTTTAATTTCGTTTATTAAAAATTTGCGATGATTTTCCCAGTGTTCTAACAACTCTATTCTTCTTCGATACAGACCGTAATTAGTTATCATTGATTCTTTATCTTGTTTCATTAATGAAAGTTTTTCCTTAAGATCCTTTATATCATCCATCAACATTTGTAATTCAAGTTTTAGATTGTAATTCATACACTTAGATTGATAACCAGCACTAGGAGCAAAATAATAATACATAAACATTATTCAAAATAGAAAATAAAACCAACAGAATAAAATATCAGCAAAATAAAATAAAATATCAATAATAATAATAACAATATAATCGCCAATGGCTCTAATACCAAAGACGTAAATCCTAGGTAATAATAAATAATAATATAGATAGCTTAACAATAATAATAGGCGGTATTACCAGCCATATGCACGAGAGCAATTAAGACAGGCGGTATAACCGACCATATGCATGATAAAATAAATAAAATAAAAGAGATATAAAATATCAATAATAATAATAACAAAGACGTAAATCCCATATAATAATAAATAATAATATAGATAGCTTAACAATAATAATAGGCGGTATTACCAGCCATATGCATGAGAGCAATTAAGACAGGTGGTATAACCGACCATATGCATGATAAAATAAATAAGATAAAAGAGATGTATAAAATCAACTTCATTAAAGACATAATACTTACAAGGAGACTAATTCTCAGAAGAGTTGAAGGCAGAAGACATGGAGAAAGAAAAGATGGTTGGTTTACAAAATGTAGGCTTTGGAGAGTTAGGAAGACTAGAGTATATTCTATATATACTCTATATATAGAATATATTATATATAGTATAATATATAGTATATATTAACACATTATATATATAATACACTATATATATACTATACTATACCATATATATTATAATATAATATTAGATCTAGTCTATTCTCACTACAAGAAATTTGACTTTTAGGGATGAAATTAGTTAGGGACGAATTAAATTTCATCTCTAAAAGTCATTTGTGGAGACTCGTCTCCAAAACTACCTGAGCTACAAAATTCGTTTGAACGGACAAATATCCATTCGAACAAGATATTTTGTGACGACCAAATTTGTCTCAAAAAAGAAAAACTGTTTTGAATGGAACAAAATATATTCGAACAACCAATTAATGTCTGTTCGAATAATAATATTGGCGGGAAATTAATTTATTTTTCCCGAGGAAAGTTAATAACCGTTCGAACTTAAATTTATTTGTTTGAATGGACATTTTTTCCATTAATTTCTTTATCATCATTAATTTGTACATATATTTTTTTCCATTAAAGTAATAAATATTTTTTCCATTAATTTGTTATCATTTTCAAAATATAAAAATGTGTATATATTCTATATTATGATTTGCGATGAGTTAAAATACTTATAAATTCATAAATTAATTTTATGTAATTAATTTCAAAACTTTATAGTGATTTCTTTTATGTTAAATTTATATAAAGATAACTTTAAAAATAGTATCATTTTTTATATTATCATGAACGGCAAGTAAAATGAAAAAAAAAAACAAGGTAGAAACACGAAAAATAGAAACCATACATTAATTACATCTAAACTTTATAATGTTCAATACAACATAAAAAAAGTAAAATAATAACTAAAATGATTATTTGCTAAGTAGATCAACATCCTCTTGTAACATTTTAATGCGTCCGTCCAGATCCCTAAGCTTATCCATGATGGGCTCAACGAACTCAATAAACAGAGCTCGTACCTGATCCAAAGTCGCCCCAGGAGGTTGTCTCTCAACAGCGGCAGTAGTAGTAGAAGTTGGATCGGTGGGCGGGGCACTAGGCTGCTGTGGTGCAGTCTTCTGCAAGTGCCCCTTGCTCTTGCTGAATGTGATTTTGTTAAGTGGCCCCATCTGTGGCGACCTCCGCTCAGTCGCAGACACTGTAACCCCTAATCAGAATAGGAGGTTAGATATCAGCAGTGCAAATGATAGACTACCTCCACTTACATAGCGTGACTCCGATCGAATATGGTAGAAGAAATACAGGCCAGATCAATTGGGTCCCCCCGCGCTATCCGCAACAAGAATCTGGCTCGATCGATCCTGAAATTAGCCTTGTATTTTTTCAGGTTGATGTTATAGCCAACAATCAAATTAAGCATTCTGAAAAATGCTTTACCAGTCGGCTTGTCAGATCACCTTGCTCCCATCATATGGAGGTGCCGAAGGGTCTCGCACTAGATGACACACCTGATCGTCTATGAGACCATCATCAAGTAGATCCTCATCCTCACTATCATTCGGCTCTACATTCGGGACTAGCGTGGAGGATGCGACCGGTGTGTCGGAATCAGATGGTGCAGCCGCTGGTCTCAATGTAGCTGCTGCAGGATATGCTCCAACCTCGCGCTAGATGTCAAGGAACTCAGCAATAATAGGGGGAGAGAAATTAATACTCACTCCCCGGATCGATAAAGTGTAGAAAAGAGCATTAGCACTCTCCTCTCTCATGGCACGGTAAAATTCACCGACCATCTCTGGGTATGCAATCCCCCGCTGCTGACAGATCGGTACCCATCCCTGCTGGTAAAGATGGACTATATGCTCCGTCCCTCCAATGAAAGATTAGAGAAGTCAGACAAAATGATCTCACGCTCGACGAGTATAGGCCTCGCCTCCTGAGCATGAGCTGGTCTACTACTTTCACTGGCCTTGTGACGCCCCGACTCCCACGTACAAAACAACATGGGAATCGTGACGTCAGGATGATGACAACACGGGTCACGCATCCCAACGACAAGTGCTCAAGTGTGTGCAATATACAAAATGTGCACAACAAAACACAGCAGATAATTTAAATAGGTCAACTAAGTACCAAAATTTTAAATACAGATATTCAAAATAAATTGCCTTTAAAAGTTATACAGTTATCCGTGAAATAAAGTAAAAAGCCAAATACATTAACAAAAGGGAAGCAAATCCCAAAATCCAAAAGCAATCACATACCAGTCCCTCCGCAGAGCCGATCCCTAAGGCTCATCATCCTCATCTACATCAAAATCTACGATACTATAAAACGGTACCGTAGGTAAGTAATAATCCAAAGAACCCAAGATATAAACGCATTAATGCAACCAACCATCATGTATGCATATGATGACATATGCAAAAGACCCAAAATATCATTTTCCCCATAAATGAATATTTTCCAACGCACGCCAAAATCCCATTTTGGCCCAAAACATTCCATTAAAATATTTCCCACCATTTTCCCTAAAAATGGCCCAAAATAATAATCCATCATTTTCTCAGAAAATGACTCACACAAAATCCTTTACCCAACACATGCCATTTTTCCAGAAAATAGCCATTAATCCATTTTTATCCGTATGCACCATGATCTCCCCTAGGGATCATCCGCACACCCTGGCTCCCTTCGTCACACCACGGGTAACGACTGTGCATGTGACTTCGTAACGAGCGATGCCCAGTTTCACGCCCAGCGCGTTCGTGGCCAAGCATCTCCTGGCCCCTGCCAGCAAGAGGCCACAGAGTCGGCATGAGAGCGTTACCATCCCGTCCAGTCCCGTTGTTGGGCAGCTACAACCCAGGGGATGTCACTCAGTATATTTCGCTCCCGAGGGACCAGAAGAGCTTCACTAAGATAATGCCCCATCTAGGCTTGGGGTCGTGATACAGACGCACCTAAAAATCTTTTCCACACATGAAAACCCAATTTTCAAATAAACACATCAACATGAATGCAATTACTCGAAAATCAAGTTTTCATTTTACAAATATGAACATGCGTGCAAATGCAATTGACAAGACACGACATCAATATCCAACAACCAACAAATTCCAATGTAAACCAAACACACAACAACTCTAACCTCCAATCCATCTGACCCCCATTACTTTTCGGACTCAATTCGGCACAACCAACCAAAACATAGTAAATATGATTTAGTGCAAAAATACATTTAAATCTCAAAAGTTATTTGGAAAAATACTTACATCTCTATAATGAAATTTTCGAAGGATCACAGAGATGCAAGAAGCGGCAGCACAGTAACCAAACAGTGCAAAATGCACTAGGCCGTGGGTCTCAAAAACCCACTTTTGACTGGGGACAAACTAAGACTCGAGATTACTAGGGAAGGGTTTAGGAGTGTTGGTGAAGCTAATGGTAGTGGTGGTTGGCCATGAGTGGCGGCGAGGGAGACGGTTTAAGGCCAAAAAGCTCAAATTGAAGTTTAAGCTAGAAATGCTTCACTGGTGGCAGATCGGGGCTGGGGATGGGTGCTTTAGGTTGGTAGGAGGTCGAGGAAGAAGTAGTGAAGAAATGATGGTCGGAGGTGGCGCGACGGAGGCGTTGGAGCACCAAAAGTCATGCGGCTTGAAGCTGTGCGTGGAAGCTCACAGCGGCACGGGAGAGAGGGAATGCAGCGGAAGAAAGAAGAAAGAAAGAAGAAAAAGAGGAAAGAGAAAAAGAAGAGAGAGAAAAGAAAAAGGAAGGAAAAGAAATGAAGTCCAATCTTCACAACTTGGGGTCACAAAAATGATCCAACGAAAATAGTTTCAAAACAATAAGTTTAAATAAAATAATAATAAAATCGAACAATAATAATTTAAAAACCCACACAACCAATTTAAATTAAAGAACAATTTAAATGTAAAACAATATTTAATATTAAAAAGCATACCAAAATAATCTCCACATCTTAAAAATCATAAAATAAACCAACGAGAAACTCAATAATTTTTAAAACAACAGAACCAATATTTAAATTAATTAAAATAATCCTTTAGTGAAAATACACTAAAATACGGGGTGTTACAGGCCTGATCTCTTGCACGTTTTCTTCGCTAGATGCTATTAGTATACTGTTTAACCACAAGGAAATTAAGAATATAATTAACCATAATATATTTAAATTATATTAATGAAGAATTATACTATATGAATTGAATTGAAATAACTAGTTCGAACGAAACATAAAATCTATTCAAGTGGAAGATTCTGTTCAATCGAACTGGAAATTAATACTCGTTCGAACTAAATTTTTTGGTTCGAACAGAAATAAATCTGTTTGGCAACTTCATGTTCGAAAGGAATAAAGTTAGTTCGAACGAAAACTAGCCAAGCAGCCATGGCTGAGTCGACTCAGCCCCGAACAAAATTCTAACATCTACACCAATAGCTTTGTTTTAATCGGTAGAAATGATTAAAGAGTGAAGCCCAATCATTTCTACTGATTAAAAACGTGTTATAGTGATCAACTACACCAAAATGGGGGGATTTATTCGAAATCCCCCCCCCCCAAGAAAACACAACCCCTTCTTCCAAAAATATAAATAATAGAGGTGGAGAGTTGGCCCAAAACTCTTAGAAGTTCAAATGCGGGATTGCTACGGCGGTTGAGTGGCGGTTGTAGCGGCAGAGATAAGGGGCGATTCAGAGGCTCTCGGCGGCTGAGGGTTCGAATGCAAGAAATGGGTTTGATGCGAATCGAAGTGGGTATATAATGACCATGACGTCTCGTTCGAACGGGATAAATATCCGTTCGAACGGTTATTATACTAATATATTTCTAATTATATTACGAATACTAATATATAATAATACTAATATTACAAAGTACAAAAGTATAAAAATAATACTAATAATAGTATTAGAATACTTTAATTTATCATATTTAGTATATTATTTGTAAATATACTTATTTGTAAGTTAATATAATTAATATATATATAGTACTTATTAGTTATATAGCTAGTACTATAGTGTAAGTATTATATCCTAGTTACTATATAGTTACAGCTATTGAGTGAGTTTTGATAACTATACAAGTTAATATAATTAATATATATAGTACTTATTAGTTATATAGCTAGTACTATAGTGTAAGTATTATATTCTAGTTACTATATAGTCATAGCTATTATAAGTTATGATAACTATATAAGTTAATATAATTAATATATATATATAGTACTTATTAGTTATATAGCTAGTACTATAGTAGTTACTATATAGTTATAGCTATTGAATGAGTTATGATAACTATACAAGTTAATATATTTAATATATATATAGTACTTATTAGTGGTATAACTACTATAGTGTAAGTATTATATCATAGTTACTATATAGTTATAGCTATTATAAGTTATGAAAACTATATAAGTTAATATAATTGGAGTATATATATATAGTACTTAAAATTAAGATATAACACTAAGTATTGTATAAGTACTATATATTAATAAGTACTTTATATTAATAGAAAAATGCTGGGGAGCCCGTTTTGGGCTCCCCTTTTTTTTGCCTGATCGGGTTTTTTTTCTTTTAGTTTTTTTTTGTTTAAAATACTTAAAAGTGTTAAATATTTGATGTCAAAAAAAAAAATCCAAAAAACTTTAAATTTTTTTAAAATATAAAATAGTTGCTATAGATTATAATATAATACTATATACTATATAGATCATTTATAAGCATAATAATACTATTATTAGTTTGAACCCAATAAAGTATCGTTCGAACGAATTAATCTCGTGAAATGTGTTTGGTGGGACACTTTGCGCCAAATACTCTGAATGTCAGTTTATTCAAACGTGAAAATTCCTCATTCGAACAAAAATACCCTTTCATCTTCTTGGCATTTGAAGAATATGCCAAGGAATATTTTATTTTTTAGTTTGAACTAGTAATTTTTGTGTTCGAACTTGAATTAAGGTTAGGTTTGGATGTTGAGATAAGAATTTTTAGTTTGAGATGAAAGTTAAAAATTGAATTAAATATTATTTTTTAATATTATTGTTTTGAAATTTGAAAAAGTTGAATTAGGATTTGAAAAAGTTGAATTGTTTATTATATTTTGTATGGGGATTTGAAAAAGTTGTAATGATGAGATGATATGAGATGAAAACTGTGTTTTATCTTTGGTTCCAAACCTAACCTAAATCGCGGCAGAATTTGGCACTATTTGAAATTTTCGTGTTCGAATGAGTAAAAGTCTCGTTCGAACGTGACTTCACATATTCAAATACCACAACCTCCAGTTCATTTTCACTTCGTGCGAAATTTTAAGAGAGGGAGAGACATTTGTGTTGAGTGAGAGAGAGTTGTGGAGAGACAGAGGAACAAACTTATAAGCAAGAGAATGGATTCTTGAGAGAGAGGAGAGGTTTATAAATGGCAAGTAATACATTTTTGATTTTTTTTTGTATTTCAAATTTCATAGCAAGTTGATTTATTGGATATGATTTAGGGTTATGCCATAATGTGTTTTATGCTTATGTAGGTATTGTATATTGCTATTTGGTTTGGATTGCTTAAAATTGAGGTAATATTTCTAATTTTTAGGCTTTTGATAATTTATAGTTTTTAATAACATATCTTAAGGTATTTTGGTATATTTGTGTTTGTACAATCCCGTTTAAATTGTATCCTATTCCAATATGCATCTTATAAGATTATTGTAGTGAAAATTGTGTTTTGTGGATAAGGAATTTTGTCTCTGTTTCGTGTTTGGAATCTGGGCTTGTACCGGTCGAACACTATAATATTCATTCAAACAGAATCATGGTTTGAACAAAATCTTGTTTGAACGCTATAATATTCGTTCGAACAGAATCTTGTGAATTCTGTTTGAATAGATTAATAGTTGCTATAGATTATAATATAAAACTATATACATAATATATAGATTATAATATAAAACTATATACATAATATGTAGATTATAATATAAAACTATATATACAAAAGTCATTCGAACATAATTTATTAGTTCGAACACTCATTTCATTCAAACAGTATCAAATATGGTTATTTGTTCGATTCAAAATTTTATTTTGTTTTGAATGGACGAGTCGGTTCAAATTGAAAAATATTCCATTCGAACAATTTGTTGAGACGAAATTGGTTCGTTTAAAAAAAAATTTCCGTTTGAATAATTTCGACTGATTCCACAAAATTTCGTCCATAAAAGTGATTTTTTGAGACGAAATTTGAATTTCATCTCCAAAAACATTTTGAGATGGTATTTTACAAAAAAAATGGAGACATAATTTTTTCGTCTCTAATTCTATTTTAGGACGAAATTGGAGTTTTTTGAGATAAAATTTTTTGTCTCAAAAAACCATTTCTCTTGTAGTGTATATGTTATAGTATACATTATAATGTATAGTATATATTAATAATATATTATATTATTAATATATTTTTGGTTATTCAATTGCCGAATGTTCAAACGTGACTTAGAATTACGTTCAAACGTTTCGTGTATATAAGCCCAAAACCGAAATGGGAAACATCATTTTCAGACCCTTACTACTATCTCTCCACCATTGCATGCTACTACTAAACTGTCGTAGCCGCCCTCAAACCCTGCCAAAACCGTCACAAAATGGTAGGCATCCCTCTTTTGTCCTCTTACATGTTCTTTTTTTTTTAAAGATTTAGTAGGATTTTGTGTAAACCGAACGTTAGTGGTGGACGGATTTTCAACTCCATTTTTTGGCCACCAAGGGTTGCCATTGGCCAACTGGTCACCGTAGAAAAATTTCTTGAAGTGTATACTTCATTTCTACGGTAGCATTTGGCCACTTAGAACCATGGTACATGATTTTCAAGAATGTCGACTCAGCCATTCTGTGTCATAACGTTCGAACGTTTTAACAGAACTTTCAAATGTACGACGTTTCAATTATAGCCGTTATGCCTTCCATGTTCGAACATATATTTTTTACATTTGAACATTACTTTTCGTAGCATTTATGTTCGAACGTTGAATGTTAACGTTTGAACGTACTACTTTTCAATGTATCTGCCTTTTTTCCTTCCATGTTGCAGAAGTCAATATTTGACGTTCGAACGTAAAACACATACGTTCGAACGTGGAAGGCATAACGTTCGAACATACCACATTTCAAATTTCTTAGTCGTTATGCCCTTAAAGTTCGAACGTGCATATTATACGTTCGAACGTTAATTGTTATGTTTGAACGTTAAACACATACATGTGAACGCTTGTTATGAACGTTCGAACATATGTTATATTATATTTGAACGTTAATGTTGAGCAGTTTAAAATTAATAAGAAAGATGCATCAATAATACTAATAAATTTTTTTTCCTTTGCTATTTTCAGGATATGATTCATCTTTTGCATACCATGAAACGAGGGAGGGAAGGGCCACTGAAGACCCTACTCGGATCGGGGCTCATACTGTTATGGTGGAGTGAGAGGTCTTGATCAATGAGTTCGACGAGCTCAGATGGGAACAGACGAACCTCAGAGATGTCTTTATCAGTAGAGGCTGGGGAAATATCTACACATTGATGGGGAAGGTATACCCATGGTTCGGGAGTTCTATATGGGGATGTGCTCCATATCTCAGGATGCATCCTCACACACCGTGACTATACACGGTGTTTCGTTTGAGATTTCACCAGATGTCATCGCCGAGCTCCTTGGGATTCGTCAAGTAGTTGAAACATCAACTACAGCTGACTCTTAGACTGGCGACACAGTCGTGGTTCACATATTTACATCTGCACATGGCACACTTGATGCAGATGTAGGCACTTTTGCATCATCTACTGGCCCAGTTGAGCCAATAGATGATGGCAGAGATGCAGACCGGTCAGAGGTCGAGGGTACTAACCGTGAGGCTCGGGATGATGACTATGAAATAATCAAAAGCTCTTTCTCATCAAATAGATATAGATCATTATCATGTAGCTCAAGGTGATCTGTTGTTAGCATTAAATGACAAAGGTCTTTTTTTTTGAAGAGTGCCGCTGCTCAGGCACAAACTATATTAGAAATTTGTTAAATTGTTAGGATATTGTGTTAGAAAATATTTGTTAATTTATTATATAAATCAATCAATATCAAATTCAATTTTTAAAAATTTTTAAAATAATAATAATAAAAAAATTAATATTATAACAATATTTTATTCAATTCTTAATTTTCATCTCAACTCATGATCTATCTTAATTTACTATCCAATCCTAACCTTAATGATTCGACAGTGCAATAAACTGTGCATCACGTGAATGATGGACTGATCTATATATCGATTTTTTTTTCCTAATCAATTTATATATCGACTTGAGTGTAAACAACTTTGAATTCAAATGAATAGTTAAGATTTATTCATTGAAGTCTTATTTGAATAATAATTAAGTTCGACTTTTTCGTGAAGTTAATATATATTTATATTTAGCAACAATTTGTTTTTTTTTTTCATATACGCAAGTACTTCAAGCTTGTTGACGGATTATTTAATTTTGACACAATAAGTTCTTGGTATTATATATTCTAACTTTATCTATAATTTTAATGACTAATAAATGAATTGGAGTTAAACTCGAGTTTGATTAAACCGACCTCAAGCGGCTTATTGAGTAGCCTTATTTATTTGCAATCGTAAGGTATATAACCTCTTGTACGTTAATGATTTTCACTTATGACCAATGATTTGGACTCTAGTTAATAATTAGCACGCTAAGGATTTGGATTTATTTACGGTTTGGATTTTCAAAGTGTCATTCACACATGAGGTGCAATAATAAAAAAAAAAAAAAATGCATGAGAAAAATATAAATCTAGATAAATGATGAAGAGAATTTAAAAAACATATGGGAGAGTCTCATGAACAAAGAAAGCCACTCTCTGCTTCATTTT
This sequence comes from Pterocarya stenoptera, assembly GCA_003123785.1. Taxonomy (NCBI): domain Eukaryota; kingdom Viridiplantae; phylum Streptophyta; class Magnoliopsida; order Fagales; family Juglandaceae; genus Pterocarya; species Pterocarya stenoptera. The sequence goes on along the minus strand of QEOT01007124.1, from coordinate 392,063 downwards.
TTTAATAGTAATGCTAGATATAGTTATGGAATACCGCATCAAAATTTTTTTGAAAAAGAGTAAGATTCACTATTAAAAAATTATATTTTTATGTGAATCTCGATCGTATTTATTTATCTTTTTTGAAAAGATTAATTGCGCGATGCTTAGACATTCTTTAACTCATGTAAATATTATTTCTCTTTTAATAGGCCTTGTAATATTAAGAGCAATGGTAGATTCTCGGGTCTGTTCCGGCTTTGCACAAATTATGAAATTTTTTTCATTATTGTTAATGTATTGTTCTTATTTTTATATATGCATTATTTATGAACAATGAATAGTAATATTAAAACGTTTTCTGATTCCGTACAAACCCAATGAACTTATCTCGTGTCCCAAACATCTTCTATTTAATTACTCAATTATCTTTTATATATATATATATTTTAAATGAATACCTTTAAACTGCTAATTTAGTGATATAATTTCGTTGTTTTAATTATTACCGTATAATGCGCTACATGATAAACAGAATGACTACTGTGGATAATCAATATCAATCCCCCATTAATAGTATTAAAAAATTTAATAGACATTATATATATATATCGTCCATGCAGGTTGAAGGGAGGAAGATCGGCTTCAAATAGGAAAGTTACAAAATTGAATGCACGAAGTAGAACAACATGACAAACTCAATCGAAAAGTATAATTCCCCACAATTATACATGCAGATCATATCGATCATTATCATGCAGCTGAAGGTGGGTTGGTAGCATTAGATGATCTGGACTATTTTTTAAACCACTTTATCATATATCTCTATTAAGCCTATACTAATTTTAGTATATGAAAACTTTTAGATAAATACTAAATGTGTCAACATTAATTATAGAGGCATGAATAATCCGTGGCTGTTGTATTGATGGTTTGACAGTGCCACAAAGTGTGCATCACGTGAATGATGGCGACTCTATGTGTTGAGATAGCGAGACTGGGAACAAGTTTGAATTTAAGCGAATTATAGTTAAGAATTATTCAATTAATTCTTATATGAATAAGAATTAAGTTCGAGTTAATTTACCGTCAACTTATATTTTACGAGTCCATAATCTGCTTAATGCACGGATTGTTATTTATGCTGAATCTTATAAATCTAAATAGTTCATTATACATAATCACTATCACAACTATTAAAATATATATATATCAAATATATATATAATGGAATATGCATATATAAAAGAGTTCACTTTACCAATAAATATTCCATGGTCTATTTACAATATTAAAAATAATGTAATATATATATAGGATTGTTCAATTTAAAACAATATAAAATAGATACAATTAGTACCATAATCAAGAATATCCCCAACATTAATAATGATCTCAATGACCTTGAGGAATTTTCAAACCCATGCATTACGTACGTACACCATGTACATTGGCCAAACTAATTTATGCATTTATGTTCATTTATCAATCTACAAATTCTTTATTATAAATCTAAATGGTTTATTATACATAACTACTTCCTGCTTTTTTGCCCATGAATCCATAGAAGAATCATCTAGACTGCAATTTATTTGCTATCCTTCAAAATCGTGGAACTACAACCACTTATTTTTTCTTCAAAAAATTTATCATTTTTTAGTTTAAATTCCATATGTCATAACGGTAACTTAATTTTTCACAAATACAAAAGAACGTAAATTGAGACGGTGGCCAAGCGGCCAAAACTCATGGCATGTATTTTAACAAAAATAATTACATGCCATTGAAAAAGAAAATCACATCCACTTTATGACATATAATACGTTCGAGAATGAAGTTCTTTATTACTAACTTTATGTTCAAAGATGTTCTATAGCTACATCTAACAGGTTTATGGGAATCTAAGTTTTATAGTGTCAGTTACTTATTTCTTCATTTCTTAGGACTATGACTAAACATGTGTAATATATAGCTAGATTAAATATACTGATAAAGTCTTAAACATGCATAATTAAGTTATTTAAGTGAATGATATGTTTCATCAAATAAGAGTTAAGCAACTTAATTACATATCAAATTTTAGTATTAGACTTCAAACCAATCGATGCCAACATTTTGCACACAAAAATTTCATATTTGCCTCTAAAACAATTAAACACTCATATCATACTTATATGTGCAGGGCATTTTGAAAAGAATGAGAGTAAGAGGGCATTATTGGAATTAAAGTGTGCCAAGTCATGAAGGATAGGGAGTGGAGCAGCAGATTCACGTGGGCAGCAGCTGGCCTCAAGCTGGAAACTCACTCACGCAGGACTGCAGGGGCTGGAAGCAGAAAACACAGCAGCAGAAAGCAGAAAAACACAGCAGCAGATTCAAGTGGAGCAGCAGAAAAACACAGCAGCAGATTCTCACGCGCAGCAAACCAGAAAACGTGGGCAGCAGAGAGAAGTTGCTGAACATTATATTTTGGGGGTTTTTGGTTCATTCAAATTTAATTTTTTTTCTGCAGTTTTTCTTCTTGTTTTCGGCCACTTTTGGGGCTTTGTTTAGAACTTTACTTTGTTTTCTGCAATTTTATTTTACAGGGCAACTTAAAATGTTAGGATTCATCCTTTTGGGCATTTTCATTAATTTAGAGATGCTAGGCTAGACTTTTTACTTGGAATTCAAGGAGTAACCCATAACTGTTTTGGGTTGGATTTTCTTCAATGTTATGGGGTTTTGATGATTAATTTGTTGGATTATATTTCAGTTTGCATTTAGAAAGGATTGGAGTTCTTTGTTCTTGGTTTAGCTCAATTGTAGACGTGAAGGCACAATTGATTCTTAAACAAGTAGCAAGACTTTGATGGTTTTCTTTCACTATTTTACAATTGATATATAATCTGTCAAGTAGTTTTATTAAGCTGAAATTTGTGGTTCATTGCTATATCATCCAACCATGATTTCTAAGAATGGGATAATGGTTGAGAGAAGATGAAGAGAGAAGTAAATTCATCACCAAATCAGTGGGTGAAAATTGCATTCCAAGTGTTTGTTTTATTGTTTCTTACAAGTTTAATTCAATTTCTACACATTTCCTCTAAATCCCTTGGTTCTTGGTGATTTTAGAAACATAGATGCACACTGATTTTCAGAATTACTTATGCTTGAACTCCCAAAACAGCCCCCATTTTGGTATTGATATAGTTAGTGGATAACCTTTGAAATTTATTTCCAATTTCATATTTTTTTCTTGTGTTCATTATTAGACCTTTTAGTTTAAATACTTTCCTATCTTTTCGAAATTTCTTGCCACCATAAAAGTTATCTTGTGAATCTAAAAAGTTTGCTTAATTCTCATTGTCCCTGTGAATTCGATCTTGGGATTTACCCTTGTATTACTTTGACAGCTTCTGTGCTTGGAAGTCGAAATTATAAGCTGATCATATACCATAAATACATAAAAATCAGTTAGACTCACCTGTTTAATTTTCCTTCAAACTTCAGCACCTCCACACCTGAAACACAGTTGAATGCAGAAAGTAAAGTGGTCTGGCCTGCCTTGATTTTCGAGAGAGGGAGGAAAAGAAAGTGAAAGAAAGAAAATCAGTTTTCTAAAATATATATAAACGATTCTTCGATTTTTTTTTTTTTAAAAGCAGAAAACCACTTGCCTCTTTGGTTTTTTTTGGTTACTTCAATTGCCTCTTCGTGTTTAAAGTTTACTATTTCACTGCTTGACCATTCGGTTGCCTCTTCTTGTTTTCGTATGCTTATTTCATAGTTTTTTGTATGAGATCGATGCACCATTAAGTGCACCGCTTCGTATAGATAATAGGCTAATATGAATAATATTCACAATATTCAAATCGCTTCATATAGAATCATAGATCATCGGCTAACCATTAATTGCACCAATTCATATAGATAATAGGCTAATATGAATAATATTAAAAATATTCAAATAGTTGAATTTTCAACTATTGAGTTGAATGAAAGCGGAGGCAAAAAACCAGACCCTCTCTCTCTTAAAAACCCTCTCGTCGGAATCCTGCTGAGGGGAAGGGGAGCTTCGGCTCCTTCTTCCTCTTCCTCTCCTCCTCCTCCTTGCCAGCCCTTTGGCTCCGGTGGATTTTTTATGGTTTTTTTTACAGTTTCGGCTGAATAAGGGGAGGAGCCGGTTTGAGCTTCTATGGCGATCATCGTCCAACACGCATTACACCAAACGAAGCTCCCCCCGCCGATCTTGTTGTTGCCTCGGAGTGGGAACCACTAGGAGCGGCGCGTTGCACCGACACGCGGTTTAAAGGAAACGCGTGGGGCTCTTGAGTGGCGCTTTTCATATCTTCCGTTGATGCCGTGCGTGGCAGTTGAGAACCCTGTGCCTCCGGTACCGCCTGACTGACCAATCGGCTCTTTCCTAGTGTGGCGCGTGTCTCTCACGTGCCACCCGAGTGTTGTCTTTTGTATTTTTCGATTTTAATGTTGTTTGTTTGTTTGTTGGGATCTGCTTTTTGTAGTTATTTCTTGTTGGTTTTTGGTGGTGTTTTTTGTTGGTGGGCTGCAATCTGGGGCTAGTGCTGGTAGAGCTAGGAGGGCAAAGTTACGGCTGGTGGTTGTACGGGCGTGGTCCATGCAAGTACTGGGTGCTCGTTCTATCTTGTCTCGTGCAATGGATGCTTCCAGTGGGCAGGCTGTCTGGTGTTTTTTGTTTGGGTATTGTTTAGTTTAATAAACATGAAATAGGCTATTGGACTTATATCCATATAGCTGGATGGTTGGATACCCCACTCCTTTTGGAGGATGGGGTTGTTTGGATTACCTCTCCTCCTTTGGAGGATGGGATGGTTGGGTTGTGATACTCTCTTTTGAGAGTTACTGAAGTTAGACAATGCCGTCGCACTTATTTGCGTATGGGGAGCCTTCAACAGTTTTTAGTTTGACTTGTAATGTGGAGTCACAGATGTAACTTCCTTCTGATATTTATGAATGATGTCTATTTTCTATAAAAAAAACCTATTGAGTTTAAACTGTAAAAATATGCACCGCTTGACCCTTCGCAGTTAAACTGAATCCAATTAGTGCGGTCTGGATGCCAAGTCAACATGTTTAAACTTCGCTTTTATATAATTAATAGATATTTAGGAACAGCCGCACCGTAAAAGAAACTATAAGTAAAAGAGATACAATACAATATCATGTCTTAAAGTTTTTTTTTTTTTTTGTCCTTTGGTTATATTCCATTTCATAAGACCATAATTTATGAGTCGGGCCGTAGGTGATATGCATGTAGTATTATATTCGGAAAATGCTTCTGAGAATATACGGATTCTATATATATTTTTTTATTTTTTAAGTTAATGGTTAAAGAAGTACATATCTTCCAATGAATTTGTAATTTTTAATTTTTTAAAATGTTTAAAATAGATTAAAAAATTAGAAGAAAGGTGTAATTTACACTATTAGGAGAAATCCTCTCGGTGACCCTAGCAGCTAGCGTTCAGTACTTTTTCCTGGTCTGAAACGTGGATGAATGACGTTAACTGCTGATGCGTCATGACATTGAAGCCTGCAATGATGGATTGAGAAGCTCTATAATAATCGATATATGAAATAATCAAACGCTCTTTTTCAGGTAGATATAGATCATTATCATGCATGAGCTGAAGGCCGTCGGCTGGTAGCATTAAATGACAAAAGGATAGGGTGCGCTGCTCAACCCCAAGTACTGCAATGGTGATTCAGATGGCCGTCTATAATCATCGATATATGTAATCAAAAGCTCTTTCTCAAATACATATAGATCATCATGTAGCTCAAGGTCTCTTGTTAGCATTAAATGACAAACGAGTTTTTTTTTTTTTAATTTTTAAAAAGTGCCTCTGCTCAGTCACAAATTATATTATTAGGATATTGCAGATTATATTTCATAATGAGAAATGATGGTGCTCAAGTATCATATAATTTTAAAAAAAAAAGTGAATATAGATAGTATCTATATAAAAAATTTAATTTTTTAAAAGTGAATTTTCATCTTTTTTAAGATAATTATGTAACGTTTATGTATTTTATGATTATACGTAACATTACTTTTTGATAATATGATATATTTTTTTTGTTGTATTTAATTTATTATATAAATCAATCGATATAAAAAATATTCTAACTTAAATTATAGTGGCTCGAATAATCCGTTGTTGTTGCAACTTGTGTTAATGGCTTGACAGTTGACAGTGCAACAAAGTGTGCATGATGTGCATGAATGATGGACTGATCGATCTATATATCGATTTTTTTTTTTTATAATCAAACTATATATCGACTTGAGTGTAAACAAGTTTGAATTCAAATGAATAGTTAAGATTTATTTATTGAAGTCTTATTTGAATATATAAGAATTAAGTTCGAGTTTATCGTGAAGCTATAATTTATATTTAGCAATAATTTTTTTTTATACAAGTGAGTTCAAGCTTGTTTACGAATTATTTAACTTTGATATAATAAGTTCTTGGTATTATATATTCTAATTTTATCGATAATTTTAATGATTAATAAATGAATTGGAGTTAAACTCGAGTTTGATTAAACCAATCTCAAGCGATATATTGATAGCCTTATTTATTAATTACAATCGTAAGATATCCACTTGTACGTTGTTGATTTTCACTTATCAATGATTTGGACGCTAATAATTAATTAGCACGTTAAGAACTTGGATTTATTAACGGTTTGGATTTTCAAGGGTGTCGTTAACACATGAGGTGCAATAAAAAATACAATTGCATGAGAAAAATATAATTCTAGATAAATGTTGAAGAGAATTTAAAAAACATACGAGATAGTCTAGAGAAAGAAAGCCACTATCTCCTTCATTTGTTTAAGAATAATGCTAAATATAGTTATGCAGTGGTACCGTACAATCATTTTGAAAAAGATTGGGATTCACTATTAAAAATTTATTATTTTTTATATGGGTTTCTTATTTACTTACTTTTTTCAAAAGGATTAATTGCACGACCCTTGCACACTCTACAACTGCAAATATTATTTTTCTTTTTTTTAATGGGCCTTGTAATATGATAATTTTTGCACAAATTATATAATTTTTTTCATTATTGTTAATATATTGTTCTTATTTTTATTTATGCATTATTTATGAACAATGAATAGTAATATTAAAACGTTTTCTGATTCCGTACAAGCCAATGAATTTATCTCCTGTCCCAAACATCTTCTATTTAATTACTCAATTATCTTTTATACTTTTTTAAATGAATGCCATTAAACTGCTTTAGTGATATAATTTAGGTGGTTTAAAAAAGAATGTTCTTTTTAGTAGTAAAAGTAATATTGCTACACTTCATCCCTTATTTTAAGTGGATGTTGTTTGAATTATTACCTTATAATGCGCTACATAAACAGAATGACTACTTTGGATGATAATCAATATCAATCCCCCATCAATAATATTAAAAAATTAATGGACATTATATATGGTTCAGGTTGAAAGGAGGAAGATCAACTTCAAATAGGAAACTTACTAATTGAATGCACGAAGTAAACAACATGACAAACTCAATCGAAGGTATAATTCCCCGCAATGCTTTTCGATTTCCTGAGGCAAGAGCCTAGAAACCAGACCCTCTCTCTCTAGAAGCTCCCTCGTCCAATCACAATTGGGGGGAGGGGGAGCTTTGGCTTCCTCTTCCCTCTCCTCTCCTCCCTCCCTAACGTCGGCCCTGTGTCTCCGACGTTTTCTTTTATTTTCTTTGGTTTTTTTGTTGTTTTATTTCAGTTTTCGGCTGAATAAGGGGGCTAGTCGACTTGAGCTTATCCGGTGACCATCTTCCTACACGTGCTCCACCAGGAGCTTTCCTTGCCGCCGATCTGCCAAACCTCTTAATGCGGACTCCATTGGGCGTGTAGCCCGCACGCGCGGGTCGAAGATTCGGAGCTCGCCTTCGCATGGTCCTCAAGGGCCACAAAGTAACTCTCTGACGCTGTAACGCGCGGCTGTTTTAGAATCGGCGTCTTTGGATCTTCCTAGCTCGACCGTCGATTTTCCCTCCAACTGTTGTTTTTTCTGTGCACTGATTTTTCGGTTTACAGTGTTTTCACAATGTAATTTTCTTTATGTCTTGTCTTTATTTTCTGGAAAAAAACTCAAAAATGTTGTTCCCATTTGGACTAGGTCGGAATGGAGTTTTCTCCCCCCTTCGCGTAGGCGGAGATGGCGAGGTGCTCCTCCCCCATATCCCGATTAGTCGGGTATGGAGTTTGTTTAGTAGTTAACTGTTATCTCTGTCATGGACAGAGATGTGCTAACTTTTAGACTTAGGTCTGTAGAGATGTGTCATCTGGACTAGACCAGGTCAGCCAAGGAAGTGTGCTGGGAAGTTATTAACGTTTGTAATTGACTTATTTTTAAGTCAACTTTGTATGTCCTCTTTAATGAATGGAACGATGTTCACTATTATAAAAAAGAAAAAAAAAATAACTTCAGATATAGATCATTATGATGCAGCTGAAGGTGGATTGATAGGATTAAATGATCTGGACTATTTTTTAAACCACTTTATCATCTATCTGTATTAAGCCTATACTAATTTTAGTACAAGAAAATTTTTAGATAAATACCAAATTTGTCAACATTAATTATAGATATGACACCCCGACTCCCACGTACGGAAACACAAAAATCGTAACGTCGAGATGATGACAACTTGGGTCACGCATCCCAACGATAAGTACTCAAGTGTGTGCAACATGCAACAAGAGCACAACAAAAACGTAGTGGATAAATTAAATAAGTCAACTAAGTACCAAAATTTTAAATACAAAACTACCAAGATAAAACTATTATTGAAAATTATACAATTATCTGTAAAATAAAGTAAAAAGTCAAATACATAGACAAAAGAGAAGCAAATCTCATAATCCAAAAAAAAACAACCACATGTCACTCCCTCCGAGGAGCTGATTCCTCAGGCTCTTCGTCCTCATCTGCATCAAAATCTATGGTACTATAAAAAGGTACCGCAGGTAAGTAATAATCCAAACAACCTGCAGGAGGTGGCACAACGGTGTTGTTGGAGCGAAGAGAAGGCTGCGGCTTCAAGCCGTGCATGGGGACAGACGGTGGCGCGGGAGAGGCTGGAAATGGAAGGGTGAGGTCGCCGGCTGGTGGGGAAGGGAAGGAGAGGGGCGGTGTTGGTCACGGCGACACACGGCGGTGTAGGCTGGAAGAAGAAGAAAAAAGCATAGGGATAGAGGGAAGTGGGGTCGCACGGCTGGGAGGCAAGGGAAAAAGGAAGAAAAAAAAAAGAAAAGAGAAGAAAGAAAAGGGAAAAAAAAAAGGAAGGAAAAGAAATGAGGTCCATTCCTCACAATTTGGGTCACAAAATTGATCCAACGAAAAGAATTTCAAAACAGTAATTTAAATAAAACTAATTTAAACACAGTGACTAAGTAAAATAAAATAATAAATAAAATTTAACAACATAATAATTTTAAAACCCATAAACAAACTCTTTAAATTAAAGAGCAATTTAAATAATAAACAATATTTAATAACAAAAAAGACACATTAAAATAATTTCACAATTTAAAATATTATAAAATAATATAACAAAACTCATCTAAATTTTAAAACTAGAGGACCAATTATAAAAATAAATCAAGTAATTATTTAATTAAAATGCACGTAAATAGGGGGTGTCACATTCTCTCCCCTTAAATAAAATTTCGTCCTCGAAATTTGCAATGTCAAATATTAACGCTAAGGCAGTCACAAGATACAACTCAGAACACGCTTAAGAAAATCATACCATCAAAAACTCCCAAACTGGCATGAGTAATGCTCTCTCAAGTCTACTCTCATAGGCGATTCCATCATACTCACACATTAGTCTTCCAATGGCACCTCACGTCTAGTACTCCTGGAGCGGCCATGTAATCCGAAATCTCCATTCTACAAGAACCTTAATACAACACCCAGTAAATTCAAATGATTATTATCTTCACACCATAAACTGTGCTAACCTCAAACAACTCTGATGCCTTATCTTCAAAACTTTCATTGTATTCTACAAGTTGATAACCTATTACACACTTCCAAAGTTAACCATCAATAAGCATAAACAAATGATTAATCTCCAATTACAAATATCTTCTCAAAATTTCAAGTCACCACTAATTCCTCAAAATCAGCACAAAGTTTGAACTCCAAATTACAACAAAAATATCATAGTCTTGCTGCGCACTCTGATAATTTGCTACCTGCATAAATTATGCCCTAAAAAATTAACACCTACCAAAACTACTTCTTCCAAGCCAAACGAAACAAGGACATGTACTCTCCAACTCCATACACCCACAACTATTACACATCGATCTCGCGCATCCTTAGTCAAAACCAATATTCCTCCAATGTACAAATGATCTATTCCTACCATTTCTATCATTCGGACCTATTCCCTAAAAAAATAAACAAGAATTATGTAACGCCCGTCCTTGGGGTGGACCTTTTTGCAAAATATTTTAGAAAATACGACGGGAATTACCGTCCGATTTAAAACCCTTTTACAGTCCTTCCCAGGGTATAAGACTCTACGTTATAAAATAAAAAGTGCTTTTATAATAAAAGAGGTGTAGAGTGGAAAATATAAATTCTTTAAAATAAAAAGGCATTTTCATACATTTAAAACCTTCATGCCTATACCTCCGTGCTCTTTCCCTTTTGGCTATATCCCTCCTGGGCGTACTGCCCATTTAGCTTCCTATGAGGGGAGGGGCACACATAAAAACTAAAATGAGTCGAATACTCAGTAAGCATTACTTCATACCGTTAAAATATAGCAACGTAGGTTTTCATTCATGCATTCATCATTCCATACATACTATACGTACATGCATACATGCAAAGTTAAGAACATCAGTGGACGGGGGCTTTCATCTTTAAACATGCTTTTCTTTTCTTTAAAACGTTTTCCCCGTCACTGCCTTCATTTCTCGAAGAATGCCATGCATTCATACATACAATTACTTTTCTTTTCACTTTCATAGGTCGGTGCACATCATTACGCCCCGCGTACTGGGGTTAGCGGCCTTTTGGGCCGATGGATTCGCCCGTGGCCACGAGTTGGAATCCCTTTCAGTTTGGGTGCAGCACTGGGTGCACTACCAGATACTACTGCCCGGCATTGCAATCTATCCATTCATTTATTGGGTACCCCTTTCCATTCATTCATATGGCCGTTACGTAGTTTCATACACTCATTTATGCTACATGCCATTCATTCATTCATTCGTTCATGTCAGCTCTAAGGAGCTGAGGCTTTCATTCATTTCATTGCATGGGCATGAGCATTCATTCTTTTTCTTTTCTTTTCATTTCATGCTTTCATGGGAAAAAACATCTTTTTCATGAGAAAACATATCTTTTCATGGAAAACATCGTTTAAAAGCATGGGCTTAAACTTCATCTTTCGTGGCATCATTTAAAGCATCAGTTCTCGGGGACCAGTTTTAAAACACTTTCTTCGCGTCGCTTAAAGCATCAGTTTGAAGCTCAGGGCACGGGCCTCGAAGCTTCCTTTCTTTTCTTTAGAAAATACGTACAATAGATACAACGTATAGTCATCCATTCACATGCATACAATTAATACTTTTGGATGCGTAAAAAGGGGCTGCCGAAGAGGGGCCGTACATACATATACTTTTCAATACTTAGCATGCTTTCTTTAAAAACATCTTTCGTGTCCTTTCGTAGAGCATCTTTCATGGGAAAACCGTTTCTCTTTCTTTTTCTTACATACTTTAGAAAACTCTAGAAGAGCATGAACGTAACACTTACCTGGACTCTATGCTACTTTCATACCATGCAGTCCATTCATGCGCGTGTCAGATGGCAACCTACATGCATACATAACCTTAACGTTATTTTCTACCTAATGCATAAGCAACTGAACTAGAAATAGAACTATGCTTTACTTAGAACACTCTCCTTCTATCCCGTACTCTTTCACGTTCCTTACTATGATAAAACCCTTGGAGACCCACTTACAGTCTCTGCTTCCTTCAACCTTGACGTTCTACTTCGAGTGCTTACTCGCATGATTCACCTTAGGATTAAGACACTAGGACCTTTGTCCCGTTCTTTTCATTAACCACGTTCCGACGCATGACTTAGACTGACTAAGTCACGCATCCCATTCTTAGACAGTACCTTCGTCATTACCCTCATATATCTTAGCTCACTCTACTTCTAATGACCATCAATTCACGTCACACTGCTCCAAGCCACTCTGAGGCTTAAGCACCGTGTAACCATGCTTAGAAATCCGTCCAGCACGTGTGTTTAACTAGATAACACACGTAATCCTTTATCCCCTAAGACCATCATTTAATACATTGGTCACAGGCTCGTATGACGAACGCTATACTTTGTTAACAACCTTCTCTTACCCGGCTAGCATGACTCTTCACGCTAGCCGTACCTCTTGACAGTTCATCCCAACACTTAGCATGATGGGACTCTGTCCATAAATATACCTTACGTCACGCCATATAGCTCGAGACTAATCCCAAGCTACACCGTGACCCTGTCACGTTACCTCACATACATCCTAGGTCATCACAGCACAGTTTCATGATTGACCACGTCATTCCATGACGTTGCCCAATCATGCTTCCGCTGCACTGCTCTGATACTTCTTGGCCACTTAGTATATATTCCTGGCCATAAGTCGACTACCAGGCCACACTCATCACCTTAGACTACAGCCATATCACCACTACAGCACATACTACAACACCTTACGTCACGCTATATAGCTCGAGAACATTCCCAAGCTACACCGTGACCTTGTCACGTCCTCTGACATTCCGCTACTTCACCTATACGTCAATCTCCAACTCATCACGAGTACGGTTCCTCACGTACTCCTGTCACATCGTGACACCTGGTCATGTTCCCGCTACATCACTCTTACGCTAACTCTTCACCAATCGCAAGCATGACTTCTTAATTGACCATGTCACTTAGTGACGTTGCCCAGTCATGCTTTCGCTACGCTACTCTAATACCTTCTTAGCCACTTCGCACTTACTCCCGGCTATAGGCCGATTACACGGCAACACCTATCGCCTTGGACTACAGGCCATATCTTACACATTTCGAGACACTGTTCCACAGTTCCCGACACCATACCTTAAGCTCTTCTCCCATCAACTACGCAATCACCTTTATCTTGGCGACACGCCATACGGTGTATTGCTGCACCTGATGGAGTACACTCCTCATGTACTCCCTTCACGGACTACGCCACATCACCACTATGGCACACGCCATATGGTGCGTCGCTCTACCACATGGAGCACATTCCACGTATACTCCCTTCACAGGACTACGCCACATCACCACTTTTGTGACGCCCCCAAATTTTCGCTTGGGATTGGACGGACATTTGAAGCGTCGAGACATGCAACACACGGTTAGTTGCCCCCGTTCTTGACATATATGATGCAATGTTCCTAACATACATCTAGCATTATGCAATATTCGCAGCGGATAATTTTTTTTTTCTTTCATTAGCAATACTATGCACCAAACTGAAAGTATCCCAAAAACTTAAAACATATTTCATACAAAACAACATACTAAATAGTTGAGATCATAACACTAGTCCAAAATGGCTATGATCAAAAGAGTACTGGAGATGCAACTCCATAATACAAGTAGTAATTTAAGTTAACTACTATATTAACATTGAAGCCGCACCGTCACTTAGTCGACCGTGTCCAGTTAGTCGAATTCCATTTCTTCTTCAGGTCCTGTGACAAAATCTACCATTCGGGTGGGAATGGTAGTGGGACTACTACAGTGAGATTTGATTACAAATCTCAGTAAGTTAGCAGAAAAACTTCACACAGGTTAATGATGCATGCATGACAGTAAAAGCATGAATGCATAATTAAAATCATAAGTAATCATAGCATAACTTGACACACCACATAATGTAACTGACATAACCTAAACTAAAGCGTGAACTGAACTTGACTTGCTTAAACTGAACTAGACTTCAACTGAGACTTGACTTGACAAGACTTGATCTGAAACTTGACTTAACATGAAATCATTTTCTTTATCTGCTTAAGCTTATCTTTTTGGATACTACATGGGTTCCCTAGAACCATGTGTCCCTACCGATTACCGCATCACATCACAGGTATCTGCACCAGCTGTGAGTGCGTTATGACTGGTATCTGCACCAACCGTATGTGCCACACTCTATGTGGTCCCCATACCTCGTGTGCCATACTCATGATGGACCCCCACGATAACTGAAATCTGTCTGGTATCTACACCAGCTGAAATGTGGCTCCATTGGCATTAGAGTCTGGTGCGCTCCGGTGACCAGCTAGTTAGGCCCCGGCCGCTACCCGTTGACTATATTTTGTCAACTCAGGAAATTTCACACCTTATTAAACACTCCAGCGTGAACAAAGAAGTTTTAATAGGATATTACCCCATCCAGCACTTAGGGTCGTGATTGACATGACTGTTCTCGAAATACACAAACTGTATTTGAGACGAAACTTGACTAGAGTACGAAAGGACAGAAATCCTGACATAACACAACATGACTTGAACGTAACTCAAAAGATATGACTTGCTTGAAATAGAAACATTTCATAACATGACATAACATATAACAGGCAACACACTTAACATGGCATACTTGCAATGTATAACAATACGTGACAGAATATCTTGTGTAACAAATGAATAACTCGTGACAGAATAAATTCTGTGTAACAGATAATTATGTAATGGCTTGGCATGACACATGTTATAACATACATACATACCCTATAGTTCCTTTACTTATCACTCATACACATTAAACTGCTAGTAAGTTAAAAGCTAACTTACCTCGATCTTCGCTTGTTTATAGACAACTCAAACACGATCACGAGGAACTGAAAATAGTGATTTTCTAAAAGTTAAAACTTAGCCACTAACAATTAGAAATATAGAAAAATATTAACTTAGAGTAAAATTACCATTTTTACCCTCTACATGTGGGAAAATGACCATTTTACCCCTAACTTAAGGATTTTGCATCCTAACTCAAAAAATCACCAAAATTTACATACCTCATGTAAAGTTTGTCCTAAATTCAAATATCAACTCAGAAAAATTTAAAACTAAACACAACCATTAAAACTCTATAGGGCCGAAATTTTACTTAGGCTATTCCTTTGATTTTTTTTTCTAACTTGTATTGATCAACCTCTTGATCCATGATATATAAAGATGTGATCTTCAAATAAAAACATCACATGGTTTAAAAAGGTGTCCTAAAACAGATCCAAGCTTCAAATTCAAGATCACATGGTTAAAAAAATAAATCAAAACATAAATTTAGCCAAGAACATCATCACTTTGGCCTAACCGAATATCTCCTTGCATAAAATTTTATATCTTCGTAACTAACATCAAATATGATCAAAACAACATTATAACATGTATATAAGAGGCTTAGGATCCTCAAATAAAAATATCAAAGCCATTGGATTATGATTAAACCATAAAAGATTTAAACTTTCTCAAAACAGAAGTTTTTCCTCTTCCAGTTTCTAGGTTTCTAGATCTAAGAAATTATTTCACCAAAACCTTTAATCATGCAACCAATTCTCAACAAATAATCATATACACATGTTAACAATACTCCATAAAAGTTTCAGACCAAGATCTATCCATTAGCTTGGTCAAAAACTCCAAACTACAACACACTCTCCAGTTTATCGCCCAGATTAACCTTTTTGGGGTTTGAACAACTTTTTATCGATCAAATGATCTCCAAATGGAACAAATAAGATATCCACGTAAACTAAACTCTAAAGGGAACAACTTTTATGAAGTAAAATTTGTGAGAAAATACTTACAAAATCTTCGAATAAGGCGTTCAACAGAGACCAGAAAAACTATCTGAGAGAGTCTTTTGTGTTTTGTCAAAGAAAAGTGTAAAGGAGAGTTGCTTTTCGTGGGAAGTGGACTGGAGAGACTCTTAAACAGGTTATGGAAAGTGATAGGACTGAAAAAGAGCTTGAGTGTTGGCCTTTTCTTCCCCAAAAATCAGCCCAAGATCTTATCTCAAGAAGGAGTGTGAGAGTGAAAGAGTGAGGTGGCCCTTTAGATATTTTTCTTCAAAACCTTCTAGAATCTTTTTTGGAAGATCTAATCAGCCAAGTGGGGTTGCAAACTTAGCCAAGAAGCAATGTTAATGAGACCAAATTCGTGGGCCTTAATGGGCCTAAATTGAATGGGCCTAAATTTTGGGATTTTAAGAGAGTTTGGGTTGCTATCAAGCCCAAATCCATCAAACATTCCTCTCGGTATCAAGTGTCTAATACTATTCACTATTGTGTGGCTAAGATCTTGCCAAGGGTCCAAATAAAACTTCTCTAATCTAGTTTGGACATTCCACACTGTGATTTTCAAAACACTGCACTTGGTATGTTAACTGAAGTTACTATTCACTCCCGAAAGTAAATAATAAACTTAGTACTGAAAAATCCTAAATATTCAAATTAACCTACAGTGAAAATCGTTTACCAAAATTCAATCCCGAAGTGCCCCAAAAAAAGATATAGTTTCGAACAGGCGTTTCGTCCGAAAATATGAAAATGGACTTATTGCGCCATAAAATCCTAAATAATTAACTAAGTCTAATGGCGTAGATCATAATGTATTATGACACTTATAATCACCTTAAATAAATAGAATCGCACTTTTGGCACCATAGTGAGTGATAACACAAACTATGTCGACAGACTAAAACCTATACGATTGGTCGATTCGTGAAAACTTATGGAGTTTTCATGAGGTTCCTAAAGCCAATAGAAATTCCACCGTTGAATTTCTAGCAGGCTGTTACAACCTCCCCTCCTAAAAAAAAGATTTCGTCCTCGAAATCGATACAAGTATAAACATTAAAAAAAGCTGAAGAGAAGATATTACTCACCATAACTACTGTCCACCACAAGACGTATCATCACTGGTCGGCTCTGGTGGTGGTGCATCGATGTCCATCGGCACGACGTGCTGGGGTAAGTAGTAGAACACGTCGTCCTCTGAATCATATACCACGTTCTCCAAATGACCTGGGTCGGGGGGCTGCATGACCTCCTCATCGTCGCTGTCTGGCTCTTGACCATCAACCAACAAACGCCCACGATGGGTCGACGACATGGACGAGCCTGACGTTGCAGGCTCTACATCGGCAACTGCGGCACGCTCCTCTGCTGCTTTGCTAGACTCTGCTCGGTCCGGTGCCATCCTAGCCCTAAAACTATCTCGATCTAACCATGTGGTCGAGTGCAACAGCGGGTAACGCTCCTCGTGTGGTAAAGCTCTCCTCTCATAACCCACTCCGTTAATATCAATATCTAGGATGTGAGTGCGGTGATGCTCTTGGCGTTCCATCTTTTGCCAATAAGCAGCTAACTCCCTATCCAACTCGGCTAGTCGTCTTATACGACATTTTTCTCGCATCTCGCGCACTCGCTGTGCAGAAAGGGTTGACTTTAGGGCTGTCTTTCGCTGTCGTGCCATGGAACTGTAAAAGAAACACAAACAAGAAGGAAACTAATCTACAACATGCATACAAAAGAAGATCCACCAAAACTCTGGACCAGAAACATATACTTTATTGATATCCAAACAATGAAGTACAACATCTGATATAGTCAGCCCTATACTAGGTGAACCACAAAAAAACAGGCTGAAATGTAACCAAACAAAACAATACAACTGGATTAGGTGACAAATAACTGAGGGTACTTGGCTCGCATATCGATTTCCTTCTCCCAAGTCGCCTCTTGAACATTATGATTTTGCCAAAGTACTTTGACCAAAGGAATCTTGCGGTTTCGTAACTCTTTATCCTTCTAGTCAATGATCTGTACCGGCTTCTCTTCATAGGTCAGGTTAGGCTGCAAAGGTACACTATCGGGATCCACCACTACTGGTACCTGATTCCCAAAACTCTTCTTCAAAGAGGACACGTGGAATACATTGTGGATTCCATGGAACTCAGTTGGCAACTGCAAACGGTACGCAACTGCTCCCACTTTCTCCACTATTTCATAGGGTCCCACGTATCTAGGACTTAATTTGCCTTTCACTCCAAAACGCCCTACTCCTCTCATAGGAAATACCTTCACATAGACCCAATTTCCAACTTCAAAATCTATACTCCTCCTTCGATTATCAGCGTAGCTCTTCTGTCAACTCTATGCCGTTCTCATTCTTTCTCTGATCATGAGGACTTGATCCTTTATCTCTTACAAGACCTCTGGCCCAAGTACTTTGCTTTCCCCTACTTCGTCCCAATACAATGGCGATCTACACTTCCTGCCATATAAGGCTTCATACGGTGCCATCTGAATAGTGGCCTGAAAACTATTGTTGTAAGCAAACTCTACCAGAGGTAGTTGTTTCTCCCAATTCCCTTCATGATCTAAAACACAGGCTCTCAGCATATCTTCCAAAGTCTGAATCGGCCTTTCTGCTTGCCCGTCTGTTTGCGGATGGTACGCACTACTGAACTTCAAATGAGAACCCATTGAATCTTGTAAACTTTGCCAGAATCGTGACGTAAAACGAGGGTCTCTGTCTGATACAATCATCTTAGGCACGTCACATCACCACTACACAGCGAACCCTATAATACTAACAGCACAGTCCACAACCTATAATACTAGCAGCACAGTCCACAACCTAGTCAACTAGCTAGCATCTAATATAAATAGCGAGGGATAGAAAATTATACCGTCGACGGTATAACCCGTGCGTCGCTCGTTGACCGTTACAGTAATAACGCTGGAGGAATGTACGGGGCGGCTACACCGCGTACAGTGACTGTTTAGGCGTTTGGATAGCTAGGTGTAGTCTTGGAAGGGCCTAAGGTGGCCTTGATGATGCTAGAAAGGGAGCGTATCGCTGCGAATCTCGCCTTGTACAGTGGCAGTCAGTCACGCGCAGTGACTGTCCATCACGTGCAGTAATTACCGACCACATGAAGTGGTGGTTTAGGCTTGGGCTAGGCTAGGGGAGGTTGTTGGTGGAGCCATGGAGGCTCGGTGGTGGTCGGCACGGTGGTCCGTGGTGGTGAAAGGAGGCTGGTCGTGCACTGTGAGGGAGGAGAAGCCGTGGGAGAGTGAGAGAGCGTGTGGTGCCGTGGGTAGCAGATTGGGGCCGTGGGTGCTTGGGTTGGCTTCGTGGTGGCCTGAGGATGCCGGAGATGGTGGTCACTTGCCTTGGGTGGCTGTGTACGGCGGCGGGAGAGCCTAAACCCGTGCAGTGGAGAGGGGAACACCGGGAGGTGGAGGAGAGGCCTACTGGCCGTGGGTTTATGAGGGGAGGAAGGGGGAGACCTGAGGGGTCTCGTGGTGGTGTCTGGTGGCCGAGATGGCAGCGCACGGCGGCGCTAGGAGGCTGCACAGTGAACCCGTGCATGGGTTTGCTGTGCTCGTGCATGGTGGAGGCAGGTGGCTACATGGGAGGGGCTGAGGCCGCTGGAGGATACCGGTCGGTGGTAGGGGAGGCTGCCGTGGGAGTGGTGACGCCGAAGAACGGCGCATGGAGCACTAAGCCCATTCGGGCTTGCGCTGCCGAGGGAGGAGGAGGAGAGAGCGTGGACGAGGGAGACCGGTGCAGGGAGACTCGCCGGAGGGAGGGGAAGCTGGTCGGAGGGGCGGTGAGGCTCACCGGTGCACGGCGGCGCCGGGCTGGGGCTGAAACCATTCGGCCATGGGTGGGGGGCAGCATACGTTGTACGCAGGAGGAGAGAGAAAGGGGAGGGAAAAGTGAGGGAGAAAGAGAGAGGGGTTGGGGTTTTATACTAAAACCCATTCTTTAGGGGTCTATAAAATGGTCTACGATGACCCTTAAACACTGATTTAAAAACGAGTAGACGTTTATTTATTTAAAAGCATTGAGAGGAATAAAGATAGAATATTATTTAAAATAATATTCCCTCATCATTTATAAAATGATGAAGTCTTACTTAAAATATTTAAAAGAGTAAAACTATTAAATTAATTAAAGATTCCATCATTATTTAGATCACATAATATTTTAAATAACTGGAATCATTTATATAAAATGATTCCCACAATTATAATATTTTTGGAGCTCTTCAAAGATGTTATAATTGAGTTATTTAAAATATTATTTAGTTAAATAATAATAGGAATCTTCCATTTAAAATACACATAACTTTAAAACACAAAGATAACTTTAGAAATCACGCAGTATCTTTAAAAACACGCCATCGGGATCCAGCACGTGTAACGGGGCTCTTAGATACTAGAGGGGAGGAGCGGGCTGTCACATCAGACATAATTGCTTACGTCAGAAGAAGGAAGGAAGGAGCAGGGTGTTACAAATTATCTCCTAAATCTGTACCATCTATTATCTTTAAACTTGATATGGATCAATCCTAAAACCTGTCACTATAACCTCGAACTAATAACAATCATTATCCGAACTAGATCAATACCTTCAATCCTCAAAGAAATACTCCCCTTGAAAATCCATATATCAATAACTCAACTCTGATCAACCCCATTTTAATGGTCACAGACTAATCAATCTCCAAAATAAATCAAGATAGCACACCAAGCCTGCTGAATTAAAAACTTAATTCTTATTACAAATCCAACATTCAAATCTGCAATTCTAAAACATTAAACTATAATAGAATCACTTTCCGAAATCTATAAAATCGATAAACTTATATCCAATAATAAAACAATCGACTCCCGAAGCTTTCAAAATCTAAAACATTAAATGATAACAAATCATCTCCTAAAGTCTGCAAAACCTTAAACTTTTGGTGAAATTCTCGTAAATCTACCTCAAAATTTGTTGAACTTACAACCTCATACTCTAAAGCCTCATGCCATATCTCCATAAAATTTAAAACCTCAATTATCCTGCTCCCCAAAGAAATCACCCAAACCATGTCGTTCCTTTCAAGCCTCGATATTACAAAAGCAAACCAAATCGATAAAAATTCAAGCCTACTACATTAAATATTTATACCTAACAATGACATTCTCGGTCGTACCATCTTCCTGCTATAGCATAACCCTAAACCCCACTTTCAACTCAAAACAAATTAAAATATAATTATAACAAAATAAATTAAAATACAACAAAATAACAAGAAATAAAATAGAATAAAACCAACAAAATATAATAGCATACAATAAATTAAAACAATTAAAATAACATCAAATAAAATAATTTCAAATCACAACTTTTAAAGTTTCTGGTACAGCACCTACAGGACATGTGGTTTTACCCAGAGCTGAACGTCTCTGATACCACTTGTGATGCCTCTACTCTCACATACGAAAACGCGAGAATCATGACGTCGGGATGATGACAATGTGGATCACGCATCCCAACGATAAGTGCTCAAGTGTGTGCAACATGCAACAAGAGCACAACAAAAACACAACGGATAAATTAAATAAGTCAATTAAGTACCAGAATTTTAAATACAAAACTACGAAGATGAAAGTGTTACTGAAAATTATACAATTATCCGTAAATTAAACAACCACATGGCAGTCCCTCAGCGGAGCCAATCCCTCAGGCTCTTCGTCCTCATCTGCATCAAAATCTACGGTACCATAAAACGGTAGCGCAAGTAAGTAATAATCCAAACAACCCATAGATAAAATGCATTAATGCAACCAACATGCATGCATATGATGAAATATGCATTAGACCCTAAATATCATTTTTTCTAAAAATGAATCTTTTCTAACGCACGCCAAAATCCCATTTTGGCCCAAAACAATAATCCACCATTTTCTCAAAAAATGACCCACATAAAATCCTTTTATCCAAAACATGCTTTTTTCCCAGAAAATAGTCCAAATATCCATTTATCAAAAACCCACCATTTTCCCAGAAAATGGCCCATTATCCAATTTTACCGTATGCACCATGATCTCCCCTGGGAATCATCCTGTAATACCCGCATCCTACTACGTAGGTTCTTACGTCATTTCTTTAATTTAATTTCTTAAGTTAAATATTTTGAGGTTAAGATTTTTATGATTTAAATATTTAAGATTTTATTTTAAGGTGTGTGCTCTCATATATTTTTATGTGGGTCATTAAAAATAACCTAAGGGAATATTTTTTTTTAGATCTTATAATATATTTCCCTTAAGCCCCTACCTTTTTATTTAATTGAAGAAGTGGCCCAAACCTTCTCCACCATAGGATGAGCATCTAAGGAAAAATATCTCCTAAGCTTTGATCTACACCGTCTGTTCCTTAGCTTCCAAAGGAAGCTTTGACTAGATGATGCAAGAGCTGACCGACCCTTCTCCCTTAAGCCTTTGGATCCTCCTTTTCCTTCTTCTCCTACACGCCATTTCGGTTTCCAGAGCAAGCTAAGGGAGATCATCTTCAAGCTCTAACTTCGGCCACTCTTAACCCCACGAAAAAGGACCCTCTCGGTTTCCTCTAGCCGATCGACCATACCTCCTCTTCTTACAAGCCGATTCTCTTCTCTCTCTCGCTAGCTCGGGTTCGGTTGAATCTCCTTCAAGGAGGACGAAAATCTTGGCTCGGTTTCTTGGATTTCTTCTCCTCCTCTGGTTCATGACTTGCTAAGCTAGGTAATACTCTATTTCTCTTGATTTATTGTGAAATCTAGGATCATGTTTAGTGGGTTAAGCTACTATATTTGGGGGTTTCGGAAATTCTGGGTAAACAGATTTCTTGTATAGCGATTTTGAGATTTATTTCCTCTTTTGTTGCTTCTAAATTATGGCCTAGCAAATTGAAAATCAAATGGAAGGAACTATGCTCTGATTTTTCCAAAAATCTAGCTGTATGATGCTCTGATTTTTGGGTTCCCAGCCGTGCACTTGTTCTATGATTCCAGCCATGCTATGCTTTATTTTTCTGTTGGTTTTCCAGTCGTGTGTCTCAGTTTGTTTGGTTCCAGCCATGTGTTATGTTTTGCCTTAAATTCCAGCGTGTGTGTGTGCTCTGTTTTTGGATTCCAGCCATGTGTTATGTTTTGCCTTAAATTCCAGCGTGTGTGTGTGCTCTGTTTTTGGGTTCCAGCCGTGTGTTGCAAGACACCTTGTGATAGTTATTCCTTGCATTTTAATCAAGCTAAGCCATGATTTAATCCTTGTTAAGCCATGCCTTTATGTGTTATATAGATGGAGTTAAAGTTATGATTTTCAAGCATATCTTCCTATTGAACTATTGGCCTAAGTATGCTTCTAAGGATTTTAGTTTAAACTAGTAAGTTACCTTGGAAACTTTGAGTTTGCCAAGTGTTATACCATGCTTTATAATCTATTTTTTTAGAAGAAAAGAAATGATTTTCCTAAGCTTTTTATATCCTTAATATGGTTTATTTATGTAGTTGAAGTTTGGGTTAGATAAATGATGTTTCCTAAGCATGAAAGTATTAAGCCTATGGGCTGTCCAAAGTTTCAGAATTTTCTTTCTACTCTTCTATTGGAGCCTAATCAGCCCATTAAAGTCTTGTTTAAACTTACCTTAGCTCAATTAGAGATGGATGATAGCATGAGAAACCTTTGAAATGAAGTGACAAAAAAATCTTATTTGCAAACATTGGCCTTTTTATGGAATTATCTCCTAAAATGGTATTTGCAAAAACTGTCCAATGCCCTTTCACTGAAAAATTTCCAGATTTAAAATACTTCCTTGGTACCTTTCCCTTTTATTTAAATTCCTACCCATTTGTGTGTTTTAACCCATGATTCCAACCCATCCTTATGTGGTAAACAATAACCTTTTTAAAAAGGGACAACCAATGGGTAATATGCTTTCATGAGTCTCCTTGAATGGTATAGGATAAGGGGTTCAATGTGGTGAGCTATCGTTATGTATGTTGGGTAGATAAACGGGTTAAGGAAACGCTTAATTCCAAGGTTTGGAATTTAAGTTAGCACATAAGAGTGTTAATTAGTTAGGTTCCAAGTAAGATGAATATTAATGTGCCTATCTCATTTTATTGAATAGGAATCTGTTTTCAAGTTTCGAAGGAAACTATTTAGTAAAGCTCGAAGGTAAGTAGCTATGACCATGCTCCTTACACAAGTTCCCTTATGAAATGATGTTTCTTTCTTTTCTCAAATGCTCGTCTAAAGATAGCGTAAGTATGAAAATATATTATGTATAAGCCCTTATTGATCGCCCCTGTTAAGCACCATAATACTTATAATTGTGTGTATGGTATAAGGTAATGCATCATGATATTCTTTATGCATGCTCTCGTTTAAATAGCTAATGTCTTATTTAATTATATAGCATGACATGAAACCTTTTTATAAAAGCATGCGCATTAGACTAAGAAAAGATAATGAAAACCAAAGAATGCAAAGAAAGGAAGGAATGAAATGAATGTTCAATGTATGAAAAATACGTAATGGCCACTTAACTGAAGAAAGAGTACCCAAATGAATGAATGGGCAGATGGCAATGCCGGGTAGTAGTATCTGGTAGTGCACCCAGTACTGCGCCCTAACGGAATGAGATTCCAACCCGCGGCCACGGGCGAATCCATTGGTCCAAAAGATCGCTAACCCTAGCATACGGGGCGTAATAGTGTGCAATGGCCTAAGAAAGTGAAAATATAAAGAGCATAGAAAGCATGTTTAACCATGAAAGTATGGTTTAATTCCTAAGAATGTGTTATGCATAAAGGCACTGTTAAGAATTTGCAAATGTTATGTATGCATGTGTTCAAAAGAAAGATTATGTGGTTAATAAGTTGACGGCTTGGTGTACTACTTACTGAGTATTAGACTCACTCTTGTGTTTATGTTTTAAACGTCTAGGTAATGAAGAAGGAGCTGCGGAGCCGGGCACTGCTGAAGAGGGAAGGGCTGATGTTTAGTGTTTCCCCGGTTCGTTGTTGTTAGTGCCTTTGGTTATGGAATTAGGGTGGGTCCCATGTTGGGACGTTTTGTGTTATTTACTTTAAACAATGTGGTTCTTTTGTTTATGTTGTAAACTCTATGGTGGGGCGATGGTAAGGGTGTGACCTCTATGGAGGGGTGATGGCAACCCCTCATATGAGGGCTTGCCACCTTTCTTTTGGTTGTATTGTAGGGACTGAGTCCCTTTTTATGTTGGGAACTATTTATGTTGATATCTGAATGATGGACTCTGAGAGTCCCTTTCTTTTAGAATGTTGAATCAACTGCCTATTAGGTGTTCCATCCCTTTGATTAGAAACCCAGAGTGCAAGTATGTCATGTCCGCGCATATCTCACGTTACTACCGCAGCGTAGAACAAAAAAAAAAAAAGTAAATAAACATATATATAAACATCCAGTAATTTTAATAATATTATTAAAATAAGGAAATGGAAGAAGAATGTAAGCGTCCCACCTCGCCCTGTTCATCTAGGGCGGGGTTGTGACACATCCGCATACCCTGGCTCACTTCGTCACACCATGGGTAACGACCCGAGTGATTTAGTAAGGAGCGATGCCCAGTTCTGCACCCAAAGCATTCGTGGCCAAGCATCCTCTAAACCCTGCTAGCAAGAGGGGCCACGGAGTCAGCACGAGAGCATTACCATTCCATCCAATCCCGTTGTTGCCCAACGACAATATTCCGCTCCCGAGTGACCAGAGGAGCTCCACCGAGATAATACCCCATCTTGGCTTGGAGTCGTGATACACACGCACTCAAAAAATCGTTTCTCACATGAAAATCTAATTTTCAAATATACACATGAACATGAATGCAATTACATGATAATCCAGTTTTCATTTACATGCATGAACATGCGTGCAAATATGCAATGTACAAGACACGACATCAATATCCAATAGCCAACAAATACACGCATAACCAAACACACATCAACTTCATCCTCCAATCCATCTGACCCCCTTACTCCTTGGACTCAGTCCGGTACAACCAACGTACAAAATAAAAATAAGTTAGTACAAAAATACATTTAAATCTCAAAAGTTATTTGGGAAAATACCTAGTGCTATAACATATATGTCGTTGGATCACGGAGGTGCTAGAAGCGGCAACATACCAACCAAATAGTGCAACATGCACTATGGCCGTGGGTCGAAAATGGTAGATTTTGAACAGGGTCAAATGAAGACTAAAGATTGCTAGGGAATAACTTAGAGGTGTCAGTGAAGCTAGTGGTGGTAACATTTGGCCATAGGTGGCATCGTGGGTAGCGGTTCAAGACAAAAATACCCAAATTGAAAAATGAGATGGATGTGCTTTACCGGTGGCAGATCGGAGCTGAGGATGGGTGGTTTAGATTACTGGGAGGTCAAGGATGATGTGATGAAGAGATGGTGGTCGGAGGTAGCGCGACAGTGGCTCAAGAGCAAAGAGAAGGTTGCGGCTTCAAGCCATGCATGGGGGCAGACGACGGCGTGGGAGAGGCTAGAAATGGAGGGCTGAGGTCACTAGCCGGTGGGGAAGGGAAGGATAGGGGCGGTGTCGGTCATGGGGGCGCACGGCGGTGCAAGCTGGGGGAAGAATAAAAATGCACGGGGAGAGAGGGGAGGGGGGTCCCACGGCTGGGAGGCAGGGGAGAAAGGAAGAAAAAAAACGAAGAAAAAAAGGAAAAGAGAAGAAAGAAAAGGAAGAAAGAAAAAAAAGAATGAAAAGAAATGAGGTTCAATCTTGACAACTTGGGTCACAAAATTGATCTAACGAAAAGAATTTCAAAACAATAATTTAAATAAAACTAATTTAAACACAGTGAGTAAGTAAAATAAAATAGTAAATAAAATTCAACAACATAATAATTTTAAATCCTATAAAAAAAACTCTTTAAATTAAAGAGTAATTTAAATAATAAACAATATTTCATAACAAAAAAGACAAATTAAAATAATTTCACAATTTAAAATTTTCTAAAATAATATAACAAAACTCATATAAATTTTAAAATAAGAGGACCAATTATAAAAATAATTCAAATAATTATATAATTAAAATAGACATAAATACGGGGTGTCACAATAGAGGCATGAATAATTCGTGGCTGTTGTATTCATGTTCGACAGTGCCACAAAGTGTGCATGACGTGAATGATGGACCGATCTATTCATCGACTTGATTGTAAACAAGTTGAATTCAAATGAATAGTTGAGATTTATTCACTGAAGTCTTATTTAATAAGAATTAAGTTCAAGTTTATGGTGAAATTATAATTTATATCACTACAAGAGATTGGATTTTTTTTAGACAAAAAATTTTGTCTCGAAATGACCGTCTCAAAAAATCATTTTTAGGGACAAAATTGGGTGGAACTAGTCGAAACTGTTCGAACAAGACTATTTTTTAGACGAAAAAATTTCATCTCAAAAGCCGGTTCGAATGGAAACCTTGAAGTTCAAACCGATACTTCTGTTTGAACAATATGAGATTTTGATTCGAACTAATAACCATATTGATCATGATCGAACGAACTGAGTGCTCGAACAGAATTTATGTGTTTGAACTAATAAATTTTTCAAATGACTTTTGTTCAAACATAAATTATGTTTGTTTGAATAAACATTTTATTTTTAGAAATTCTGTCTTTTCAAATGGTTTTTGTGTAATAATGTTGTTCGAAGAAATATTTTATTTTTCGAAGGGCCGTACGGACTGTATTTCTCAGTTACAATTCGAATGGATTATTTTTTGTTTGAATAGGTCTCCTTTTTTATTGAATGGATTTATAAAATGTAATTCACCGTTCAAACTGGTTACTGATCATTCGAACGGTATTAATCAAACAGTTTAGAATTTAATTAAAAATAGCATAATAATATTACACAAATTGTAATTCAAACATCAATTGTTCAAATGTTTTGGAATATCATAACATAAAGGCAATTAAAGAAAAAATAAATTTTAAGATTGTGGTGGTGGCATAGAGTTTTGGGACATCATTGACTGGAACTGTTCAAACATTTTTTGGCTATTCTACTGCAGCCTCTCTTCTAATCTCGCCTCTAAATCCACTGCATGATCTAATTGGGTCAGCAACTCTATTCCTTGGACCTTAATCGTTCTATCTCAAGTGTTACTTCCTCCAATTCCTTAGTCTTGGTTTCATTCGATCTAGCTCTAGAAGAAGAGGATGATGATGGCTTCACATAACGTTCTAGGCTCCTCAAATATCTAGAACGTGATCCAAGAACTTGAAAAATGATTTGAGTATCGTTGACAGATGATTCATCAGATGGATTTGCAGCAATTTCATTAAGAGATATCATCCTGTCCTATAAAAACAAAAATATTATTAGACTTATGGAATTAACTAAATTTAAACTTACATATTTTTTCTCTACTTCGGGACTGGTCCAAACACTTTCACGATTTTTATGTGCTTTAGCATACAATTGGGCCAGATCATAGTCAACAGGACTTTCTTCTTGTTGCTAAAGGAAAATTTATATTATAACTTAAATCAGAAAAGTGTATTATATGTTAATATTTAATGGGGACGAGAATACCTTACCATTTTTTTAGACAAATGATAAAAAGATCGAGAACCCGCATGATAGTGTATCGTTAATTTTGATCTATTTGCTTGGTTCACAGTACTCCGTTGCTAAAAAAAATATTATGTATATATGTTTAATACATCAATCATATACTATTAAAAAAAGATAGCAGTGAAATTACTTGAAATGTAGAATCTTTAAACATATCACAAACCTTCTCTCATTCGTTTGATGATATTGCTTGAAATGGATTTTGGCACACCCCTATTATAGTATTGAACTTCTTATAGTGTGCATGACATCAACCTTTATACCTCCAAAATGCATTTGACATCAGTTCCTCCACTGTTTGTTGATCCTCTCGTTGGCCAAAATTAAGTTCAAACTCGTCATTTCAAAAATTATAAAAAATTAGTATAAATACGAAGTAGTTTTAAATTAACATATTAGATACTTAGTTACTTGGGATGTAGCTTTTTACCAAGCAACGATTTTTGATGTGGTCTTTCACATCTTGAAAAACTTTAGACTAGGAGGATGTAGCCATCGATGCATATGTGCTAGTAAGTGTACCAACATAAGAAGCAAGCTACGTTTCCGAATCTCCAGAGCCACCGGTGTAATAATCAGGAATATCACCTTTAATTTTCCTCACTTTCCTTACTTTCTCTATGCAGACACCTCTCGTAGTACCTCAACCTCAACGCTGACTTACAATAGCTATATATATTGTAATTAAAGCATATAATTTAATTTAATTATTTTATTTTATAGATATATATTACTTAAATTGAGCATAAAATATGGTATTTAATTTGATAAAATATCTTGTTCTAGGTCTGGTGATGGTGGCCCACTATTGATGGCAGGTGAAACACACGGGGAGTCAATAATGGATGGGAATGGCACACGTGTTGCTTTGGGTTTGTCAGACATATCTGTTTGAAATTGTAACAAATTACTATTAAAACAAATGTTGTGATTCTCTATATTTACGTGTATTTTAACTAAGTAATTATTGTGTTTATTAGGAGTATTGACTTTCTTGTTTTCAATTTTAGATGATTTACGTGTATTATTTTACGACTTTTAACTGTGAAATTTAATTCACTGTGTTTTATTCTTAATTATTGATCATTATTTGCAATGCTCTTTCAACTTATTGTAGTGACATTTTAAATGCAAAGTTGCCACATCAAATTAGTAGACAGTTCGAATGTTACAACATACGTTTGCACGTAATGTGAAATTTGGTTCCCGTTGAAAGAACCGCCTAATTTTTAATACTCCCCATATTCGAATGTACAATACTTGGTACATGCGAATATTAATAATCGCCACAACTATATATATATTTAGTACTTTAATTAGGTGGTTCTAAGAACCTGGACTTGATATGAATTAGGTCATAGCTCATAATTATTACAAATACCATCATAAGTGAGCATTTTATCAATAAAGTTAAGAAAATATAATTCTCTTAAAAATTAATTAATTAGCAACTTAATTGCTCTTAATTCCAGAAATGATTTAATTGCCAAGAAATTATGGGTTTTATGTTCCATTCCACAACTCTTTAATTTTGTTTCCTATTGAACTCTGTTTTTTCCGATTGTTTACACTGAGCATGTTTGGGGCCTAAAATGAGATCCAATATTCTCTTCCGATTTCATTTCATCTCATCCCATCTTATTCTAAACATAATTTAAATACAAAATTTTCAAACTAATCATTACAACCTTTTCAAACTAATCATCACTACAACAAAAAAGACTATTTGGGACAATTTTGTTTGGAACGAAATGAAAATTGTCCCAAAAAGTGAGATTTAGGGACGAATTTCATATTTCATTCCAAAAAGTGACCGAAGATGTATACCGCTTGAACAGTATAGTGAGGGATGATATATTTTGTCCCAAATAATGAAACCGTTCAAACAGTGCTGATTCATCATTCGAATGTGTAAATTTAACCGTTCGAACACACATTTTGGTGTGTTAAGTAAAATTGTTATAGCGGAAAATTGCTCTACCGTTCGAACATTCCAATTTCACCGTTCAAATGATAAATCTTCACTGTTCGAACATAATTGTACGGTTCGAACGGTGATCATTTTTTTTTTGGATAATTATATTTATATTAACTAGTAATTATAAGAAAATTATCAATTAAGTAATATAAATGATATAAATCAATAATTAGTTCAGGAAATATAAAATAATACTAATTCATAATTAAATACTAAATTTACAAAACACTAAATATTGTCCATTTAAAAAAAAAAAAAGATAGAAAGTACTAAGACCCCAACTCTTTGCCCACTTCCTCAACTGCAGTTAAGCGTTCCTCTATCTGTGTCAGTCGAGTACTGATGATGACCTGAGTCGCAAAATTGGCATCAAGCTCCATACGTAACTCAGAGATGCTAGAAGTAATCTCTATATGAAACTCAGAGATGCCAGCAATAATCTCTATACAAAACTCAGACACAGTAGAATGAACCTCCATACTCACTGCATCAATCACCGCTGAAATCTGTCAGCTGATCGCTGCACACATGATCTAATCCATGTCCTCATGAGTAGCATTGTGTGGATGTCTTAGCAGCCGATACTCCATGATCTCCCGGCTATGCATCTCGCTGAGGATCAACCAGGTCTGAACCATTCCAAGAAGACACAGTCTTGAGTGTCCCATGCTACGTGAGAGGGTTATGTTGTTGATCGGTCCCATCGGTGACCATTTATGCTCGGCAACATCAGGCACAACACCGACAAAGCATAAATCAGGTGATCAGGATCCCGAATGGCAATATATCCGTCGAAATATATTGGGACTCTGATCGAATCCTACCAAATATATACCCAACCAGGTTAATTGGAATGTCACAAGCGACCTGTGTCATAAATTTTGTCCGATCAAGGCCAACCTCTGTCCTGTGCTACTGAGGGTCAATATTGTTGGTGATTATTAAATTCAAGATCTTGAAGAAAGAAGATAGATCTGCCTGCTTGATGCTCTTTGTCTCGTCATACAGGGGAGCATCTGGACTAACAACCAAATCCCTCACCTTATGATCAGCAAGGGCATTGACCTCATTTGTATAAGCTAGTGCCTCCTCCTCAGCTGTCTCTGCCTCAGCTAAAGGATTAGACTCTCTAGGCACCACGTTCAGATATGCATCTAGCAGCTTAGGAGAGATGCTTAGCGAGTCAGTCCCGTGAAAATACAACTAGCACTCCTCGGACATTCCAACCACGATCGTTGAAGTTTGATGGCAAGGAATGACCCTCCCAGACAAAACTTTGGAAGTCGAAAAGCTTCACCTATCGCTCTAGTGAAACAGTCCTCTCCTTGCCTGGACTGATACTAGTCTTAGCTGGATTGCATTGCTTATGTCCCGCCCTAGAAGAAGACATTATAATCAACCTGAAATTTACAATTAACGAGCTTATCAATACAACATTAATAATAAAAATATTTAACAAAATGTGCTAAAATTCTATATTAATTTAATTATAATATAATATATATTCTTGTTAAGATTTAATAGAACTACAATATGGAATAAAAATAACGATTCACTAATATTACTAAATTTAATTATATCGTTCGAACGCTTAAAATAGTCTTCGAACGGTATGCAAACATGTTTTGCTCGTACAGTTCGAACGTATAAAACAATGTTTGAACGGGTTAATTAATTAAGCTGTTTAGTTAGTACCGTTCGAACGTCCTACCTAGCATTCGAACAGTATACGAATTGAACTCAGCGACGACGCTGAGTCAACTCAGCCATTGAAATCCATGGAATCATTCGATTCCATGGACTTTTCAACAATGTAATATAAATAAACTTAAATAAACCTTCCTACAATGGATTTAAGCAAATCTACGGTGAGCATTGATGGATAAATTGTTTTATCCAAATTTAAACGAATAATCCATTAAAAACCTCAATTTAAACAATAAAATCGTTAGAAAAATAGCATACCGGTGCTTAGAGGAAGAGGCTTCGACAGGTTACTCTACACGGCAGCGACGTCAGCTTTAAACGGTGGAGATGGACGACTTTAAAGGAGAAAATGACGTTCGAGAGCGGTTCAACGCCCGTGAAAATGACCATCCGCGTCAACTTATATATGCAATACCGTTCGAATGGTTAGTTAATACGTTTGAACGGCTTACTTCAATACATTTAAATACTATACTATATTATTTAATATATTATAATATATTATAATAAATTATTATATAGTAAATATTATATATTATAATATTTTTATTATATATATAACATACTATATATATTATTATATATAATATACTATATATATAGTTATTATATAGTATAATATAGTATATATTATATAACATATATAAATATTTTGGTGAACATATATATATAATTAGTATATATATATGATACTATAATTAGTATATATTAACGGTATATTAATATCTAAAATATACATGTGAAAGATAATGATCCCACCAGCCTTTTAGTTGGCCAGTAAAACCTGTAACTATAATATGGTCTACTTGGTGGTCAGTTTTTCAATTACTTTTATAAACATTAGTAACCATAATCATTTCTTGGAAATGATTTCATATTTTATATTCAGATAATCCATCTATATTCCATTCATATAATACATCTGGTGCAAAGGGAGATCTTACTATATGTTCTCTTTCTTCAAATTGCATATCCGGTGGAGTAGGTCTCGGATACCAATTACGAGTAATAGAGACATGATGTTTAGAATCTCTAGCTGAAAAACTATTAACATGATCTCCTCTAATCTTATTTACTAGTAAATCTAAATTATTAAATTGATTTTCAATATTACTAATTTTAGAATCAGATAGTATAGGAGAATCTGTTTTACTTAATACATTAATATGGGGTTGTTTTGAGGTGGATGTTGTATTGGAAAGTCTTAGTTTTTCTAATTTATTAGAAATTTGTTCTAATAAATCATTTTTGTTACTAGGATTAATAGGGGATATTTGTGCTTCAATCATTTCTAATTGTTTACTCATGGTTTTTAGATATAATTGGTTTAATTGTTTTGTTGGATTATATTATTAGTGTTTTCAGCTTCCACCACATTATTATATTTTTTTTATTGTTGAGGCTAATATTTGAGTATTTCTCTGATTGAATTAAATGGCTTCAAAAGGAGGATATTCTTCATAAACAGTTTGATTATTTTCTTCTTTAATCCATTGATTAGTAGTCCTGTTTATAGTTGATAATTGGTTTGATTTATATATTTCAAACCATGTAAAGAAGGGTATATTAATTGGTATTCCTTCTAAGTACTCGTAATATTTTTCTTGAATATAATCTCTTTCTATTTTTGTAGAAGTCGAGAAAAATATTAATCTTTTGTGACTATTTTCATCTTTCATATAATCTTGTTTAAGATATTCTTTGTTAATTTTAAATTCTTCTTTACTCAAAGTGTATATTTAGACATCATTTCTAACCACTTATGAATATGTTGGAGAAGAATGTTCCTTTTCAGGATTATGAGTGGTGGATGTCCTATCTGGATGATTAACATTATATATTGGTGTATCAATAATATTTCCAAGAATAATTTCCCGAATCTATGTGTCAAGATTCTGGGATGTGTTGTCAAAATTTTGAGATTTATTTCGAGAAATTGATGTAACAGCAAATCTGGGTGTATGATAACTGAAAGGTGTTGGAGAATAATAATGTGATAAAGATATTCTAAAAGATTGGAAGACAATTTGGACTGTTCCGTCCGTTTTTTTATCTATGTATTCAAGATCGTCTTTAGAATTATTTTCTATCTTAGGTAATGAAGTAATATTTTCTAATTGTCATTCATTAGGGAGAGTAATTTGGTTCCAATTAATCTGTTTAGGAATTTGTACACTAGAATTTTGTGTACGAGATTGTAATAATAAAGTGTATCATTTTGGGCTAGTAGTAAGAGCTTGTGGTTCTAATGTTGTTTTCATTAATTTATCATGGATCCTATATACAATTGTTAAAGGATGTGATCCTTGCATCATATGATAACCGTTTGTTTTAATATTTAGTGTTAAAGCATGTAAGAAATTAGTATCGAATAATGAAAGAGAATAATTGGGATAACAATTAAAATAGACTGGACCTTGGAACAAGCTTGATTCTACCATGCCAAGTAATGAATCATGAAAATTATAATGTCTTCCATCTCTTATACAGAGTAATATTGAGGTGTTTAATCCATTTCTAGTGAGTAGTTTTATAGCTACTTGTACTAATCCAATATGTATGAAAGAATATTTTTGTTCTTTGTGATGTTTGATAGCTTCTCTTGTTAATAGTTGTAATGATTCATAATCATTATTTAAGCTAATATTTTTTTCTACTGTTTTAATAGTATAATTAGTAAGAAATGATAATTTAGAAGAAGAAGTAGAATGTTTATATATTTGGTTTTTTGGAACATTAAGGATTGTCCAATCTTGTAGGTTTCTTTCTATATCAATTATATTATAATCTTCTTGGTTGATGTTATCAGGTTCTATATGAATATTAATAATAGATTCATTAGTTTTAAATAAAGAGCTCATTGGGATAGGTTTGTAACAAAGATTTCCTATATTTAAAGAGAAATAAGTAAATTAAGAACTTGAGGGAACACCACCGAGACCACCCTTAAAGCCTTTCAGCATGAATGAGCTGACCAACGGATTTTCATGGCTTACCAATACAAGTCTCTCAATATACTTCATTTTCTTTTTCTATGGGTTATCTTTGTTAAAATCTGTATCAATGATTTTTACCTTTTTTTTTTTACAATGCAAGGATACTTAAATGATATGTTATACTTTTAATTTCGTTTATAATTTGCGGTGATTTTCCCAAAATTCTAATAACTCTCTTCTTCTTCGATATAGACCATAATTAGTTATCATTGATTCTTTATCTTGTTTCATTAATGAAATTTTTTCCCTAAGATCCTTCATATCATCCATTAAGATTTGTAATTCAAGTTGTAGATTATAATCCATACACTTTAAATCATAAAGATCTCGATAACCAGCACTAAGGCCAAAATAATAATCCATAAACGTTATTCAAAATAGACAATAAAATAGCAAAATAAAATATCAATAATAATAACAATATAATCGCCAATGGCTCTGATACCAAAGATGTAAAACCCAGGTAAGTAATAATTAGATCTTAATCACAATAACAAGCAGTATAACCAGCCACATGCATGAGAGCAAATAAAACAGGCGGTATAACAGACCATATGCATGATAAAATAAATAAGATAAAAGAGATATACAAAATAAACTTCATTAAAGACATTGAACTTACAAGGAGATTAATTCTCAGAAGAGTTAGAAGCAGAAGATATGAAGGAATGAATGTTGGTTTACAAGCGAAAGACTTTGGAGAGTGAGGAAGACTAGAGAGATTTGGACGAGAGAGGAAGAGGCTGGCTTCAGATAAGAGTTTCTGAATACCCTTCCTTCTTTACAAGCTCCTTTTTATAGACACTAAAATAGTACAAAACAGTAATTCTAATAATACATGAATAATACACATGAACAGTACCAACACATGAAAGTAAACAATA
The DNA here is from genome assembly GCA_003123785.1 of Pterocarya stenoptera. Classification (NCBI taxonomy): domain Eukaryota; kingdom Viridiplantae; phylum Streptophyta; class Magnoliopsida; order Fagales; family Juglandaceae; genus Pterocarya; species Pterocarya stenoptera. The sequence continues at coordinate 355,917 of QEOT01007124.1, read as the reverse complement.
TGTACAAAGTCCTTTGTCATTTTCTTGGACAATAATCTTGAGTAGAGACAATAATCTGACGTGAATAGTATGGATGAAGTTCTTTGTCTTTATTCTTCTGAAGGGATAATATTTCTGACAACTTTCATCTGTCATGCTGACTAATTGAGATAGTAATAATCTTCTGAAATCACATCATATGCAGGTCATAATTTGTGAATTCTAGATCAAACGGATCTTGAGAGGCGGCTGAATGAGAGGCCTGATGGACCGGTGCAGGTTGCTGTAATGGAGATAATCTAGTTGGATGCTATGCATCTTCTTCATCATCACTGTCTGAAACTTGTGACATTACTTCAGCTAATTTTTTCAAATCTTTCTTGCTGGTAATGGATGTTAATTATGCCTGAAATCTACTCTATTGGACTAGAACTTCTGGAGTTTTGGTAATTTTTGAAAACATTTTTAAGACATGATCATAATTGTATTTTTCCCACATTTTGACAGAAACTTGACAGGTTAAAAACATAATGGTTTTGAGGGAGGGATGAGTCTTGATAACATATTCTCATTTCATATTCCAATTTAATTTTTTTTTGAGGAAGAAAAGAAGAAATGGTGAACAATGATTTAATGCTAATCAACTGTCATCTTGTGAAGTAAAAATCTGAAAAATTTCCTGGAGGTGGAGAGGAAGGAGAAGAGGTCCGGGTCCATAATATTCCCACCAGAGTGAAAACCATTTTGGGAGTGTCTTGATTTCTTGTAATTTGTCAAAATGGAGGAATCACGAATGATGCAAATTTTTATTTTGTTTTAGAAATATTTTTGTCCATGCCTGCTGGTAATCGTAATAATCATAATAAGGTGGATCATAAGGATGAGAAAAATTTCTTGTTAAATAGGGATTTTTTCCCATTGTTCCAAGATGAGACCTGTTTAATTGTAACTTTATGAAGAGCAATAATTGGAGATGTAGGCGGAAAATATTGAGTTTGAAGAGAACATGGAATGTCAGAGAGAATAATTGAGTCGGTGTGTGGCGCCCCCCAACTTCCATGTACGGACACACACGGAAATCGAGACACCCGGGATGATGATAACACGGTCACGCACCCCATCGAGATGTGCTGAGTGTGTGCAATGCAACACGTGTGCAATAAAATACGTAGCGGAACGGTTAAGTCAAATAACTAAGTACCAGAGTTTAATACAATATCAGAGTACTGAAAATCCACATGTGAACATAATACAAATTTTGTTTACCAAAACAACATCAAATCAAATAAAATACAATAAACAAAAGCAGAAATAATCTTCAACACAAATATAGCCATGTCCCTACTCCTCAGGCGGAGCCGCATCCTCGGGCTCAGCCTCATCAAAACCTGCATCAAAATCTACAGTCCCACAAAATGGAACCGCAGGTAAGTAAAACCCAGAAAACTCGAGAATAAATATATTTAAACAACCAACGCTATGCATGCACATGATGACCCAAGCGTAAAACCCGAGAAAACACCATTTCTCGAAAAAACACAATTTTTCCACTCACGCCAAAAACACCATTTGANAGCTTCCCATCTTCACCTCACGGGTAACGGCTGTGCAAGTGATACATGAGTGATGCCCAGTTCCGCGCCCACCGCGTACATAGCCAGGCATCCTCTGACCCCCGCCAGCTCGAGGAGTCACGGAGTCGGATCGAGAGTGCTACCATCCTGTCCAAGTCCCGGGCAAAAGCCCCAGGGGACGACACTCAGTATATTCCGCTCCCGAGTGTCCAGAGGAGCTCCACCGAGATAATATCCCATCTC
>QEOT01007124.1:332391-352904 GCA_003123785.1 Pterocarya stenoptera | reverse complement strand
AATTAAAATAAAATATTAAACTACAGTAATAAACATACTTTAAAATAAAAGGAAATTAAATCGTGGAATACCAATTAAAATCATAAAAGCACATTAAACTAATCTTTCTTAAACACGTTTAAATTAAATTAAACGGTTCAAAAACAAATATTAAATTAAAAAAAACCCTTCAAGCTCCACAACCTCACCTGCACCGAAATCTACAGTACCATAAAATGGTACCGCAGATAAGTAATAATCCAAACAATCTTCAAGATTAAAATACATTAATGCTACCAACCATGCATGCATATGATGTACTATGCACCGGATCTAAAATATCATTTTTTCCCAAAAAATGAATACTTTCCAATGCACGCCAAAATCCCATTTTGGCCCAAAATATTTCTAGAAAACATTCGCATAAAAACATTTATAGGACACTCTAGGCGGGAATCACAGGCGGGACTTTACCACCATCCCTACCGAATGCACCATAGGCGGGAATCACAGGCGGGACTACACCACGATCCCTGCTTACCACCATCCCTATCGCGTGCATCGTAGGAGGGAATCGTAGGCGGGACTATACCACCATCCCTACAGTTCCTTTCCACACAATGGATACCCATTAGAGCACTGAAGGCGGGAATCGCAGGCGGGACTCTACCACCATCCCTGCTTACCACTATCCCTATCACGTGCACCGTAGGCGGGAATCGCAGGCGGGACTACACCACCATCCCTGCTTACCACCATCCCTACGCGTACACTGTAGGCGGGAATCGCAGGCAGGACTATATTACCATCCCTGCTTACCACCATCCCTACAGTCTCTTTTCCTTTAAATCACATAAAAACTCAATTTTTCATAAACACATGAACATGAATGCAATTACATGAAAACTCAGTTTTCAATTTTACAAACATGAACATGCGTGCACATGCAATGTACCAATCCAACAATAAATTCCAACAATCAATCCAGATCACAACACAACCAATCACAGATATAATAAACCAGTCAGTGCAAAAATATATTAAAACCTTAAAGATGTTTGGAAAAATACTTACAGTGCTATAAAAATATTTTCGGAGGATCACGGAGGGGCTGGAAGCGCCAAAGCAGCAACTCCACTGTGTAAAAACACTGTGGCCGAAATACACAGTGAAACCCAAAATCACACGGGGCCAAACGAAGACTTGAGAACGGTAGGGTAGGGCCTATGGGAGGTGGTGAAGCTAATGCTAGTGGCCTTTGGCGGTGGGTGATGGCCGAAACGGCGATGGAAGGCCAAGAAGTGAAAAACGGATTGGGTGTTCGTTGAGGCGGCTCTGGCGACGGATCGGAGGTGAAATTAGGTGGGTTAGGACGGTAAGAGGCCAGTGAAGAAGTGGTGAAGAAACGGTGGCCGGAAATGGCCGGATGACGGCGCAGCGACCCAAAGACCGCCGCGGGTTCGAACGGGGCGTGGAGGCTAACGGCGGCAAGGTGCGGTCTGGGATTTGAAGGGGAGACTCGCCGGCAGGTGGGGAAGCCGGTGGTGCTGGCAGTGTCGGCCACGGATGGCCGGCAGCTGCTCAGGGAGGGTGAAGCCGAGTTGAGCGTGGGAGAAGAGAGAGAGAGAGGTATTGGGCTGGGGGGAGAGGAAACCGGAAGAAGAAAGAAGAAAAAGAAGAAAAGAAAAAGAAAAAGAGGAAGAAGAAAAAGGAGATCCAGTCTTTTCAACTTGGGTTTCGAAAGTGATCCAACGAAAAAGATTTTAAAACTACTAGATAAATAAAATAATTCAAACTCAATGAAATGCTCAATTAAAACAGTAAAAATATTAAAATCTGAAAACAAGCCAATTTAAATTAAAGATCAATTTAAAATGTATAACAATAAATAATAGTAAGAAAATCCATTAAAATTGATTTTCACAACTTAAAATATTATAAAATAATATTACAAAACTCCTTAAATTTTAAAACAAGAGAATTAATTTTTAAATAAATTAAAATAATGATTTGTTAAAAATACACTAAAATACGGGGTGTTACATTACCAGTGTTGTTCAATAGATAAAGAGAATATTAATACATCATCTATATAGACTATTGAAAAATGGGTAAAAGGAGTAAATATTTTGTTCATAATATTTTGAAATTCTCTATGGGCATTTTTTTAATTCAAATGGTATAACATTCCATTCATAATGTCAAAATGGGACTGAAAATGTCATTTTATACCCGTCCTTTTCAGCAATTTGGATTTGCCAAAATCCACTTTTCATGTCAAATTTCGAAAATACTGTAGCATTATAAAGACGAGATAACAAATCTTTTTTATTGGAAATTGGATATCTAATCTATTGTAATACTTTATTTAAATGTTTATAATTGATAACTAACCAAGGAACTCCTCTTTCTAATTCTGCTTGTTTTTGGACATAAAAGGCAACATAACTCCATAGTGATTTACTTTTCCTAATCAATCATTTTGCTAATAAATCATTAATTTCTTTTTTGCAGAATTCTAATAATTCATTGTTTATTTGAATTGGTCTGGCCTTAGTTGGAATATTCTTTTCAGAAAATTCTTTTTCATAAAGTAATTCTACTATATATTGTTTTCTATTCCAAAAAGCATTAGGTAGGTTAGAGCATACTTTTTTTTCAATTATAGTTTTGAAATTATCAATTTTTGGGTTAGCAATGGATCTTTTAATTGTTCTTCAATTTTTTTATATTTTAATTCTTGTTTTAAAAAAACTTATCTGTTTCTCTTTTCTTTTAATCCCATTTTTTGTTAAAAAATTAATTTTTTTGGTTAACGAAACTTCTTTTAAGAAGTTAATTTCCTTTGATATATGAGGAAATAAAAATTTAAATTGAATTTCCTGCCCAAGTATTTTAGTAAAAATTCATTCCTCTGTTACAGAGAAATGGTGAAATAATGTAAGGAATGGATTTCCTAATATTACTTTGGTGTTAATATTTTTTACTAAAATGAATGTTGTTTTAAAACAAATTCCATTATTGCAAATATGTGCATTGGATAATTTATAATTTATGTTTAATTTTGTTCCATTAACTTGGGATAATGTCTCTTTTATAACATATATAAATATTTTGGTGAACATATATATATAATTAGTATATATTAACGGTATATTAATATCTATATAGTACTATATTTTATAGTACTACTTATATGATATATATAGTTAATAATATATGTTGTATATTATATACCAGTATATATTATATAACATGTATAAATATTTTGTTGAACATATATTTATAATTAGTATACTATAATAAATATGATATAGTAGTCTAATATCAATGATACTATATATGATAGTATATATATGTTATATATTGTCTACTATATTAACATATTATATTTTAGTTATAGTTCAATTAGATGACACTATATATGCTAGTACTATAAATGAGACAATATGTTGATACTATATATATGTTACTTATAATTTAATTAGTATGATATTATATATTCATATATACTTTACTATAATATAATATATAATATGCTCGATTATATATTATAATATGATATTACTATGTTAGTAAACTATAGTATCATCTAATATGTCTATATATATTAATGTTGTTCTTTTATTTAAAGGTATAGTGTAAAAAATATATTATTAAACATTTATCAAACCGTTCAAACTGTTTATAATAAGCATTCGAACATTTATGAACTAGAGTGGGAAAGTATCCATTCCTGTTCGAATGTACTATTTATCCGTTCGAACGCAAAACTTTAGGAGGGAAATTTTTGCTGCGTCATAGTTTCATGTTCGAACGGTTAGTAAATAACGGTTTGAACGGAAACTTTCTGCAAATACATGACAGAACCTCAGAATCTCCCTCTCCTCCGGGCACTCTCATCTGTCACGAATGTGATGCCCCGACTCCCACGTACAAAAAGTCTCGGGAATCGTGACGTCAGGATGATGACAACACGGTCACGCATCCCAACGACAAGTGCCAAGTGTGTGCAACAAATAAACAGTGCACAATAAAATACGCAGCGAAAATAAATAAGTCAACTAGTACCAGAATTTTAGTTTAATACAAATATCCAAATACAAATCTCTTAAAACAAAAGCGAAAGTCCCATAAAATAATACAAGTCTGAAAATAGAACATAACACGAGTGATCCCAGATCACTCTTCCAGCGGAGCCAAATCCTCAGGCTCGGCATCTGCATCATCATCAACAAAATCTGCAGTACCATTAAATGGTACCGCAGGTAAGTTATAACCCAACCAATCCTGAGATAAAAACACATTAAAGCAACTAATCATGCATGCATATGATGCAATATGCATGAAATCCAACACACGCCAAAAATCTCATTTGGCCCAAAATATTTCCATCAAAACATTTCTACCATTTTCCTAGAAAATGACCCAAAACAAATATCCATCATTTCCCAAAAAATGACTCACACAAAATCCATATCCAACTCACGCTATTTTCCCAGAAAACAGCTATTTATCCATTAATCCATATGCACCATGGTCTCCCCTATGTACCATCCGCACGTCCTGGCTGCATAACGAGCGATGCCCAGTTCCGCACCCAGTACATTCGTGGCCAGGCCATCCTCTAGCCCCCGCCAACAGAAGAGCCACGGAGTCAGCACGTAAGTCGTCTGCTCCCGTTGTCGCCCGGCCACAACCCAGGAGACGTCACTCAGTATATTCCGCTCCCGAGTGACCAGAGGAGCTCCACAGAGATAATGCCCCATCTCGGCTTGGGGTCGTGATACACACGCACCCACAAATCCAGTCCATACATGAAAACCCAATTTTCAAAATAAGCACATGATCATGAATGCAATTACACGAAAACCCAGTTTTCAATTTACAAACATGAACATGCGTGCAATATGCAATGAACCAGACATAACCTCAATATCCAACAACCATCCAAATCACAATATAACCAATCACACAAATACTCCGTCCTCAAATCCATCCACCCCCGAATACTCCTCGGACTCAGTCCGGAATAACCAACCAGAACACAGTAAAATCAGTTAGCACAAAAATATATTTAAATCTCAAAGTTTGTTTGGAAAAATACTTACAGCGCTATAAAATAAATTTTGGAGGATTACGGAAGCACTAGAAGCCACAAAACAGCAACTCCACAGTGTAAAAACACTGTGGCCAAAATACACAGTGTACCCAAATTCACACGGGGCCAAACGAAAATTAGGGAACTGTAGGATAGGGCCTAGGGAGGTCGGTGAAGCTAATGGTGGTGGCCTTTGGCAGTGGGTGGCGGCCGAAACAGTGGTTTAAGACCGAAAAGCTCAAATCGGAGTGGGTGTTCGTTGGGGCGGCTCTGGCGACAGATCGGAGCCAAGATTGGGTCAAAAAGGTTGCTAGGGGGCCGATGATGAAGTGGTGAAGAAATGGTGCCCAATGGTGGCCGGACAGCGGCGGTGGGACGAAAAGAAGCCCACGGCTTCGCACGGCTCGCGGCGGTGTTAGCCAGCCTGAAAATGGAGGGGTGGTGTCGCCGGTGGCTGGGGAACCGAGTGTTGCCAGCGGTGAGGCACACGGGCAGCCGGCGGCGGTGTTGGATGCTAAAGACCGAGACGCACGGGGGAGAGGAGAGAGAGAGAGAAACGGAAGAGAGAGGTCGAGCGGGAGTGCTGGCCGAAGGAGAAAGAAAAGAAAGAAGAAAAGAAGAAAAAGAAAATGGAGGGAAAAGAAATGAGGTCCAATCCTCACAACTTGGGTTACCCAAGTGATCCAATGAAAAAGATTTTAAAATTACTAGCTAAATAAAATATTTTGAACGCAGTGAAATGCTCAATTAAAACAATAATAATTCTAAACTCCAAAAAAAAATGAATCAATTTAAATTAAAGATCACTTTAAATGTAAAATAATAATTAATAATAGGAAAGCCCATTAAAAATAATTTTTCTCAACTTAAGAATATTATAAAAATAATATAATAAAACTCCTTTAATTTTAAAACAAGAAACAAATCTTTAAATTAATTAAAATAATCCTTCATTAAAATTACACTAAAATACAGAATGTTACAACGAACCAGAACTCCTTCGCAATTCTCCCTCAATCCAGCCCCCATATACTACTATTTTTATCTCACTCGAATAATCTCTGATTAGTGGGATATTTTTACTGCTTTTTGGGCTACAAATACGCATTGGGTACACGGCATTAGTGGGAATATTTGTTATTATATATATTACAATATATATATATAATATACTATAAGTTATATGATGTAGTATAATATAGTATATAATATGTTATATACTAGTATATATTATATAACATATATAAATATGTTGGTGAACATATATATAATTAGTATGATACTATAATTAATATCATGATAAGTATATATTAACGGTATATTAATATCTATATAGTACTATATTTTATATAGCTAGTTATTGTGATTAAGCTATATTTAGTATCTAATTATTACCTGAGATTTAAATCTTTGGTATCAGAGTCATTGGCAATTATATTGTTATTTTATTTGTTGTTTTATTGTCTATTTTGAATTACGTTTATGAATTATTATTTTGGCCCTAATGCTGGTTATCAAGATCTATATGATTTAAAGTGTATGGATTATAATCTGAAACTTGAATTACAAATGTTAATGGATGATATGATAGATCTTTGGGAAAAATTTCATAAATCAAACAAGATAAATAATCAATGATAACTAATTATGGTCTATATTTGAAGAAGAAGAGAGTTATTAGAATTCTCGGAAAATCATCGCAAATTCTTAATAAACAAAATTGAAAGTGTAAGATATCATTTAAGTATCCTTGCATTGTTAAAAAAATAAAAAAATAAAAAAAAAGAGAGAGAAGAAGAAGAAGTGAAAATCATTGATACAGATTTTAACAAAGATAACCCATAGAAAAAAAAAAGTATATTGAGAGACTTGTGTTGGTAAGCCATGAAAATCCGTTGGTCAGCCCTTTCATGCTGGAAGATTTTAAGGGGGTCCTGGTGGTATTCTCTCAAGTTCTTAATCTACTTATTTCTCTTTGAATATAGGAAATCTTTCCTATAAACCTGTCTCAATGAACTCTTTATATAAAATTGATGAATCCATTACTAATATTCCTATAGAACCTGATAACATCAACCAAGAATATTACAGTATAATAGATATAGAAAGAAATTTACAAGATTTGACAATCCTTAATGTTCCAAAAAACCAAATTTATAAACATTCTACTTTTTCTTCTAAATTATCATTTCTTACTAGTTATGTAGCATATACAAATATTTTGGTGAACATATATATATAATTAGTTATATATAAATGATACTATAATTAATATCTATAATTAGTATATATTAACGGTATATTAATATCTATATAGTACTACTCATATGATATATATAGTTAATAATATATGTTGTATATTATATACCAATATATATTATATAACATATATAAATATTTTGTTGAAAATATATATATATTAGTATACTATAATAAATATGATATAATAGTCTAATATCAATGATACTATATATGATACTATGTATATGTTATATATAGTCTAATATATTAACATATTATATTTTAGTTATAGTTCAATTAGATGACACTATATATGCTAGTACTAAAGATGATTGATACTATATATATGTTACTTATAATTTAATTAGTATGATAATATATATTCATATATACTTTACTATAATATGATATATAATATGCTCGATTATATATTATAATATGATATTACTATGTTAGTAAACTATAATATCATCTAATATGTCTATATATATATTAGTGTTGTTCTTTTATTTAAAGGTATAGTGTAAAAAATATATATATGAAACATTTACCAAACTGTTCGAACTGTTAATAATAAGCGTTCGAACGTTTATGAACTAGAGCGGGAAATCATCCATTCCCATTCAAATGTACTATTTATCCGTTCAAACATTAAACCTTAGGAGGGAAATTTTTGCCATGTCATAGTTTCATATTCAAACGGTTAGTAAATAACCATTCGAATAGGAAACTTTCTGCAAATACATGACAGAACCTCAGAATCTCGCTCTCCTCCCGCCACTCTCATCTGTCACGAACCAGAGCTCCTTCGCGATTCTCCCTCAATCCAGCCCCCAAATACTACTATTTTTCATCTCACTCAAATATTCTCGGATTAGTGGGGTATTTTTACTGCTTTTTGGGCTACAAATACACATTGGGTACACGGCATTAGTGGGGCATTTTTCTTGCTTTGCATCCCTCAAAACCAAGGTTTGTTTTTTATATTTTCATTTTCATCTGAATATGATATTTTGCAATGTTGGAAATTTGTTTGTTCTTGATATTATTGTTTTCATTTCTATGCATTCGTGATAAATGGCGTTTTCTGTTGTTGAAGACGACTGGAATCTGGAATTAACCCATTCGAACGGTATCGGCTTACCGTTCGAATGGGCATACCTTCCGTTCGGAAAAAATTTAACACCGTTCGAACGCAAACTTATAGATCAATATATTTACAATTAGAAATTAGAATATATAAGGATGGTTGTCTATAATGATTATTCAAAAATAGTTTAAAAATACTTAAACTAAATAAAAATAAAAGTACTTAATACTAAATCTTTAATTTAAAATACAGATAGTTAAGATTTAATAATACTTAAATAGTTAATTCTAAATTGATAAAATGAAGTATTTTAATTAAAATACTCATAAATCTTTAAATTCAAATACTTACTACAAAAGATTTAATAATACTTAAATAGTTAATTCTAAATTAAAAAAATGAAGTATTTTAATTAAAATACTACTAAATCATTAAATTCAAATACAAATAGTTTAATAATACTTAAACAGTTAATTCTAAATTTATAAAATGAAGTATTTTAATTAAAATACTACTGAATCTTTAAATTCCAATACATATACAAAACATTTAATAATACTTAAATAGTTAATTCTAAATTACTAAAATGAAGTATTTTAGTTAAAATACTACTGAATCTTTAAATTCGAATACAAATACAAAAGATTTAATAATACTTAAATAGTTAATTCTAAATTAAAAAAATAAAGTATTTTAATTAAAATACTAGTAAATCTTTAAATTCAAATACTTAGTTAATATGTTTTTGTTGTATTGTTGTATAAATAATATGTTGTTATTGTTTGACATATGTTAGCATATCTTGCATTAGTTTGTTCATCAAAATAAACCTTACACCCATTTGAGAGTTATCAATTCGGATGAATGCTTGATTGATAACTCTTGAATTTTCAGAGTGGACAGTTTGGGATTGTAAGATCATTTTTGCAAACTATCGAACTATATCTGTTATCGTCCAACATTATGATTTTGGTAGATTCATCCCTTGTTCTCCAGATATGCAGTTTCGGTGATGGTGCAACGACGTGTTAATCATCAGTGCACACAACCAAATGAGCATATTTGGAGAACTATGGGAGGATGCTGCCGAAATTTTGTTGAATGTGACAAATAATAGATCATAGGTTGGCGACTATGATCTTACAATCCCGAACGGTATAGGACCAACTACCCGGTGAACGGTGGCATACTCATTGATTGATATATGATAGATGCTTGTTTGTTTGCTGATGCACACGTGACTGTTTGTAATAAAGATAGTCGGCATGGATAAGAGTTGGATGCGAGTTAGTAATCGATTAGGTCAAAATTACAATGTATATATAGTGATGGGCGTATTAGATACCCATGTAGAGAATGCAGGAATTTACCTTCTCATAAGATAGGCTTGGTGAGAGAGCATCTGTTTGTCAAAGGTATTGACAAGGGTTCTACTGATTGGGTCTTACGCGGCGAAGCATTTCCAACTTCATTTGAGGCTCCACATGAAGAAGAAGAGATCGATGAAGATGTACAAACATAGGTTATTGGAGATGAATACGATGAGGATATGGAGCAAATGTTAGGTTACATCGGTGCGAGAATGTTTATAGATGAAGGTGACATGGACACATCAAGTTCATATGATGGGGGCCATAACACTTTGCACGATTGTATGATGGGGGCCATAACACTTTTGCACGATTGTAGAATGATTCACAGCGTGAACTATATCTAGGATGCGGAAGACATAGTAAGTTGTCATTTACTGTGAGACTGGTTCACATAAAATCAATGTGTCGATTATCTATTAATGCAGTCAATATATTACTTGAGCTATTTAAAGAGGCATTGTCAACAAACAATACTTTACCTCATAACTTCTATGAAGCAAAAAAGTTGAAACGAGGACTCAGATTTGATTATAACGTAATACATGCATGTAAGAATGACTGCATATTATTTTGGCGAGAGAATGAACAGTTGAACCAGTGTCCCATATGCCACGAATCAAGATGAAAATCGGATAAGAAAAATGTGCCGCAAAAGGTCGTATGCCACTTTCCATTGATACCTTGATTACAATGACTATTTATGTCACACACAACGGCTGTAGACATAACATGGCACTCATCAGGGAGAGTAAGGAACGATGATATTTTGTCACATCCTGCTGATTCCCAAGTGTGGAAGGAATTTGATCAGGAACACCCATAATTTGCTGAAGAACCGCTTAATGTGCGACTTGCGTTGGCAACAGATGGATTTAATCCATTTGGGGACATGAGTACTAGTCATAGTACTTGGCCAGTTGTACTTATGCCGTATAATCTACTACCGTGGAAGTGAATGAAAGATCCGTATTTCATGTTGAGTTTGCTCATTCCAAGTCCAAGATCACCAGAAAATGATATAGACATATACTTACAGCCATTGATTGCAGAATTAAAAGATTTGTGGAAGAATGAGGTTGTCAAATTTGATTCATCAACATGCAAGTCGTTTAAGATGCATGCTGTGGTGTTATGAACAATAAATGATTTTTCTGCTTATGGAAACTTGTCAAGTTGGAGTACTAAGGGGAAAATGACACGTCCAACTTGTAACAAACATACCAAATCTGAATGGCTTACGTACGAGAGGAAATTATGTTTCATAGGTCATCGTGGATTTTTATCTAGTGATCATAGATGACGTGAAAATTCTAGAATGTTTGATGGAACTGTTGAATGGGGCCAACCTCCACCATATTTGTCTGGCGAAGATGTAATTGCACAATTTATAGATGTTGGTTGTAATGAATTTAGTAAAAAACAACGAAAGAAAAAATGAGCTACGAATAAGTTGAATTGGACAAAGAAGTGAATATTTTTCAAACTCTCGTACTGGTTGAAGTTAAAATTTCAATATAGTCTTGATGTTATGCATATTGAAAAAAATATCTTCGAATCTGTATTGGGAACATTGATGCCAATCGAAGGAAAAACAAATAATACATTAAACTCAAGGAAGGATCTGAAGTGGTTGGGAATAAGACCGGAAATGCAATTGCAAGAAAATGGTTTGTTTGTCCACATGCTAATTGGATGGTATATATTGTCAATGAATGAAAGGGCTACATTTTGTGAGTGGCTAATGAAGATTAAATTACCGGAAAATTATGCCTTGAATCTAACAAGGTGTGTGCGAACAAATGATTGGAAAATAACTAGATTAAAAAGTCATAATTGTCATATCTTCTTACAGCATATATTGCCTATTGGTATACGTGGGTACTTGATGAGAGACGTGCGTGTAATACCCTGCTCCTTCCTTCCTTCTGACGTAAGCAATTACGTTTGATGCGATAGCTTGTCTGCCCCTCTCTAGTGTCTAAGTGCCCCATTATGCGTGCCAGATCTCGATGGCATGTTTTAAAAGATACTATGTAATTTATAAAGCTAGCTTTGTGTTTTAAAGTTATGTGTATTTTAAATGGAAGATTCCTATTATTATTAAATAAGGAATATTTTAAATAACTCAATTATAATATCTTTGAAGAGCTCCAAAAATATTATAATTGTGGGGAATCATTTAATTCCAGTTATTTAAAATATTATGTGGTTTAAATAATGATGGAATCTTTAATTAATTTAATGGTTTTATTCTCTTAAATATTTTAAGTAAGACTTCATCATTTTATAAATGATGAAGGAATATTATTTTAAATAATATTCTATCGTAATTTCTCTCAGTGCTTTTAATTAAGTAATTGTTTACGCATTTTCAAATCAGTATTTAAGGGTCATCGTAGATCATTTTATTGATATTTAGATGATAAGTTTTAGGATAAAACCACAGCCCCTCTCTTTCTCCCTCACTTTTCCCTCCCCTCTCTCTCTCGTCCCTCTCCTTCAGCGTATGACATACGCAGCTCGAACCCATGCCCGATCGGCTCTAGCTCCTAACCTGGAGCCGCCTTGCATCGGTGAGCCTCACCGCCCCTCCGACCAGCCTCCTCTCCCGCCGGCGAGTCTCCCCATAACGGCATCTCCCTTTCACGCTTGCCCCTCCTCTCCCTCAGCCATGCACAGCCCGAACGGGCTTAGTGCTCCCTGCGCCGCCGTGCACCGTTCTCTGATGCCACCACTCCCATGACAGCTTCCTCTGCCACCGGCCATCATCCTCCAGCAAGCCCAGCCTCCATCTCCCCGCCGGCCGCTCCCCATGCACGCACGCAGCTCACCCATGCTCGGGTTCACTATGCATGCTCCTACGCCGTCGTGCGTGGCCATCTCAACCACCGGACACCACCATGAGCCTCCCCAGGTCTCCCCCTTCCTCCTGCCTTAAACCCACGACCGGTAGCCTCCCCTAGATCCACCGCATGAGACTCCTCCTCTGTACGGTTTTCCCCTCCTCTACCTCCGTACACCCCCACCCATGGTGGGTGACCACCCTATCCGGCACCCTCAGGCCACCACGAAGCCAACCGAACCACCCACGGCCCTGATCTATCCCCCATGCACGCACACTCTCTCTCACTCTCCCACGGCTTCTCCCTCCCTCACAGTGCATGGCCAGCCCCTTTCCACCACCACGGATCGCTGTGCCGCCACCATCGAGCCTCCACGGCTTCTCCGGCAGTTCCCTTAGCCTAGCCCTAAGCCTAAACCACCATTTTATGTGGTGGGTAATCACTGCACATGATAGACAGTCACTGCGCGTGACTGACCATCACTGTACACTGCTAGATCCACTGTGATACGCTCCCTTTCCAGCATCACAAGGCCACCTTAGGCCATTCCAAGACCACACATAGCTATCCAAACGCCTAAACAGTCACTGTACGTGGTGTAGCCACCCCGTACGTTCCTCTGGTGTTATCGACTGTGACGATCAACGAGCGATGCATCGGTTATCCCGTCGATGGTATAACTCTCTATCCTTCGCTATTTATGTTAGATGCTAGTTGATTGGCTAGGTTGTGGAATGTGCTGTGAAATATTGTGGAGTAACTGTGTAGTATGGTGATGTGATGGGCTGTGACGTGAAGCGTTGGGTATAGTTGGGAAGTGTGCTGCATAGTGATGTGGACTACGCTGTGAAATATGGTTGTGGTTGTGTGATGTAGTGGTGATGTGACGTAGTGTTGTGAATGGAGTACACGTGGAGTGTACTCCATGTGATGGGACGATGCACCATATGATGTGTGTGCCATAATGGTGATGTGGCGTAGTATTGTGAATGGAGTACACGTGGAGTGTACACCATGTGGTGGAACAATGCACCATATGGTGTGTGTGCCATAATGGTATTGTGACGTAGTGCTCTGAATGGAGAACACATGGAGTGTACCCCATGTGGTGGAACGATGCACCATATGGCGTAGTGTCGTGAAGGGAGTATGCATAGAGTGTACTCCATGAGGTGCAATGTACACCTTATGGCGTGTCACAAAGGTAAAGGTGGTTGCGTAGTTGATAGGAGAAGAACTTGATGTAGGTGTCGAGAACTGTGGAACAGTGTCCCGAAGTGGCTGTGAAGTATGGTTGCAGTCCAAGGTGATGGGTATCACCGTGTAATCAGCCTATGGCCAAAAGTAAGTGCGAAGTGGCTAGGAAGTATCAGAGTAGTGCAGCGAAAGCATGACTAGGCTACGTCATGAAGTGACGTGGTCAATCATGGAGTTGCACTATGATGACCTAGGATGTATGTAAGGTGACGTGGCAAGGTCACGGTGTAGCTTGAGAACAGTCTCGAGCTATATGGCGTGACGTAAAGTGTAGTTATGCATGAAGTCCTATCATGTCAAGTGTTGGGATGAACTGTCATGAGGTATGGGTAGCAAGAAGAGTCGTGCTAGTCGGATAAGATAAGGTTGGTATCGGAGTATGGTGCTTGTCCATACGACCCGATGACCAATGTGAGATATGTTGGTCTTAGGCGATGAAGGAGTAAGGTATTTGTGTAATCTGGTTAGACACATGTGCTGGACAGATTTACCGTATATAATGGGTAATCTGTCTTATGTACGGTTACACGATGCCTAAGCCTCAGGGTTGGCTTAGAGCCGTGTGACATGTATGGATGGTCATGAGGTTTAGGGGAGCAAAGATACATGAAGGTAATGGTGGGTGTACTGTTTAAGAATGGGATACATGACTTAGTCTGTCTAAGTCATGCATCGGAACGTGGTTAATAAGAAGAACAAGGTGAAGGTCGTAGTGTCTTAATCCTATGGTGAATCATGGGTTCACCCTAGTGAGTAAACACTCGAAGTAGAACGTCAAGTTGAAGGAAGTAGAGACCATAATGGGTCTCTAAAGGTTTTATCATAGTACGAGACACGTAAGAGAACGGGATAGAAGGAGAGTATTCTACGTAAAGTATAGCCTATTTCTAGTTCAGTTGCTTATGCTCTAGATAGAGAATTACGTTAAGGTTATGTGTATGCATATAGGTTGCCATCTGACATGCACATGAATGGATTATATGATATGAAAATAGCATGGAGTCCAGGTAAGTATTATGTTCATACTCTTCTAGAGTTTTCTAAAGGTACGAAAAAGAAAACGAAAAGCTTTTCCTTTTTGAAAACGAAGAAAAGAAATGCTCTCCCTCTTTGGCAGCCCTTGTTTACGCACCCAAAAGTATTAATTGTACGCATGTGAATGGATGACTATACATTGTATCTATTGTATGTATTTTCAAAAAAAAGACATGGCACGAAAAGATGTTTTCGGGCTCTTGCCCCAAACAACGTCTTCTCACGAAATGAATGTTTTATCACGAAATGACTTTTTCTCATGAAAGCATGAAATGAATGAAAAGGAATGAAAAGAATGAAAGGCATGCTCATGCACATGAAATGAATGATAGCTGCAGCTCTCTAGAGCTGCCATGAACGAATGAATGTAAAGAAAGAAAGGCATGAGCATGTATGAATGTATGAAGTTACTTAACGGCCACATGAATGAATGAAAGGGGTACCCAAATGAATGAATGCCGGGTAGTAGTATCTGGTAGTGCACCCAGTACTGCATCCCTGACCGAATGGGATTCAAACCTATGGCTACGGGCAAATTCATTGGCCATAGGGCCGCTAACCCTAGCAAGCGGGGCGTAACAATGTGCACTGGCCTATGAAAGTGAAAAGAAAAGAATGTATGCATGCATGGCATTCTTTAAGAAATGAAGGCAGTAACGGGGGAACATTTTAGGAAAAGAAAAGCATGTTTAAAGAAGAAAACCCTCGTCTACTGATGTTTGCAAATGAAAAGCATGTATGCATGTACGTATAGTATGTATAGAATGATGAATGCATGACTGAAAACCTACGTTGCTATATTTTAACGGTATGAAGTAATGCTTACTGAGTATTCGACTCATTTTAGTTTTTATGTGTGCCCCTCCCCCACAGGAACTGAATGAGCAATACACTTTAGGACGGACACGACCAAAGGGGAAGAGCAAGAAGGTCTAGGCATGAGGGTTTTAAATGTACGAAGGACCTTTTTATTTTAAAGATTTATATTTTCCATTCTTTTAACCCGTAAACCTCTTTTATTATAAAATTACATTTTATTTTATAACGTAGAGTCTTGCACCCTGGGAATGACAGTAAAATGTTTTAAATCGAACTGAAATTCTCGTCGTCCTTTCTAAAATATTTTATAAAAACACCCCCTCAAGGACGGGGCGTTACAGTGCTCATGGCTTTGACTGAGATTGGTGCATTTTTTAAAGACTTATGTGCTAGGACGTTGAATGTAGAAGCTTTGGATTGAATGGAATGAGAAATTGCCATAATATTGTGTAAGCTAGAAAGTATTTACCCACCGTCATTCTTTGACGTCATGGTTCACCTAGCCGTTCATTTGCCATGTGAGGCTCGACTTGCAAGACTAGTTCAATGGATGTATCCCATTGAACGATTCCTTGGAAAGTTGAAACGTATAGTGAGTAACAAGGTCCGCCCAGAAGGATCAATTGCAAAAGCATATATTGAAGATGAGTAGCATACCTTCTGTTTCAAATATTTCCATGGAGTTGACACTAGGTTTGATCAGCCGGAAAGAAACTTTGACGTTGACCGAGCAAGACAACGGAATGTGTTTTCTGTGTTTTCCCAACAAGTACGTCCAATTGGTGCAGTGCGTGGTTATGACTTGTGTGGAAGAGAGTTCGAGAAAGCTCAGTAGTACATGTTGAACAATCGCCCTAAGATAGAGAACCATTTGAAGTAAGTTAAACTTTTTCTTAATTTGAATTCGCTCATTTACTTTAAAAAAATTCTAAGAATATAAAAGATTTGTGGTAATCATCAATTTCAGTAATTATATTAACGTGCTCAAGGAACTGGGAGTAAATGATATAAACCAGAAACATGAAGAGGAGTTCCCGAGATGGTTTGAGAACGGGTAATGACATTATATATGCTTTACTCAGTTGTGATATCCCGTATTTTATTGTATTTTAACTGAAGGATTATTTTAATTAATTTAAATATTGGTTCTCTTGTTTTAAAATTTATTGGATTTCTCGTAGATTTATTTTATGATTTTTTTTAAGTTGTGAAATTATTTTAATGTGTCTTTTTTGTAATTAATTATTGTTTATTATTTAAATTATTTTTTTTAATTTAAAGAATTTGTTTATGAGCTTTAAAATTATTCTTGTTGCTGGATTTTATTATTATTTTATTTAAGTTATTCATTGCGTTTTAATTATTTTATTAAGCTTATTGTTTTAAAATCATTTTCATTGGATCAATTTCATGACCTAAGTTATGAGGATTGGATTTCATTTATTTCCCTTCATTTTCTTTCTCCTCTTTTCTTTTTCCCTTTTTTTTTTCTTCTTCTTCTTTTTTCTTCTACCTCCTCTGCTTTTTTCCCGCGCGAGCCCCTCTCTCTTTCTCTCCTTCAGCCGATTCTTCCTCCCCCAGTCTGCACCGTTGCGCTCCGCTGTGTTAGACACTGCCCAGCCCACAACCTTCCCCATCGGCTGGCGACGTCACCCTTCCAGTTTTAGCCCCTCTTGTGATGCCATTAACCGCCATGCGCAGCTTCAAGCCACGACGTTCCTTGCGTCCCTACGCTGCAGTCACACCACCACCAGCCACCACCTCTTCACCACATCATCCTGGACCTCCTAACAACCTAAACCACCCATCCCCAGCCTCGATCCGCCACCGATGAAGCCTTTCCAGCTTAATCTCCAATTTGAGTTTTTGGGCCTTCAACTGCCTCTCTCACCACCACCCATGGCCAAAGGCCACCACCATTAGCTTCACTGACATCTTGAAGCCCTACCCTAGTAATCTCAAGTCTTTGTTTGATCCCGTTCAAAATCTACTATTTTTGACCCACGACCACAATGCATTTTGTACTATTCCGTTCCTGTGTTGCCGCTCTTAGCACCTCCGTGATCCTTCAAAAATCATATTATAGCATTGTAAATACTTTCCCAAATAACTTTTGAGATTTAAATGTATTTGTACTAACACTCATTTACTATAAATTGGTTGGTTGCACCGGACTGAGTCTAAGGAGTAAGGGGGTCGGTTGGAATGGAGTATGAAGTTGTTTGTATGATTGATTGTATTGGGATTGGTTGGTTGTTGGATATTAATGTTGTGTCATGTATATTGCATATCTGCACGCATGTTCATGTTTGTAAATGAAAACTGAGTTTTTGCCTAATTGCATACATGTTCATGGGTATATTCTTCCTCTCATTTTTTCTTCACTTCCGTGCACTTCTTTCTTTTTAATTCTCTTGTTTGCTGCACTTTTATTCTCTTGTTTGCCGCACCCACTAGTTTTTGTCCTTCATCTTTCTTGTTTTTTTTTTTTTTTTTATTCTTCCACCCAACCGTGTCTTCTGTTAGGTAGAGATGGAGGTAGTGGGCGAGCTGTAGTGGTCTTCTTCTTTTCTTCATGTGCAGCGTATACCGAAACAAAGTTTTACTCTATTTTTTACTTCTTAAAACAGAGGATGGTGCTGCCGGGAGTAACATTGGACTGCTCTCAGCACGGCCTAAAGAGATGGACTGCATGCATGTGAGCTGTAGCAGTGCATGGGCAGCGCGGTGGTGCTGGACGTGGAGGATGCAATAGACCGTGGTGGATGCAATGGACCGTGGTGGTTCTCGTGGTTCACGGCAACGTTATGGAGGTGCATTTGGTGTGAGTTTGATGCTACGGTGAGAGTGCACTGCGTGTAGCTGCGTTAAGGTTGAGGATGTGCAACTGAGATGGTGGCTGTTGTGGTGGTACGAACGCATGCATGGTTGAATAGTCTTCATGGTTGGTGGTATAGGCGTTGCCGTGGCTGCAGGTCGTGCAGTGGTATAGGGTTGTGCAGTGGCATGGAGGTAGCTGAACAGAGGTGGACATGGAGAGGTGGTTCTACCAGGAGTGACTGTGCATGCATTGTTGTACGTGTGCTGGAGGTTGAAGATGACCGAAAACGACAAGTCGTTTTTTTCTATGGACAAAACGACAAATGGTTTAGCATATAGCAGAATTCATTCCAGTGGAAACGATATCTTGTTTTGGTTTGTCGACCAAACAACATGTTGTTTAGCCAGTGCTGAAAAACAAAAATAAAAATAAAATAAAATAAAAAGTTAAATAAAATAAGACAGGCAAAATTATTAAAGAAACAAAATTAAAGCTAGAAAAAGAAAATAAATAAATAAATAATTAAAGATAAATAAAACTAGACTAAAATATTAAAAGTGTGTTGTGCATGTGAAGAAACAATATCAAATTAAATCACAAGTATTAAAATCAAGCATAAATTATGTTGTTAATCAATTTAAATTACAACTTGGTTTTATGCCTCTTAATCATTTTTCCATCTAAAATCAATAATAAAATAATAAAATAATTAAAAATGTATTGATTTTAAATGTATAAAATATGCAATAATATAGCTCAATCACACTCCCCAACTAACATTTTGCTAGTCTCTGAGCAAAATAGTAAAAATTAATTGAGATGAATATTGCATAAAGCTCAAAATCCAAACAAAAACAATCAAACATAATAATGAATTCTCACAAAATGTAATACATGACTATTCAATCCCCGAGAGCTATATCCACCAAGACTATCACAACAATCTTTCACAAAAAATTGGGGAAAATATGTCAGAACTCAGATGTGTGTATGTAGCTAAACAACTGTGTGTTCTTCATTACTAATTAGGATTTATCCCAGGATTTTTCAACTTTAAGATTAATCATTGCTGATTCTAACCACCTGAAAGCCCAAGGGACTAGCAGTTTTCACGCCAACTCTATTTAAAGGTTGAACACTCAAATCCCAAAGTTTGGGTAACTGTTTCTAACCCTTTACTTAGGAAAGCTCCGTACGCTTCATCCTTTATTACTTGTTTTTTTTCAGGCGGATTCGAACAGTGGGGAATCGAACCCAGGACCATGTGCCTAACCCACACATTCCCAAGTTCGCCCTTACCACCAAGGCAAATCAGTGATGGGTTTTTTTTTTTGAAAAAGGCTCGGTAGTCCTGTAGTTTACTTCTCCTGTGTTAAATCAATGAATAGTAATGAAGAACACTACAGGTGTAAGCATGTGCAAAATGTCTTTCAAGATTTTTCCTTTCTTATATATAAGTCATGCCAAGTCTATCTCAATAAATATAGCATCCCGGTGTTTCAAGTCACATATCAAGTAAAATAAGATCATCAGAAATTATGCTCAGGTTTGAAAATAAATCTTCTTAAAAATAATCCCACTCAACTACACCACCAAGATGCTCAAATTTCACAAAATGAAAGAATAGAGTGTGTGTCAATCATGTGTATATCAGTGGATATTGCATTAAGACAAAATATTATTTATCACATGCACACACGCTAAACAATTTTTTTTTTCTTTTTGGGTTAAAAATTAATGAAACAAAAACAGCAAAGAAATGACTCATTCAAAAATAGGTTTTCTTAGACTCATATTCCCTAAAGAAATACCGCCAAACAAATGGGATAACAGGCAAGATAACTACTTGGCCAAAGCGGACACTTGCGATCATTGTGCAATTGCGTGTTGGTATCACTTCAACATGCCAGGAAATCCTAGACGCTGACATGGTTTTTTTTTTTTTTTTTTTGGT